>JAQPZY010001651.1:1205000-1682500 GCA_029931535.1 Margaritifera margaritifera
TACTCTTTTTAATGATTAGATATTTTGCAAGTTTTTGGACCGTTATTGCCTTTTCTTGTTCAAACTACATTTCTCTACGGTGATATACTGTTCTGCTTCAATGAAACGCTTAAATATGCACGGAATTTTAGTAAAATATATCTGCAGTCTCATTTCACATATACTGGTGTACTCGCGTATAAGTCGATGCAAACTGCAAACTGCACAGATCCAAATCTGCCGTCGCATAATGCGCCGGTAGATCTGGATCTATGCAGTTTGTTAGGACTAATCAGTAGAACAAACACCATCGACCCTGATCTGCCGGCGCATTAAAATACGAGGGCTGATCAGGGTCTATGTTGATTGCGTTTGGATTCGAATTATACGCGAATATAAAGGGTAGTAATCATGTAGAATAATCGTTCATTAAAACTAAACGAAAAATCGTACATATCACTGAATCGTACATATCACTGAATCGTACATATCACTGAATCGTACATATCACTGAAATCTCTTTTCGAAAATGTAAATTGACAAGCAAAGCATTAAATGTTAATAAATCAATCCTGATTTTAAGATAGTATAGCGTCGATCGTAGGTGGATTTGACATATTGATTGTCTGAATAATATCCTGACTTTGCAATTATTGTCACGAAGAACAAATTTGTGGATACGAAGGAAGTGTTCCAAATGAAAAATGTTGTAGTTTTACACGCCCATGCGGGCAAATATGTAACAACAAATTTTCTGTGGGCATCTACAATTAAATTCAATTTTTGTAAAATTTAAATCTCGTAAAAATAGCACTTTGGATATGTATCACTATTTTCAACAATTTATTGCTTTCCTCTATACTAGCAATGATGCGGCAAATATTCCTCACAAAACTGCGTTTTACTTTTTTCGGGAACTGGGTCTATTTAGATTGATCGCTCAAATTGAAAGTCAGTAAAAGACAATGGTTGCTTTGAAACTACAAGAACATTAACAATACCCCCCCCCCCCCCCCAAACAAACAACCAAACCAAAACAACACAAAGCAGAAGATAAATCGGCATGCAAAAGTATTTCTGACCCTGCTTAAACATCCAGTGCTCTTCTCTTAGATTCGGGAGCCGCGCTGGTTCAGTGATTAGCGTGTGATATTCACAATCAAGGGATGAAGTCAATATATCACATATAAATCTTTCATCATATTGAACAGCACACTTTCTATTCTATCTTCATTATTTATTGTTTCTCATCTTAAATATCTGAAGACACTGACTTCTTTCCTTGGAAAGGTTGCCTGGACAAACATCGAAAAGTGGCATTAAACATCTCGTTCATGTTTTAATTTGCATTTCTATCATAATCTTAATTCTACATTTTCTTCTTCTTGAGCCCACTTTAGTAGATAAATAAATCAAAGCAGTCATACCTTATTTCTTACTCAACAGCGTCATTTTCCACAGTTTTGTTTATGCATTGGCACAAGTTTTTCATTTCCCTTTTTTTCTCCTGACTCCTCTATGACTTTTTTTCTGACTTGGAATGCCTCATAATATAGCAGATGCAATACCTTCTGCAATATAGTCGCGCACTCCATTGGCTTTGGGTCCAAAGTCTCAGACATAGAGAGTTAGCTTCAATGGTTTGGTTCATAAGGTTTTTAATACCCTTGATCCATTGATGGAATCTGTTCATACCTGGAATGTCGCATTAAAGAGCAAAGACAATGCTGTGACACATTTGCTACCCCCTTCCTTTAACCTTGAGGCCAAGGTCAATTAAACAAAAGATATGCTTATGGTGTTGTTTTAAGGTTTTTTCATTTATTTATACCTGTATTTCCTGACTCCCTTAATGGGTTATGTTCATACCTCATTATGGAAAGAAAACAATTCATTATCTGACAGACACACTAAACACTTTGACCTTGAGGTCAAGGTCACAGGCATAGATTTTCATTAAGTTTTTTTGTTTGTGTTTTTTTTTTGTTTAAGTATTTTCTCTTGCTCATGTTTCCTCAATCTCTTAATAGACTGTGTTCGTATTTCATTATGTACTATGACAATTTTAATGACTCACTCGCTCGCTTCTTGTGACCTTGGAGTCAAATTTGCAGACATTTAAGATTTTAATGAAGATTTTGCTTAAGATTTTTGATTCACTTGTATTTTCCCAACGCGTCTTTTGGTTCTGTTCATTATAGGGATGTTTAATTAAGATGCAAAGCAATTTATTCTGTTAAACACTACCTCAGTTAGTTTTACAGACGTTAGGAATAACAGTCAGTAACTTCCAATAAAAGTAGGTTTATGTCAATACTTTCAGCGTTGTAAGACATGCATAATATGACCTTTTTCGTTGTTGTTGTTGTTGTTGTTGTTATTACTGTTGCTATTGTTGTTTTTGTTAACGTCATTGTTGTTATTGTTGTTGCTTTATTATTATTATTATTATTATTATTATTATTATTATAGTTGTTGTTGTTGTTGTACACTTGTTTATTATATCAGTAGTTTTATTCATGTGACACAACCTAATGAATGATGCGTATATCAGAGGAAGTACGATAACGCGGTAACACAACCTTTTAGCAAGTTTAATACCCTGACTGGGATTAGAAATGGCAAAGATGACTTACCTTACTTTTGTTGTCGTATCGTCGTCGTCTTTATTGTTGTTGATTGTGTCGTGATGTTTTTGTTGTTTTCTTACTTTACCTTGCAAAGGACAGAACTGCTCACTTGACTGTCGAGTGTCCTGCTTCCGTCCAGTGGAAATTCTTTCTTATTGTTACTTCAAAGCCTTTATTAGGGTTGTCGTTTAATTCGACTTAAGTTCTTAGCCTGGAATCTAGTTAGTTTAATTAAAAGTCATGTGCTTCTGATACACAATATGGCTGGAAGGGTAGCCATTATAAGAAAGGTTTCATCCTAGTCTACCTAAATTGCGTGGAGGAGTTTTGAAAGTTTACGATTTAATTGTATTATGGTTTTCTTAGACAAGTATTTCGTATAACTTGCAGTTTGTTGTAAAAAAAAAACACAGTGCTGTTTTGATGATAGTTAATAAAGTGGCCCTAACGGAAATTTTTTATCGTTTTTCCCTCTACACATTCAGCTGATAGGTTTGACACTTTACACCAGTATCTGACCATATGGTCAATTTGAATCAAAAGAAAGTGATGTCGCTCTGGCATTCCCTATGGCTGCCGTTGTGGTCATTTTGCTAATCTTCCTATAGCTACTAATCTGGATCTGTTAGTTATATTCTTGACTCCGCACATCTGGATATTATCAACGCCAAATTCTTTATAAAATGGTGGAAGACTTGGTCTTTATTCCTGTGAGATGACCCAGGTAAAGACATTGAAGCCGATCACAGAGAGATCGATATCAGAAAACAAGTCTATGACAAGTATTGGTATACTATTATCTTTAATTTTCCTGCATAGTCGTAACAAGCATGACTTTTTGAGTTCAAAGATGGGGAGAGTGGTAAGACAAAGGCCGAGTCCTTTGTCTCCTGAAAAAAAGTCATTCTTCTCTGAAAGAAACAAGGAACGATGGCTCAATACGTCACGGCAGAACTTAGAATTGACAGTGTGCCTTCTAAGAATCTCCCTATATATTGTACTTTGTTTGGAAAGAAAATGGTGCAGCCAAGATGAAAATTAAATGTAATCACAACTCTTTCTTAACTGTGAAAGAATGGTAATTATGCTTATCACAAACACTCGCAATAATGTCAAGGTGGTCCACAGCGAAGATGCTGCCGCTCTTGCATCTGATATGGCCACCATGGCAGCTATCTAACCAAATATTGATATTTGGTTGTTTTTGTTTCCTCCTGAATGGTTTGTTACACTGACGCAAAGTTTTCACCCGTTATACATATTTTTAGCTACTGCTACTAGATACTGTCAGTCATTGTCAGTCTGCTACTAATAAAGCTGGCCGTTAGTCTGTGTGGTCTGACACTATTTACTATCAGCAGTGATAAATAGGCAAAGTAGTCTCGGGCTGCCAAAACTGTTATCTGCATTGGGGATTTTGCAGATATCAGACTAGGGAAATTACAGAAAAAAAACTACGCCCCATGCGGATTATTTATATCAAGCTGATACATTTTTATCCCGTCGCTTGAGGTTACGCACCACAGTTTTCAAAACATTTCACTTTCTGACACTTATGTCGTCTGCTTGGGTTTCAATATTTGCGGTGAGAACTGCCAAACAAGAGACGTTTTTCATCGACCTAAAATAAAATTCTCTGTCAGTGTAGCCTCTGATTTTTCTTTACTTTTTTCAAGTCAGTCTTATTCTTCAACCTTTTGAATCCAGCTCGTGAACCAGCAAAAATGCTTCAAAAAGCCGAAAATCAGTATTTTTGCCCTTGTTCTGACAAAAGAATTTTCCTACATCTAAACTAGTATAGAGATCGAAGTTCCCTAATTTACCGTTCTCTTGACGAAAATTTGAAGAAAATTTGACAGGCTAAATTTTGTTAATTTCATCTCAAACACTTTTTTAAATTCATTTTTGCCTTCTAAAACTGTGTTCACTCTTAGCCCATAGTTTTGCCCCCCCCTCCCCCCCCCCCAACAAAAAAAAAAATCTAGCTCCTGGATAAATGAAATGTAGAGATTTTTTCTAAAGAAAATGTATCGTAGAACATTTAATTTCAAAAGATAATTACTTTATTTCTAAATAAAAGACTATATGCATTTATGTCGAAGCGTTTAACGGCACCTCAGCACGATATTATCTATATGGTGCCAACTCAAAGTAAAATTCGAAAAATATAAAAATGACGAACTGCACAAAATCCCTAGGAAGAAAAAACATCTAAATAATGTGAACATGAAATACAACAAGACAGAATATCAAGGATAGATATGTTAAAATTCTGTAAAAGATATATAAAGTAAAAGCTAAAGTTGACACATGCAACATCCTTACAACATCTGGTCAATTTTGTTTTATACAAATCGCATTCCTTCAAAGAGTTTAAGATTTTCGCGGGTGGTACATAATCATACAATGTCTTCATCAAGTTCGCATCAAAATACGTCTGTCTCACAGAATGAAAGTCGACACACTCGACAGAATGTGTTGCATTGTCAGTGGACACTGGCATGGTATGCATTTCGGTCGCGGTACACTCTTCAGGAGATAAGCATGAGAGAGGTATATGTGGCCGATACGAGATCAGAACGATACCACCTCATCTCCACAATTTGTTCTATACGAAATATGCCACTCTACTATGGTAGGTTTGATGTACTTAGGTTTATTTGTGGAGTTTTCATTTCACATATTTTGCCAAGTATGAAGAGCATTCTGATTTGTATAATATTTGAAGTCAGTATATGGAATATTCCATTATTTGTATAATATTTGAAGTCAGTATATGGAATATTCCATTCGGAAACGGGTGATTTCATTACCCTTTATACCAATGTAAGTAGACAGCCAATAGGACAGAATATTTTTTCGAGATTGTATGAACAAATCATGCTTCTGTAATATCTGGGATATGAACTGGTTGTCTGGTTTAAATTTGTCAAAACTTTTAGTGTGGAAAGGGAATCCGAAAAGATGAAACTTGTTTTTTGAGAGGTTTCAATGTAATTCATAGCTTTGAGTATGGCCCTAATTTATGTTGCAAAAACTGAGGCTTTATCTGGTAACCGTCTCGATATGGTGCCACGAGGTGTTGCAATGTTAGCTCCAACATTGTCTCCATCTTTCGAACGTATGGCGACGATAGGAGGCTCGGATTTCATTGAATTTACTCTGAAAAGGGACAGTATTTCTTGAAAGCGTTTTTGAATTGGCAAAGATCAAATGTAATTTTTGGGGATGTTAATAACCAAGGTGGTGATTTTGGAACATATAAGTTTGCAATATTTCCAACATTTAGTTTTGCTGTTTCTAAGTAAGAACGAATTCGTATGACAAAAGATAGAATGCCAAAATGCTTTCTGTCGAATTTTTCAAATTCTGTAGTTTAAAGGTTTTTCTATTTTTAATATTGGAACCAATATTCTATGGCGGATAATCATATCTTGTACACATTTAAAAGTAATTTATGGCAGGATATTATTTGTGAGATTAATTCAAATTCCATTTTAACGGTTTTTGAGAAGTCCTATGAAGGCTTTATGTTTTTAGCAACGGTGGCTGTGTTTGAGGGCAGATCAGTTTTATTTGTACGAAGCAAAAAGGTCTATATGCAAGAATACCTTCTGACAAATTTGGTCTGAGGTTGTTTGAAGGTTTCGCTATTTTCATTAACGGCAACCACATTTGACGACGGATAGGCGACATTTGTGCAGTTTAAGCCATTTATTCCAGGATACTAAAAATCAATAGTTGTATCTCGTACATAAGAGAGCTTCCATAACGTAGTATAACACGTCTAGCAGATTCTTGTTGACGTTTAATATCACGATAAACCATGTAGAATAACAGATGAAATTGGATTTATGAGATGTATAGCTCAATTCTTCTGACCAGTTTAAGTTTTAACGTTAATCTTTTCAACGCTTGCGATCAAAAGCACTTGTAGGCGATATCTCTACTTAGTACTAGGTATTTTAGCAGTACATGAAATCTGCTACGGCTTTCTTCTATTGGTCACTTAGTATTGATTTGCTTGCGTTCATATAATTGAAACAGACTCGAGACCCAGATACTTGCAAGGACCAGCAATAATTTCTCTATGAAATAATTATGGATCCATCAGTATCTCTTGTATTGCCAAACAATCTAAAGAGGATACGATTGTTAAACCTGTAAATCTTACAATCTCTCGTAAATGTAATAACCTTAAATGTAATAACAGTAAATGTAATAACCGTAAATGTAATAACCTTAAATGTAATAAATGTTCAACCGTAAATGTATGAACTTCCTTATATGTAATAACATCAACCGTAAATTTGATGAACCACATCAACCGTAAACGTATAAACTTCCGTATATGTAATAACATCAACCCTAAGTGTATAAACTTCCGTATATTGTATGTAATAACATCAACCTTAAGTATATATACTTCCGTATATGTATTAACATCAACCTTAAGTATATAAACTTCCGTATATGTAATAACATAAACCGTAAATGTAATGAACCAAATCAACCTTAAATATATAAACTTTCGTATATGTAATAATATAAACCGTAAATGTAATGAACCATACCAACCTTAAATATATAAACTTTTCTTATATGTAATAACATCAACCGTAAATGTAATGACCCACATCAACGGTAAATACAGTAAACGTCACCCGTAAATGTAGTAATACGAATATTGTTTTTTTTTTCTAGTGCAATATTACTTTCGAACTTCCGCTTGTTTTTCTATTTATTCATGCTTTCTCTACCCAACAGTGGAATATTTCGGCTGTAACTGACGAGTTAGGTCTTTGTCTATCTAAAATGTTTATCTTCTTAGGAAAGTAAGTTGGATTGATTGCATAATCCAAAATGTTTGCTGAAGAAATTTTAAAGTCATTCACGCGTTTCTTGCAATTAAACTATATGTACTGTCTATACTCGTGTATAATCTAATTCCAACTGCAAACTGCATAGACCTAGATCTGCCGTCGCATAATGCGCTGGCAGATCTGGGTCCATGCAGTTTGTAAGGACTAATCAGTAGAACAAACAACATAGATCCTGATCTGCGGGCGCATTATGCGACGGCAGATCAGGGTCTATGTTGTTTGAATTTGGATTACGGTTATACGCGAGTATAGACGGTAAATGTATTTAAACTGCTTTGCTGAATAAAAAATGTCAAGTGTGTGTGTGTGTGTGTGTGTGTGTGTGTGAATATACAGTGAGAGGTAATTTGGTATCTGGTTGCCGACTTAAAATATAGTTCTTAAGGATCAATATCTTTTTCGTTTCCTACGGTCTAAATGTAGAATGGAAGAGAAAACTTAGGTTTGATGAACGACACAGACACCACCTATTTTTCCCAAACAGTATTCATAAACAGTACCATTCACTTTTTGTCTGCTGGACATGAACATAAGCTTTGATGAATAAGATAAGGGTGTTGGGGTAACATGCAATTGGCCAATGTCCTTCCCAATTGTTAAGTTGTGTTTGCTTAATTACGTGATGTCTTGGAAATTGCTTGTAACTATGAGCGATATTTAAAAATAAAACTATTAAAGTGTGCACGAGTCCACCCATTTTCTTCGTTATTACATTCTATCGAACCACTCTATCTACGGCACAATGTATTGAGTAATGGTGTTACTCACTGGAGAGACTGCAAGTGTAAATAAGGTTTAAAGTGCCCAAAAGGATGGCTTTATCCACTTATTTCATGAGTTTTTAATACTCTATATACATCAAAATTTAAACGCGTGATAGCTGAGTGTTGAGTCAATCTATTGTATCGTAGCAACTTAAGCAAGGCAAACTATACGAACGCAGTAAAAGAAGAAAACGGTTCAGACTTAATTTTGAAGTGGAGACAAAAACGACGTAAATGAAACTGTACATTGTAATACATGTAATGGCACGCCTTATTTCCATCAATGAAACCGTACATTGTGACACATGTAATGGCACGCCTTATTTCCATCAATGAAACCGTACATTGTAACACATGGCACGCCTTATTTCCATCAAGAAATTGTTTTCATGAGAAGCTAATATTTTATTCAGAGGGCACATACAGTTTTGCTGCAAAAGCTAGGGGAAAAAATCAATCTCTGGTCGTTCCCCCCTCCCCCCGAGCTATGCTGTCAATTTTTCTTTACAAATAGCTTTTTCGTTTTATTTACTGTATCACTATAGGATTCCTGTTGTGTTGCTTTGATCGATATTTCTTACGATTAAACAAAGCCCAAACGAAAATTGTATATATATTGTTTTTTATCTTTTAGAAAATAAATAGCAATGTCAGAATTCAGCTAGATATCTTTCTTGAAGTAAGAAATGTTACAAAAATGAAGGTGACACTTCAAGAGCATTTTGAAAAAAGTTAACATAACCTGTATTTGTAAAGTCAGGTCACAGCCTGACATAGGAGGTTAGTTTCCTCGACACAAACATTAATTTAACATGGAGTAGTGAGAACATACATTGGACATGATTGATGACAATAATGTAATTGTCATTCACGAGGTCACAAACGTTAAAAAGAAAACAAAACAGGCTAGAAAAAAGGACACAAGAATACAAGAAAGAAAACAGTCGTTGCAAAGCAGAGGAGGAAAAAAAAAAGAAAAGAGCAAATTAAGAAACACGGAGAAAGAAACGAGAAAAAATAAGAACATCGGGAATGTGGAAAATAGGAAATATAAAAGAATACTATGACACTTCTCGAATGAAGGCAGTGGAAACGGGGTATATTTAAAGACTCTTCTTAGTGTATTAACCATTACTATTACAATCATTCTTAGTATTAACCATTACTGTTACAATCATTCTTAGTATTACCGTTACTGTTAAAATCATTTTTAGAATTCACCATTACTGTTACAATCATTCCTGGTAATATTCACCATTACTGTTACAATCATTCTTAGTATTAACCATTACTGTTACAATCATTCTTAGTATTAACCATTACTGTTACAATCATTTTTAGCATTAACCATTACTGTTATAATCATTTTTAGCATTCACCATTACTGTTACAATCATTCTTAGTATTAACCATTACTGTTACAATCATTCTTAGTATTAACAATTACTGTTACAATCATTTCTAGTAATATTCACCATTACTGTTACAATCATTCCTAGGAATATTCACCATTACTGTTACAATCATTCTTAATATTCGCCATTACTGTTACAATCATTCTTAGCATTCACCATTACTGTTACAATCATTCCTAGTAATATTCACCATTACTGTTAAAATCATTCTTAGCATTCACCATTACTGTTACAATCATTCTTAGTATTCACCATTACTGTTACAATAATTCTTGGCATTCACCATTACTGTTACAATCATTTCTAGTAATATTCACCATTACTGTTACAATCATTCCTAGGAATATTCACCATTACTGTTACAATCATTCTTAGTATTCATCATTGCTGTTACAATCATTCTTAGTATTCACCATTACTGTTACAATCATTCTTAGTATTCACCATTACTGTTACAATCATTCCTAGTAATATTCACCATTACTGTTACAATCATTCTTAGAATTCACCATTACTGTTACAATCATTCTTAGTATTCACCATTACTGTTACAATCATTCTTAGTATTCACCATTACTGTTACCATCATTCTTAGTATTCACCATTACTGTTACAATCATTCTTACTATTCACCAATACTGTTACAACCATTCTTAGTATTCACCATTACTCTTACAAGCATTCTTAGTATTCACAAATACGGTTACAACCATTCTTAGTATTCACCGGTACTGTTACAATCATTCCTAGTAGTATTCACCATTACTGTTACAATAAGTTTTAATATAATATTCACCATTATTGCTACAGTGATTCTCTGTATTCACCATTACTGTTACAGCCATTCTTTATATTCACCAATACTATTACAGCTATTCTTTGTATAAGATCGATAACATTTATTTTCAGCTGCACAGTTAAAAGCTGGATATATAAAGGATAAAAACTAAAAAGTAAAGTGAGTACATCACTTCCATAAAAATTAGACATTTTCTCGAGGAGAAAGAAATATAAATGAACGAACTAGGGTTTTTCGTGAATTTAGAGAATGGGATCTTTATCGAAGATTCGTCTTATCTTTTCGTATTCTCATTTTTATCAATTTAACGCTGCCTTATTATTAAACAAATAACTGTCATACTTATGGGCTGTTATTGATTTTCATGTCAAAACTCGATTATAATGAAAAAAAGCATCCTTTATTATTATAGTGCATGAACATCACATTCATGGTAAAGATATGCCATCTGATGGATAACAACTCGCAAATGATAAAAATTACTGATATTCAGGTGCAATTTCCAATCATGTGTGCATTCAGATAAGGTGGAAAATGAAAATGAAATAAAAATGATTTACAAGGGATGTCTACATTATAAGATTTCATAGTTGAAAAACGAGTTTATGGTAATGGAAATATACCAGGTAGAACTCCATATGAGAGTCACGGAATGGTCGAACTTTATGAAAATAAAGAAATACATGTCTCTTTGTAGTTATAAATATAATTCATGTAATTTGCCCACAATACCTTTCTTGCACCGCCATACTGCTTTAGGACAAAGAGAAGAACATTAGCGTATACACAATGTGATACTTATACAAAACTATGTATTATATTCTTATATCTTTGCAGTTCAAACTCTGTGGACTATGTCGTAACCAGCCCTATTGCGGTAGCTTTGCATTTCAAACTCTGTGAACTATGTCGTAACCAGCCCTATTACGGTAGCTTTGCAGTTCAAACTCTGTGGACTATGTCGTAACCAGCCCTATTGCGGTAGCTTTGCATTTCAAACTCTGTGAACTATGTCGTAACCAGCCCTATTGCTGTAGCTTTGTAGTTCAAACTCTGTGAACTATGTCGTAACCAGCCCTATTGCTGTAGCTTTGTAGTTCAAACTCTGTGAACTATGTCGTAACCAGCGATTGTTGCGGTAGTTTTGCATTTAAAACTCTCAATATTTCATTCAGATAGAATGATCACTACCGTGCAAAATATAAGGAATGTGTTGAGCACTATGCCAGAAATCTCATTTAGAAAATTTAGAATATAGATAGACATATAAGGATGATGACAAATCGTTAGGATTATAATTTTTAATAACAGATAGCGATTTGTAAGGCGGTTAATCAAAGAAACGCTGAGAAGAACTATTCAAATCGCATATAAGAAATAATGTGACAAGTAGACAAGTGACTATTACTCATTTGACAAAGGGTAATGTGCGATGGGGAAATTATACCCATTAGTAAAAATAGATAGATTATGAATATGGTGGGTTACAAAATTTAAGAATGTGATGAAGAAACTTATATACTTATTGTTTATAGACACATTTATCTGAACAAATAAATACATAATGATAGGTGGACTTTGCCTCTAAAACAAACTCATTAAATATTTATATCAGTATGAGCATATATCAATTTTATCAACCTGTAAGTTGTTTCGATACAGAATAAAAACACAAAATTTTCTTATTCACTGTATATTGTTTTCCATGACTGCAATAAAGTTGAACATTAAAATTTTTCTTAATGTTACAGAATTTATTTTAATCATAAGGCAATTTAAGTGGGTCATTGCTATATTTGCCGACAATATAATTTCATTCAGAATGACGACTAAGCTTTGAAACATATTTCCAGTCTATTGGTAATTTGGAAATGGTCACCAGTCTACTGGTAAATTGAAAATGGTCACCAGTCTATTGGTAATTTGGAAATGGTCACCAGTCTATTGGTAAATTGGAAATGGTAAAACATACCTTAGGATGTACATATTTAAATTTATTCAATACTTTGAAGGAAAGATGGACAGAAAGAACTATTATATATATTTTGCAGCAATGATATATCGAGAACAATGCCTTTACTGATTCAAATAATTTGAAAGTCAATAATTATGTTAAAATGAATGATATTATTAAGCAACAATAAAAAAAAAAAAAAAAAAAAAAAAAAAAAAAAAAAAATGATTAAACCATAAAGACGCGCTTGCTAAGATTAATAATGTTAGTTTTATTATCGTAAGACTTTGACTTTGAATTTGAATCACGGACATACATATATACATACTTACGTGCAAAAGAGTAAAGAAATTACCATACAATTCTATAGGAAGTTGTGACCTATGATTCTTAAGCCCTCATAAAGTCTCTATAATGTCATCCACAATTGCAGGCCTTTACGTTCTTCATATTCTATGATGGGTTTCTGCACCACGTTAGATGATCATACGATGATCCCCAAAAAGTTATTTTGCTTTTGAAAGGAAAATATGCCACACATTTGAATATTGAATCTCTTGGTTCATTATTTAATTCTTTTCCAAAGGCCTGGAAAAATGTCAAAACATATTGAAAAAGAATGTGAGAAATATCATTGGAATATTATGTTTTACATATGCCATAAATTAAAGAAAAGCCTCAACGTATTCTTACATTCATGCTCCACAACAAAATTCAGTCATTTAGGAATTGACGTCACCGTTTTAATATTTGGCATATAAGTACGGCAATCAGTTCGTACCATTGATGTCTGTAAGAATATTCATTTCATTTCTAGATCATATGTTACTTGCATTTGAGCAGTAAGCGAATTATTTCATGACTCTGAATTTGAATTTAATTGGGTATGATTTCATTAACAAAGTTCCAGTTTTCAACATGACGTGAACATATTGTGAAGATCATTTTCCTTTAAATATTATATTCATATTTTCAGAGGTTCCAAACGATTTTCGTTCTGTATGCAATACTATTGAACAGTATAAATTTTAAAACACTACACATTCCCTAAATCCAAAGCGTAAAAATTACTTTTTATTTATAGACGCAAAGCAAGTAAATTTGATACCAGTTTTGATGGGAGTCATCGTTTATGTATAATATTTGTATCCAAAAAGTTGTACACAGTTTAAAAGAAACAAGGACTTTAGATTAAAGTAGTATGCACATGACCGTCATGGGTCTTTAAGATTGTTTTTTTTTTTTTTTGCATCCTGTATAGACACATGAGAACATTAAAAATCAAATGTTAAAAAGCAATTGATCAGCATTACTTAATGCTGTTTTCCAAATCAAAATTAATAATCACTAGACCACTCATAGTTTTGTGTATCACGATTTGGCTTAGGGATACGAAAACATTCAAAATAACAGTAAGAAATAATAGACAGATCAGACAAAGAAGATCATTAGTGAACACTGACTTAAATTTTGTTCACATCATAAATAATTGCACAAAACAACAATGTGTTGAATTCAAACAATTTCAGAAAAAAAATACATATTTATTATTTATTTTCTTTGATGATAACATTGAAATAAGCAGCATCAGCCTTGATAGCAAAAGGGTTAAAATTATACAGTATGCGGAAGGAATAAATGACACGTTTGATGTAGATTAACACAAAAAAAATATTTTGCTGAATTTACAGTACAATATAAAGATCTCGCAAACTTTACAAGGTCATTCTCCAATGATTCAACACCAATAGAGATAGAATTAAAAGAGAATAAAGGAAGATTTAGAACAGCACACAGTGAGTCAGTATATAAAATAATTGTTTTAAAATCAACCTAAGGAATGGCAAAATCTTAAATAAATCTGAAATCATTTATACATTTGAAAGGATTGAACAAGCGTTGCAAATTGCTCAATATTAAAAGTACCTGTCGACTTGTTAATAACACCTAAAGACAATTTATGAAACGTAAAGTATTCTTTGAACGTCAATACCATTTTAAATAACCGATAAAACCAGAATATCAGACATCTTTACAATGATCCTGACAGTCCAGTTGCTTACACAAATGTCAATCAATTGTGGGAACAAAATAAACACGATCAAAAAGATACTAAACTTGACTGAATAACAAGAATGGTCAGCTGATCAATCTACTTACAATTACAAATGCAAGCAAGAAAATGATTTCCCAGCGAAAGGGTTTATGCCAGTCACGTGAATGACCTGTGGCATGAAAAACACAACGAATGATATATTTAAAAATTTCTGCATGTTTGTGCATTTCACAACAAAGTTCTTTATTAGTCAACAGTACGTCAGTAGATCATCTCAAAGTATAATGCATGCAACAGTACACACATTCTCAGTCTGATTATACAATTATTACATACCATTTTGTATTCACTTTTTGTAATGTTGTTCATACACTGGAAAACTGCACTTCCAACCGCATGGCGGCTTTCAAATCAACACGAAAACAAAAGAGCTAGATTAGAGCTATATGGAGGACATGGCAAAGTTTTAATGCTATGCTCCTTCAGGAATTACGTCACGACTGCTGATTACACGCCGGTGCATTGTCACGGTGTAGACAGATACCTCGGGTACCGGTGCGCGGACGGGTGGCTCCGTAGTGTTACACAACGTTTGTCAACAGTTTAGAGGCATACAAATGTCCAGTGACACCAGCAGAGTCAGGCACAGATACCTTGATGACAGGACCTTTTGCATCTATAAATAATGCGTATAAAACTCTCTTGACAGTCCAATCAATTTGTGGTCTCTGCTCGTTTTCTCAGATCCAAACTTGAGTATTTTCTCTTGGGTCTGGTTCAGAAAAGTAAATCCATTTTTCACCATCAATGGCTATCTCATTCAAAAGTTTCTGGTCACTCTTTTCATATTTGATGAGTAGCTGTTTGGTAATTTCAACCCGAGTCTGTTTTTGATCTGCCATCAACAAATGCAGGACTCATCTTGTCTAAACCCTTACGACCTTTAAATGATTCTTTATTATATTAAAATATCTTCCAATGTGCATCGAACATCTTCATCAATTGCTCCCTGCACAGCAGCCACTTTCGCTCATCAATCATAGACAACGGTGTTCCAGAAAGTGGGTCATCTTCCATGGATTTACAACCATCTTTAAAACGATGAAACCACCTCAAAATTGTAGGATGTGACCGAGAATTTTATCCGTAGACTTTATCCAAGTCGGCCTTTGATATCAGTTAGAGGGTACCCTAACAACGTCGAGATTTTACAGTATGCTGTTTTGCACAGTAGCATAATTATCCTCCTTCTAGGACATTTTTACGTCGCTGTAATTTACCTGTGTTAAGTTAAACGCATATATCTGATGGTGTCCGCCATGCTGCACGTGCAGCCGCAGGGCATTTTAGAGAACGTAATTGTGTTTATCGATCGACGTTAAATTTATTGACAAGTTTTAAGAAACCAAAAAGTTATAACAAAATTTTCAGAACTTTTCAAATACCACTCGTAAATATATTTTGAAAGTGATATATTGTATTATTCAAAATACACATGGGCTGTGAAAGTGAAAGCACAATAAAGTGTGATAAAATACGCCATGCTGTTAGAGAAATCTTCAAAGAGCGAAAACCTGAAAAAATAGAGTTGGATGAAGGAAATAGGTTTAGAACTGGAATGTTATTGATTTGGTGCAAGCAGAAAACACCGAATATTGTTCAACTTTTTCACGCAAAAACTCATATGCATTGGAAAGATTTAAGAGACCCCTAAAGACTACGCAAAAAAAGAGACCAGAAATGGCTTGACATTTTACCAAAGCTATTTGAGGGATACAATAGCACTCATTACAGATCAATAAGTATTACTCCAATTGATGCAAGCAAGGAAGAAAGGAGATCAAAAGTGTGGATCAATCTATTCGGTTACTTTACAACCAATACATTTGTAACGTATACATTTTAAATCGATGGAACGATCAGAATTTCAAAATACAAAACAATCTTGTAGAGTGCTAGCTTCCTATCTTTACCGAGGACACATAAAATATGAGGCAAGTAATTTAAGTGATCCAGTTGTTCACAAAGAGGACGTTTTAAAAGAAGAGGATTCAGAGGGCATGTTTTACGAAAAAGAATCATCTCTACACGACAAGAAGAGTATGTATACACACACACACACACACACACACACACATATATATATATATATATATATATATATATATATATATATATATATATATATATATATATATATATATATTGAAGACCAAACAAATTATAGATCAAAAATATGTACTCGTGAAATAGAGAAGATATGACGATTCGTTTAACAGTTGGGAATCGGCTTAAAACATTGTGCCATTAAATAAATGACAGTTCCATCACCTGAAAAATAGTGACCAAATGGCAGAATTAAGGAGCATGAAAACGTTGATTTTTTGAAAGATAAATACTTTCTAGAATGTGACTGATGTTAAAAAAGCAGCGCTTTGAGCATGCAGGAGTTATAGCACATACGGCTTGCGAATTTGTGTTCATTACAAAACATTTGAGTGGAAAAAGGAAGTACATAAGAAATCATCACCAAGAAGCAACAGAATGGTACACACGAAATAGTGATAAGGAGCTACACTGTAGACAATATTCTAGCAAGGTAATAAATGAAGTACTGACAAATTGAAAAGAGATACCAACAAAAATGTGAAATTGATTCGAACTACATCTAAAAATCCTGATAAATAGGTACAGTGTAAAAAAAAGCCTACTATTTGGTTTGTGTGATTCTGAACAATTTAATGGTAATCAAAATCACATCAACGTTGATGCAATCATAAGGACATTTACATTTTTCTTTCAAATTTCATTCAAAAAGAGTATATAAATAATGGCAATGGTACGCGCGCTTAGCGCAGTTATGCAATCAACTATCCATATTTTGTGGATAACATTTTTACCATGTACAATTTTAACACATACAAATACATACTGTTATTAAGAATTGCCCCAAACTTTAACTAAAATCAGTTTGACGTGGGAAGAGGTAATGGTTAAAGCACATTCCAGTACACCCTTCAACTAGTGTAGATATACAGATTTTGAAGATACAATTGTTTTAGAACTTTCATTCAACATTTAGTAGTATTTGAAATGAAGCTGCACAAATGTTAGAATCGATATTGGAGATACAATATGCACCAGAGGTGCAATCAGTTGTAAGATGTTACTAATGGAACAGAGAAAAAGATCATACAGGAAATACCAAAGACGTGAAAAGTAGAAAATCAAGGAGAAAATAAAACATGGTATGCCAGTGGAGAAAATGACAAGATTAGACAGATAAATGAACAAAGAATTAAATGTGAATGTGGAGAAACAGTAAATAGACGCTCAATGTATTTGCACAAGAAAAAGAATTAAATGTGAATGTGGAGAAACAGTAAATAGACGCTCAATGTATTTGCACAAGAAAAAGCAATTTCAGATTAATCTGTTGAATCGAAATCATGAATGATAGACCTAAATTCATTCGTTTAGACGATTTGTCAAAATGGGATAAAGTGGACGCATTAATGGATGCCAGGCTTCAAAAACCAAGAAGAAGTATTCGTTCTCCTTGTCATGCAATTCAGTTTGACGCTCTTTGTTCAGGCTTACTATAGCATGTATTTAAACGTATTGAACGAGATTAAAATTTACTGTACTGAAACAGGTTATTTTACATACATGCCATTAAACATTTTTGAAAACTACACTTGAAGAATTTGACCATGAATGAATATATGAACAGATAGAAAACACAGGGTAACATGAAATCTTGGCAAAATCAGCTTAACTGGGCAATATGGAACATCTTAGTGTAGAATTTATACTGGCATTTAATAAACAAAAGTGTTCCAGAGTGAAATCTATTTACAGATTTTAAATTTACTTTAAGATTATGAAATTACTGTGTGATGTGCTATAGTGTTATCTTGTTAAGATACTTTTAATTCTGTCACTAACGAATAATATATGAAATAATTTAATTTGGTTTGAAAAAATTTACAATTTCACTGAAAAACGATTGGAGATACACCAAAGGAAAGAATAAAGAAAAAACAGATGATAACATATACTGCTGGTAAACAGGAGAACTAAATGACTATGAAAAAAATCATTTTAATTGTAATCAAGAAAGACATGGACCTTAATGTTGTTATTCCAGATTAAACTATCATATGATAGGGTTAATCATGTAGCAGACAAAGATGAACAATTGCGTACACTTATATCTTCGACGGAGAAGTAACGGGCTTACAGATGAGGAAATAGCGAGATTAAACGAAAGCAGATGAACTTATGTATTTAGTCTGTGTAAATTTGTTTAAACTGAGTAACAGATTCAAAGAGTGAAATTCGTCTACGCTGTTGGTGCTGAATGTGCTTTTTTATCACCCAGTAAGATCAACATGAAATTGGGTATAATAGTTGGATATAACAACAATTTATAGAAATGGAAGACTCGTTTAAATCTTGTTAGCAACCTCGATACATTAATTATCAGTGACACTCCAAAGGTTGATAAACAATCTGCAACATTAACACAAGGAACTGTAAAAGATATTGAAGAAAACTAATTATTATATAGAAAGTAGGGACTAAGATGATGACAGTCGAGTTATTAGGATGGCGGTGACTGTTTGAAGCATATACGCAAATGCAATTCGGTACTCGGACTTTCAAAAGACATACGGTAATTTTAAAAATGCAAAAAAAAAATTAAAAAAAAAAAATAAAAAATACTGACCGTGAAATAAATTTTTTTAATAAAATTATTTATATTGAGAGTAATGGTTCTGGAGCTGCTAAAGTTTAATTTTAAAGATAGCGTCGGAGTGAATAAAGAACATCTGATTTTGCTTATACGTTCAGTAACATATGCAAATAACAAACCCACTAATGCCACAGCAAATAAAAAAAATTGTTATCGTTTCTTTTTAAAGTTTATCAATTAACGAATTATTTGCCTCCTGATACGGCAGAAACTCCTCCACCACCACATCTCTTAGCAAGCCTTTAAGAAAATTTGCTATCAGAACAACAGTTGATATTGCCATACATATTGTAGTGGCTATATCAGCTATTGTTATACACTTTTCTTTAAATAGCTTTTACACTCTTTCTCTCAATGATAGTTGTCACGCAATATAGGGCAAGAAAGTAGTTTGATATCATATGAGAATGATTATGTATATTGGGCGCGTACAAAGTTACCTAGTGTATTTGCATGTGTCTTTTTTTGACTAATCGAGACATCGAGTAATAGCTGCATCTCGCTGTAGATCACTCGCAGCGAGACACCCATATTTCATGATGTGTACAGGTACTTTAACCCTGGGTCTTGCACTTGTTATTTTTTTGTGTGGTAGTATTTATAGGATGTATGTACTATATGCTAGCTCAATGATTCGGAGATCTTGTCAAGCAGTGTCTACTTAACAGACAGTTTACTACAGCCATTGGGGTAAGCATGGATTTATTTTATGTTGTAACTAAATTCTACTTCTAATTGTTTTCATACGTCAAAAATGTCGCCTGAAATTACTATTCCAGCTTTTATTCTTGTTTGCATGGATAGACTTTCTCAGTAAATTATACCGGATTTGAGATATGGAGTAGAGTCAGATTGCTGTTTCTACTGAAGCAGAAAGTGGAATGCAGTATGCATTTAAAGGGCTTTTTGCGATAATTATAAGTATGTATTTCTTCTGTATTTTGATATGGTTGATCGCATGTATATATTTGGTTATTAGTTTAATAATAGGAATTTAATGTAGTACACTTGCCAGTTTGGTTTACTTTTATTAGGCAGCAGGTTGTTATAGTTGGCAGCAGGGTGTCATTGTTGGCTACAGGGCAACATAGAAAGCGACTGGGCAACACAAGTGGCAGCTGAGCAATATAGTTGGCAACCTAGCAATGTGATACGTGGCTAGGGGAACGTTGCACTGGTGAGCAATTACCAGAGAAAGCTGCGCGGAAGTGGTATATCGCACCTTGGTGTTAAGAAGATATCGGTATTCCGTCTAGAAGTTCCTGAACTCCGTCATAGGAACCGTCAAGTTCTGGTAAAAGAGTTGAGCATACCCAGGATGAATTCGTCCTTAGAATTTGAAATTCGAACTGAGAATTTGGCATTTTTAACTATGCATGTTGAATTTTAAATAATACATGTGGTTATTTTAACCACCCGCTCATTTTATTGAAATAATATTCGCATTATGGTGAATACCAAGTTGCAATAGTTGTGTATGACAACGTCAGCATAATTTAACATTTGATATCATCATCAGGTGATTTCTTTATATACATTTAATAGTGTGGTTCTCCAGCTTGGGTGTCAGTATCTTGTTTATGATATAATATAGTGTAATTTTCTGAGGGGACGCTAAAGATACTTGTGAAGAGATGACATTGTGTTCCAGGTTGGAGTCTTAATATTGTTTTTTTTTTTTGTTTTTCATTGTATTTTCCTATCATTTGATGGTTACATCAGTAATTACATTGTGTTCGGTGTTTTCACTTAATGCAAACCCATTCTGTTTAAATCTTGTGACAATGGTGCTTTTCCAACTTTTAACAAATCCTTTTAATGTCTTATATTGAAAACTCTCTCCAGCTTGTTTACTTTCAACACCTTCCAGCTACTCTTGCCCTAGAGTTTGTTTGTTTTTTTTTTTTTTTTTTGGATATCTTTCTCTGCTGAGGTCTCTTTTAACTCGTTTTGCTTTTCATACATTTTAACATCAAATTTGATAAATTGTTTTTGATTTGAAGACGTCTGCAGCATTTACGTAGATCCTAATTCTTTCTTTTGGTGAATTGAAATAAGACTTTCATAACCGATGGGTGCTATTCACATTGTATTCGTATAAAAAACACAATAAACAATACTGTTCAAAATCATGCCGGAGACAATACGTGTTGGCAATATTTACCAAGTCTCCTCAATGATGAGGATGGTCATCTTGAATGATTCAACTTTATTTTAGTGCTCTTCTATCTCTTTCTTCGAAGGCATCTTATCATCTTTTATCTTTTTTCACTTGGTTTCATGTATATAGTGTTTGACCAGCGAAAACATTTTCTTTGTTGTTCGGGGTTGGAAGTAACAAAAAGCGGCACGCTTCTGACATGGTCTTTGTCTAAACCATCTTCACTAAAACTTTCAGGCTGTGTAAAATTTGGCCGTTTACAGTAACAGTCATTTAATAGTGCACCTAACATTTTAAAAGTCGTATCCGATTTAAATTTGGCTCAATGCATGTATATTCTATTACTTGTATTGCGAATTAATCTAAAGTGTTTATTAGCATGTGGAATGCCAAGAACATACCTGTCCGAAGGACATGAAGTGTTCACGGCAACACGGAGCATTGCACAACACCAACAGAGTCCATAAAACCTGAAAAGTCCAAACTGTCTCCTTCCTATATATAAATGAAAGGACACCAAGAGGCGGGGTGTCCTGTGCCGTCGGCACATGTGCTTCAGCACTCCTCTTGGTCAGCGCCTCCTTTATATCCTTCACTGCCAATCAATAGGAAAGCTAGGAGTTTGTCCGATGGTATTAAGTTTATACTAAAAAAATTTACTAGATTAAAAATTCTTTAGTTAAATAGATCGAACACTATGGAGATATTAGAAAGAAAAAAGGGTAGCATAGGAAGTGTTAAACAAGATAAAAGATTGAATGGAAACAGTTTTATGTGTTATGGATATAACATCAGCTGGGATTAGATATTGCAGGAATATATCCGATGTAGTTATTCCTCTGGTTTTTAGATGGTTTCGTGCAACTTTAATAGTTGTTGCAAAAGCTTTAAAGTAGATGTTGATATTCAACAAAGTTTTAAAGCATGATGCAATTGCATCATCCATCATTAGTAAGTTGAACATTAACGACTACATGATTAGCAAGGCCATCAGTGACAACGAAATTAACTATGCGGAGTTTATTTTAATCGTCAAAGAGTAGAACATGTATCAAGAGATTTTTAAAAAATGTAATAAGAAAATATATAGTACAAAAAGTTAAACATTTAGAGGAATGTTAAAAAAACTTAAGCGGAGGGGAATAAATTAAATGAAGAACTCTGTTTTTGTTCACGGAGAATCTTTCATACAACACCAATAGTCATTACACGCAGTAACAGATGTACCATTACCAGATTACATATTAGCATGAAGATGCAAAAATAATAGTTTCACTTTATTCCTGTACCGTATGTTGTTTTTTGTGTGTAAAGTAAATAATAAAATGATGACAGAAATATCTGAGAAGACCTAGTGAGTGTGTTTTACCTTTAGGTATTGAGACCACAACAGAAACAGCAACTGCATCAATAGTCAATACAATCAACAGTGACTTAAAACGTCAACAACAACAACAACAACAACAACAGTATCACATATTTACGTGATATTGTTAGATTAACAAATGCAACTGCTAATCTGTTTGTACACAGACCTGTTGATACTCAAATACGTAAGACTTTGGAGGATAATAATTTAAAATATATCAAAACATGGAGAGAACAAATTAACAATAAATTAACAGGTATTGAGCGTAGAGGTATTGGAAGAGGTAAGAAATTCCCAGACCTTTAAAAGCAGATTGAGAAGAACAAAAACAAGATTGTAGATATTCAAGACTTGTATAAATAACGATGCAACACATTGTCTAATACTGTAAAAGTCTTGCAAACAGTAATTGAAAGGTCAAGTAAGGTACCAAATATTCATCACTGTCAATCGAGTATCAACAGTGAAATAGATGCTTTGGAGAGTAACATGGAGAAGATAAATCAATCACTAGAAGAATATGACACTTTGCAAACAAGTTAGGACCATTACAGAAACATTTGAAAAATGAAATCCAGGAAGAAAGGACAAAAGGTTGAAAATGTCATTGATGATTTTAGCACAACGACCTGAAAAACAATAGAACAGCTAACACTAATACACTATGAGAGTTGAAGAAGACAAATTATGTAACCGCCGAAATAACTAAAAAGATAGACGAAAACAAAATCAAACTACAAAAGCTAGGAAAACAACTTACGATTTATCTAGTACTAATTTGAGAGATAAGATCAAAACGATAAAAGACGTAACATTTACTGAATTTACATCAAACTACACGCTGATATTAAACAGTCAAAAAAGATACTAAAGAATATGTTGATCGAAAACAGGATAATAATATTGGTGTCGTACTAGGTAGTACCGGCAAGTTAGAGAAAAAGATAAAACGATTGATAATAGATTTAAATAATTTGGAACAAAAGTTTACAATAGAAACAGATGTGTTCAAAACTGAAATACATAAAATGACTTACATTAAATTGATAGCTAAAATCGACATAAAGAAAAGCACAAAGACATTTACACTGAATTAAACACTAAATTGGGCATAAACAAGCCTTTGTCGCAAGATAAGCGGCAGCAGCAGTGGTAATTATTGGAGGAGCCATATCTAAAGGCCTGGCATTTGCTGAAAGCAATCGCTTATTCAATTTACTTCATCCGGATAGAGCAAGATATAATTACTCATGATAATTTAGTAAAAGAACTACATAGAAAGACTACAGAGTTCAATGCAGCCAGGACCAAGACAATGGATTACTTGAAGTAGAGATTATGAGAACAAGGCTTGATAACTCAGTATTTAAATAACCTTTATGATGCTTTTGTCCTATGTACATCTACTCATCCGTATGCATCTAATTATCCCCATGTATCTACAGACCTAAATATAAGGTTAAACTTGAAAAATCAAGATAACCTAAACCTAATGAATTTACCAACCCACGAATCATAAAGTAAAATACGAGTAAATACGCACTGCACTTGTGATAGGTATTAGTATGCTATTTAGAAGTTTTATTTATAGGTTTACATGCTATAAATAGCATAGCTTTCATCTCTAGATAAAAGGCAATCCAAGGTAATTACATAGCTTCTCACCAGCAGGAAAATAACACCAGAAGGATTTAAATACCTTAGTCCAGCTCATCATTGTATCACATACACACCGAGCAACATTAAACCTAAGCAAATTTTACAGATAGATATTCCAAAGCTAAGTCCAAATGTATTGATTGTTTACATAATGGTTAGATTAGGTAAATTTATATATATATATATATATATATATATATATATATATATATATATATATATATATATATATATACCTTTTGGTCCCATTTTGTCATCAAAATATTGATCAGAATGTATATCTTTTTACCCTTTTCCTTTCTACCTTTCTTTATCAGATATACTACCACCATCAATAATTTGTATTTCTACTTAATCTCATACGTTTAATCTTAGACCTGAGTTGTCAATAAAGTTTTGTTATATTCTGACTGTACCATGTAGTTTCTTTGTGTAGTTTGATACGAATGTAGAGGGAGATGTTAACAATGTAGTGGTATACAATTTGGATAGAAAGCATGTCAAAGACATAACCATTTTCTATGTTAGTAATCATCTTTTCAAGTTAAATGACTAAAACATTTTCGTGATATACAAAGATATGTGGTTACTTAATTTGGTTGGAACAAACGAGATTGAACAAGGCATTTTGAACGACTAATTGAGAAAGTAACCATATTTGGCTATACAGGTTTCGCGGTCTCCAGAAAAGTTTAGAATACCATTTCAAATTTAGCATAACACTTAAAAAAATCATTTGAAGTAATAAGAGGATGGTAACCAAGACTTCGAACTTGAACACATGTGCCTTCAGTACGATTTGATTACTTCCGACTCAATTTCACAATTAGTTTATGACAAATATAGAAATGGAATTGCTTTGTTTTGTGACTACATCACAAAAGAGAGAATTGTTGATACAGCAGCGAATAAAACTTAAAAAAATCTCACACTTGATTCTCCCAAAATGAACTTGAATGGTGTTTAGATTATGTGCACGAAATATATATAATTTGATTATGAAACATATTAAAGTTCAGTATTAGAAACGATCTCAGTAACTGTTGACAATCTGTCAAATATGGTTTACTCCCATGGTTTTCAATTAACACAACAGGTTAGAAAAGCCATAAAGCAATTCTTTAATGAGCAGCAAAAGCACATAGAACCTAATAAAATAAGTGTCAACAACTTTTATACTGATAGTCATGGCATCTGGCTTGATTTTAGGAGTACACATGATGATATATTGCATGGTACTGGTCATAAATTGGAACAAGGTGTCCACTTACAGACAAGCAGAAAAGAAAAACGCTTTATGTGTTCATTTTTATTTTGAGAGGTTCAATTGTTCCTGCGGTGCACACTGCCTCTGACACAACGATTCTTTCAAAATCACAATTAGGATAACATACATAATTTTTAATTGATCTCAGTAATTTCCAAATTGCACAACTGAGCCTCTTTCAGGCATTATATATATAATTGTGAAATAGTCTTTTGTGTTCTGATAATTTTTATGGTGTATAGAAAAAAATGTAAGCTATTTTACATAAAAAAGAGAAAAGGAAAGAAAACAAACAAACATTTTTTTAAAACATTTACACGTAAGCCACGCGTCCTTGCTGTCTGATCTATGCAACATTTATTGACCTGTAAAATACTGGCAGACGACATTTTATTAGCTTTTCTCCAGTCTGACTGGTCTAGTAATTTTCCAATTGATTTTAATATTTTCGTAATCCCATACGGAATGGTGATGTACAAAATTATTAGAGGTCTAGTGATTTTTAATATTTATTTTGAAAACTTTCCCAAGTCTTGCTGGTTTTTATTTTTAAATTTAAAAAAAAATGTTCTCGTAATGTAAAAACATGAAAATTATGTGTGGTCAAAATTGGCCAAATTCTACTGATTAACAAGTCTTGTGAAAAGTAATATCCGGAGCTTGCAATTATTCTGTTGTTTGAATACATAGTAATGCAGGAAATTCCTAAATTAGTCATTGTATTGCATAAGATGTCCTGAAGGCAATTTTTAATGTTAAGTGTCATGTGGGCTAAATTTCAACACAATCTGACTTTTAATGGAGATCGCTATTCTTTGGACCAATTTGATATATTCTCTTAGTTTACAATAAGCTCGCAGAAAGCTGATTCTATTTTATTCGGTTACCATGTCTATTTGTATTTTTATCTGTAGTGAAATTAAAACGCTAGTGACCAAGCATGGTACCATGGAAACTGGACAAAAAGCAGTTGTTTGGTCCTGCTTAAATTTTAAAATATTTCTCCTGGAGTATGCACAGTTTTGTTGAGTTGCTATAGATGACTCTATCAAAGACTTTTATCATATGAGATTTTGTTATAAATAAGAAAAGATTGCTTGCTATTCTATTTTAGGGGGTTGGTGGGTGGGTGGGTGGGTTGTTTTTACCTATGTATGAGAACTGTGGAGGGATACAGAGATAGAGAACAGAAAAGAAAGTAATTACGCATATACTCTAATCAAGAAATTACGCGAGACTTTTGTAATTGCAATTCAAAATCAATAAAAATCTCTCGGTTACTCCTGTTGATGCACGTTATCTTTCCTGAGGCCTACGGCAGATTTGGACAATGTTGCCATGATCTGAAATTCCGATTTTCCTTTTCTTCTGTACTATTCGAATGTAAATGATACACAAAACGTGACAGGTAAGATAAAGCTTACTTTCAATGCTTGTTACCATAAGTCACTATTAGAAAGACTTATTTCTTAAATATAGAGATAGTGTGACATTATTTTATAAATAAATAAATAAATAAATGAAAAATACTCACAAGACATACGAATTAGCGTATATGTCAGGATGTATCAATAAATCTTCAATAGGTCTGACCTATCTTGAATAATATGCAAAGATTTTCATATTTGCAACACATGTAATGTGCCTGAAAACCTTTGAAGTATCCTTTGTCCCCATTAATTTGTATTTTAATAAATCTAGCAGTATCATAATATTCTTTTTGTTATATGCTATATACAATTACGACTCTTTTAAGATGACGGATAATGAAAAAAATCAATTTATTTATTATCACAGGCTACCTGCAAACATATACTTTTCTTTCTTCCTTGTAAATCTTTGCATGTGAGCTAGAGTAGACATCCTGTTAATGTATTACTAACGTCAGTTTGTTTATTGGTAAAGATACACTTTCTTACAGTGAAAGAAAATGTATGTATGTATGTATGTATGTATGTATGTATGTATGTATGTATGTATGTATGTATGTATGTATGTATGTGTGTGTGTGTGTGTGTGTGTGTGTGTGTGTGTTTGTATGTATGTAACGTTTAACCGCACCTCAGCACAATAATGGGTGTATGTGGCAATCTTAGATAAAGGCCGAAACATGTACAAATAAAGAATTGCACAACAAATTTAGGAAGATAAACACTTCAAAATAAATGTAAACATGAAGTACAAAAAGATAAAATATTAAAGGTAAAGATGTTAAAACTCTGTAAACGGTATATAAAATAACAGAAAATGTAACACATGTAAAATCCTTAAAATATACGGTCAAAATTTGTTATATAAACCACACTCCCTCAAAAGGTCCAAAATTTTTTTGGTTGGTAAATAAAATGTGTTCATAATGTGTTTTGTTTTTGTAACTCTTCATTGAAAAACGAATGCTCTGGAATTAACTAAAGTTATAAAAAGAACTTTCTTCATTTCTGTATTTAATCACAATATATATAAGAAGCTCTCGTTTTAAAACATCATCCCAATGCAAAAGTAATTCTTAGCCGAGATCTCACCCGTTTCATCAGTTCTGCATGCTTTGAAATGATTTTGTTTTCGGCGTAAAATTAATAACTTTGAGACGTCACATTGTACAGAAGCAAACCTAATCTATCTTTCTAGTGGGGGCCCCGGGTGGTCGAGTGGTCTAAGGCGCTCGCCTTTACAGATCACTGACATATCACCTCTGTCCTCGTGGGTTCGAGTCTCGGGCTCCGCCAACGTGGGTATGTGAGAAGGCTTGCCAGTATCTTCCTGTGGGTCGTTGGTTCTTCTCTGGGTCTTCACGGGTTCTTCGTCCACCAAATATACTGGCCGCCATGTATAGCCTATCATGTGCTGAAAAATGGCGTTAAACCCATAACAACCAACCATCTTTCTAGTGGCGGTTTGCACGACATCCCGAGAAAAAGGATAGATTGTGTATGAGGTCATACATTTAACCTTGTGAACCAAATTCTAAAATCACTGACATTTAGTCACAGAAACCTGATGAAATTCGATTTATCGTGATTTTCTCGTGCCAAACAGTTATTGCTACTCATGGTTTTATCTGCTATACAATCAACGTTCTCTATTCTATGTCTTTGATATCAACTGCCGCGCTTAGCGTTGGGTAAAGTAGAGACACGTGACAAAAAGTCAATACCGAGAGCTGATGCATGGTATGGTAATTTTGATGTTGAGTGCTGAGCATGGATAAGAAACTCTTTCGAGACTTGTATCTAAATTCAATTATTGTGTTTCGCATTTTATACTTTAGGAGGGGGTATTGTGACATCATCTTGCAATAGACCTTCCTACTTGCTACAATCGCATTATTTTATGTAATCAATACAAAAAAGACTTTTCCTTTGCACGTCAGTTGTGTATGTCTATAAACAAACTTTTCAAATTAATGCACTGATATGATAATAGAGTTTAATTTTCCTCATGCAATGAAACCTGTGTTAAGAGAAGCCGCCCCAAAAGTAATCTCTGAAGACAGGTAATTCTATCATACAGATTCTGTGAATATCTAAAAGTATTATACACGGAATCAAATTTTGTGTAAATCTCTAAAAGAGCTGTCCTATAGCACAGGTATGGATTGTAAGTACTTTTGCACATTTTCTGTAGAACAATGTTAGTGAATATGACGATGACAGTGGAGGTGCGAGGGTTCGAGGCGCCCGGGGCAATGCTCTTTAGTGGCGCCCCTACTTTGCCACAGAGAACAGTTTTTATGTAAGTTGCCAACCTCCAACGTCCCCACCCCCATGACCTACGGTCCGCTTACAGTGTAAAAAATTAAAAAATCCCAATGGCGCCCACCCCCTCGCCCGGCGCATGCGAGGAATTGCCTCTCCCACTGGATAAGGATACTATTCCGTAAAGATATACACAAAACCGATTTATTTTACAATCAAAGGCCGTCTCTTACAAGTCCAAATTGAAATACGAATAATTTATAATTGCTTTTTAAGACATATAAAAGACATTTGCACAGATAAATTTCAATGCCCTACGCTTCAGTTATTACTCGTGATAAAGATGCGTATCATTGCCTCGTATTGGTTTATTTCTTTACGTATAAAGAAGCGTATCATTGCCTCGTATTGGTTGATTTCTTTCCGTATAAAGATGCGTATCATTGCCTCGTATTGGTTGATTTCTTTACGTATAAAGTATAATGATGAATAGGATTGAAATATCTTCAGTCAGATTATCGTTAAGGGCTATTGGTAATGCCACTATATAGTATACTGGGGGTTTAAGGGCTATTGGTAATGCCACTATATAGTATACTATTGGTAATGCAACTATATAGTATACTGGGGGTTAAGGGCTATTGGTGATGCCACTATATAATACACTGGGGGTTAAGGGCTATTGGTAATGCAACTATATAGTACGCTGGGGGTTAACGGCTATTGGTAATGCAACTATATAGCACAGTGGGGGCTAAGGACTATTGGTAATGCAACTATATAGTACACTGGGGGTTAAGGGCTATTGGTAATGCAACTATATAGTACACTGGGGGTTAAGGGCTATTGGTAATGCAAGTATATAGTACGCTGGGGGTTTAGACTATTGGTAATGCAACTATATAGCACGCTGGGGGTTTAAGGACTATTTGTAATGCCACTATATAGTACGCTGGGGGTTAAGGGCTATTGGTAATGCTGCAACTATATAGTACACTGGGGGTTAAGGGCTATTGGTAATGCAACTATATAGTACCCTGGGGGTTAAGAGCTATTGGCAATGCAACTATATAGTACACTGGGTGTTAAGAGCTATTGGTAATGCAACTATATCGTACGCTGGGGGTTAAGGCTATTGGTAATGCAACTATATAGTACACTGGGGGTTAAGAGCTATTGGTAATGCAACTATATAGTACACTGGGGGTTAAGGGCTATTGGTAATGCAACTATATAGTATACTGGGGGTTAAGGGCTTTGGTAATGCAACTATATAGCACAAAGGGGGTTAAGGGCTATTGGTAATGCAACTATATAGTACACTGGGGGTTAAGGGCTATTGGTAATGCAACTATATAGTATACTGGGGGTTAAGGGCTATTGGTAATGCAACTATATAGTATACTGGGGGTTAAGGGCTATTGGTAATGCAACTATATAGCACACTGGGGGTTTAAGGACTATTTTTAAGGCCACTATATAGTACGCTGGGGGTTAAGGGCTATTGGTAATGCAACTATATAGTACACTGGGGGTTAAGGGCTATTGGTAATGCAACTATATAGTATACTGGGTGTTAAGGGCTATTGGTAATGCAACTATATAGTACACTGGGGGTTAAGGGCTATTGGTAATGCATAATTCAGTACAGGTGGGTGGGGGATAATACTCTGATTGCGAAGAAATGGCTAAAAATTATGGTTAATTGTGACGTCTCATTTTTTTCAGTCAAGTATCTTGTAACATTTAGCAATGAGTGTGTGAAAGAATAACCTATAGTAAAAACAATTCCATACCTTTTTGTCCACATACTTTGATGCAGTGTACATCATTATGGAGTCTGTATGCAGTGAAAAAGAAATGTCAGTGACACTTATGAATAATCCATTTAGTGGCAAGGAGAAATGGATTTTGTATAAAACTTGCAGAAATTGAACATGAGCTGTTTTTCTGCACATGCTGTTTGCGAATTAAATGGATTTTTGTCAGTCCTGAACAACCTTGACAGTAGTTCCTAAAAAAGGTTAGGGAGGCCTGTACTGGCCATATGTAGCATTTTATGTGACACAATTGTACATGTATTTTGGTAATAATAATAATTACACAATTTTCAGTCCCAGGCATTATGATGATCACCAAAATGAACGGTCTGGATTATTTTTATATTCTCCGCTCACATGTTTTTCTGTACATACGCGTGGCTTATTCGACACACCGTAGAAACCACTTTAGAAAAGAACGTGGATATATACATGTATACATGTCATATTCACCGTCACTAAGATTGTACATGCACATTTAAATGACAGTTTTTTAAGTAAATAATTTATAACTTTTCACGTATTACGTACTATATGCAATATATGGCTATACCACACCCACACACCCTGTTAAGCCAATTCGCATTACCAGTATCCCTTAAGGAATCGTCTTCAACAAAGCTCTATCGATCTTTCAAGGCCCGCTTTTTGCCCTGATTATGCTATAGAACTCTTTGTGAAAGTAAATGTTGATGAGTGTCATCACAGTCGGCTATAAATACCATCCCATCTATATAATATATGTAAACTTTTAACCGAATATATAGAAAAGTATGTAGCTCGACAATACCATGTCATTTAATGCAATATACATGCCTAAATTTTTTTGACAATAATTGTACTCACACATGATCATACAAACCGTTGACTTGGTGGTAGTATTCATATTAAGTGATTGCATAAAATTGTACTCACACATGATCATACAAACTGTTGACTTCGTGGTAGTATTTATATTACGTGATTGCATAAAATTGTACTCACACATGATCATACAAACTGTTGACTTGGTGATAGTATTTATATTACGTGATTGCATAAAACTTCATTAAGATCATTGTAAAAGTAAAGAATGTTTTAACACATACAAACATACACACATAAATTTGGTAAAGCGTTGATTTCCTCTTAATCCAACAACATGAAAGCGTGCGTACGTGTTTTAAAACGTTTTTTTTTAAACCGGGATGTTCTTCACACGAATATTGCAGAACAAGAAAAGCTCTCGATTTGAATAGGAACAAAAGAATTTGCTTGAACGAGAAAAAAACAAAAATAAGACTCCAGATTAAAATTAAAAGTATGCGTTGAATTTTTAAATTGTATAATCCACTTTTACAAAATCATCTAAGTTACTATCTGTAAGAATTGTCGCAACCAGAATAAAACAAAGAGAATCTTGATTGAATGTTATATTTTAGCATATCAGTATCCAGCTGAAAAAAAAAAAAACAACAAAAAAAAACAAAAACATCAGAGCCTGTTTTCGTAATGGTGGTGGGGCGGGGGTGGGCTGGGTGGGTGGGTTACTGGATTCACAATATATATATCGGAGAGAAAAGATATAAAATATTGATACTTATCAGCACTTGTTCTAAAATTGCTCTGGATTTAAATTGATCAAGGTCAAGAAAGACATTTAAATACAAGAAACAAACAAACATACATACATCATTACATACATGCATACATACATACATACATACATACATACATACATACATACATACATACATACATCGTTACATACCTACCTACCTACCTACATGCATGCATGCATACCTACCTACCTACCTATCTACCTACCTACCTACCTACCTACCCACCTACCTACCTACATGCATGCATGCATACCTACCTACCTACCTACCTACCTACATGCATACATGCATACCTACCTACCTACCTATCTACCTACCTACCTACCTACCTACCCACCTACCTACATACATACATACATACATACATACATACATTCATACATACATACATACATACATACATCACATCTGCATGCTTCTCGCAGCAGCATGTGCCGAGGTATTAACTGCTTTTTCCCAAAATCCATCAGTGACGTTGGTTTGTCTCTTATATACCCAACAACAGGTATAGTGTGTGAATCAACAACATTCATTAATCGGTTAGTGACCGGGACACCATTTTCCTATACGAATGCACAGATCATTACAAATAAAATCACTCCAAACAATAGGAACCATCGTTAGTTCTATGTTGTATTCGTTTCATTGTCGTATCAAAGATAATTGGTCTTGACTCATCAATTTATTTTCATAGCACGAACATAATGCTTTCACTGATTCGGATAAAATAAATGCTGTTATTTTTGTTAATTATGCAGAAGAATATCTAGCAAGGCGCATACAAATTCAAAATTGATTAATGGGTTAAGAAAGACGAAGGTTAATGTTAAGGAAGATAATGTTCCTCGTAAGTACTGCCGAAATTTCTTTGTTAAAATATTAATGGCTCTCTAGAAGTTAAGACATCACAACACCAAATAAAGTCTTCTTCAGTATAAGCAATTCTCTTCTTAGTTTGCTTTAAGCGTGTGTACAAGAGTCTACACGACACTCGCCATTGCAGTATTTTGACGTGGAATTTTCATAAGCTGTTCTATTGCATATATTGTCCGAGTTGTACGGTTTATGTGATTTTCCTGCGGACAAATATTGCCTCTACTCTCATGACATATTGAGAGGTGCCCAGTCTATTTCCATTACTTTACTGCATTAAACTCTATGGAGTTTCATTCACTCTGCTCACATACCACAATGCTATCTTTTCCAGGATTTGTTCAGTATTTGTCAATGCCACTCGCGTCATTGCATCTCGCATCTTAACTCACACCTGAACCTTTTGGTATATTGTTTCTTTCTCCCTAATGTAAGAGTGAAGAAATCTTGCGATAAAATCATCGTTGAATGTAGTGAGACTGATAAGAACGACTGGTGTGAAATAATAATAGTATGAATCCACATGATAGGTTGAATGATTAATCTCTGAGAATAGTATCATCTTCGATGGACTCTTTTGGCTGAAAATATGTTTAAAACAAAGTACAGAAAGTAGTTCCTGTCTTATGCTGAAATACCTTTAATTTTAATACATTTCAATGTATTTTCAATGAAATTGCATTTATGACCTCAATACAATATTTGCAGACACAAACGCTAAATGTGCGAGTTCTTTACATTTTTCCAAAGGATAGCATTTATGAATATATTGATTTAACTGCACAATTTATTTAAAGAGCTTTTTTAGGAGTTCACGGTAATCTCACATCCAAATGCAGCTGAGAATTACTTGTTGTTTTAAGTTTCCATCTTGACACACAAGAAAATAATCACGGAAATCATCAACGTAACACGATGTCCAGAAGCTTCAAGAAATGATATCCCTTGTCCATAAAAAAATCTTTGGTTCAATTTTATACCTAAAGGGAAAGGTTTCATGTGGAATGGTGAAATATCTGGCGGATATAGAAATAATCCACATTTTTATTGAAGGCTGTACACACCTCAGTTGATTTGACATCATCAGAATACGATTCATGAGTAGGGTAGGGTACAGATAACTACTTCAATAATGTTTTGCAAAATTACTATACTTTCGTGATAAGACCGGAAGAAAAAGAAAACAAAAAGTTAAAAAGAAAAACACGCTTGCATCCCATGCATTAACTATCCTAGAATACATTTTTGAGACGATGAAACTGATATGCTGCGTAGCTTGTTTTTGAGAACAATTCCTTGTATGTTCCCACTATCAAAGTCCGTCCAGTTGAGATCTTCTCTTTTACATCCGGGATTACTTGTGCGGCGACAACGATAAAATGAAAATAGGTTTGGGTTCCAGACTTCTTCCGAACAAAAGTACTTTTGAAATTCCGGTTTGTATTTGAAGCCATACAACGGGCTTCATCCTGTTAAATACGGTATTTGATAGCCCCCCCCCCCCCACCACCACCACCACCACCTTGCACCCTCCCCCCTCACACACACACAAGTTGGTTCCGTAGTTCGTAAAATAATTAGTTGTATGTGACCAGTAGGATGTGACAAGGCCTATCTGCATACCCACATTAGCAGTGTTAATAGATGGTATCGTTTAAACTAACTGACTTTATTTCAAACTCTTTATAATCATTAAAAAATACTGTGTGGATGAATGTTGAATATCAAATGTGCTGTTAGCAGAGCGACATCTACAAAGCGCATGCAGAACGACTTCTTATTTTGATAGCTTCTTGTAGGCACAGTTTACTAGATGAGACGAAATAATTTTGTGACGTGTATTTGCAATATTTTTTAAAATCGAATTTTAACACTGATCTTCTTATATCTTAACGAAAACAGCAAAAACTAATTATTTGTAGTCCAAGCCCTAAATTCACCAACATTGGGTCCAAACGGTAACTCTAGAGATAGGACTTTTGATTTTCAATTTTAAGTCAGATCGCTACATTGTAGTCTATAATTAAGTCCTGACCAATGTTCTAGATGAATTGTTGCGGAAAACTCTTTCGTAGTGCTCAGTATTTTACCAATTCATAATTGAATCTCCGGCTTAAATGTGCAGTTTATTTGCGTTAAGATTAAGCAAGAAGACTCTAAAGTCAAAAACATGTGAAGACCTGTCTTATTTTTATTAAAAATAATAATATTCGACTCATTAGTATCTCTTTACCCTAGAGAGATCCACAGATGATAGGATCATAATTATCTGACACATCCAGTTTAGAATGACGAATAACCTTACGATTGGTTAGGGAAATACTTCAATTATGGAAACATGTTTGCCAATGGATGAAAGATTTTTACTTTGCAAAAGAGTAAAATGTTCTAGAATGTGTTCGTGGAAAAAATTATATGCAACGTACTTAGTGGATTCCTTATGAAAGTCTCTCTAACCAAGTTTCAATGTGAGTGGGTTAAAAATAAATGATGGGATCCGTCTATTTGTTGTTCACTTCAGGTTTGCTTTGAATTTTCACCCTATAATAAATTATTCTTTTTCCTTCTGAAGTAGAATTCCAATTATCCAGGAACATTTTCTTGGTTGATAAATCTTAAAATTTGGAAAAGTTTGCATCTCTTTTATGACTCTTCATTTTTTAATGTTTACTCAGGTTTAATAAAGATGTTATAATTCAGCAATACTTATTTGTCCAGGTGTTATTAACATATTAAAAACAATATAAAAATGAAATAAATTCAACTTATTCATAACCAACAAAAGAGAAAATAATTCCAAATGTTTGTTTTCTTATGGAGTACATTTTGATGTACAATAGAAGGAATAAAGATCTCTAAAGCAGAGAGAGAGAGAGAGAGAGACAGACAGACATACAGACAGATATACATATAGAGAGAGTGTTGCTATTCTCTCAGCTAGTGTTTTTATCTTCGAAAGCACTTTCATTTCCAATGCACTACTGCATTGCATTATCGTGAACAAAAATATACCACTTGTTTATATTGCATGTTGATGTTCAATATGACTGATGTTATCAAAGTGTGTATCGGCCTCTGTAAAGGACAAATATCCAATTAAGACGGAGATGTTGAAGAGATAGCTTGCTTACAAGGTTTCTGAAGATGCAGTAATACTAATTGGCAGACTAATCTATATGCTGGATCCATAACTCAATTATTTAGGCGTTCACACAAAGATATTGACATCTGCAAATCCTATAGCAATAATTAAGTATTGAGGTAATATAAATATACTAGACGAAACTCTAAGTCAGAGTCACAGAATAAATGCCGAAGGATTAAAAAAACAAAACAAAAAAACAAAAAAAAAAAAACAAACAAAACAACAGCAATATCAAAACAAAAGAAAAACAACAAAAAAAAAAAAAAACAAAAAAAAAACAAACAAAACAAAACAAAAAAAAAAAACACGATTCTGAAATACTATGAATATCAAAATTGTAAAGCAAATAAACGTGATTTATAAGATTTTTATTTTATTTTATTTATATTTTGTTGTTCAAAATAATTTCATAGGAAAATACAATGGGATTTTCTAATGCTTTCTGATTTCACTGCTTGACGCTTGCTTTAGTGATAAATGTCATTCTTGATATGTTTTTCTATAATGACGACGATGAGCGTCAATAAACATTAAGCATGAGATAGGAAAATGCTGAGCATGTTTGAAATTTAATTACTTTAGTACTTATGGTTGGAAACTTAATCCAGTGTATCTGGCAGTGAACAGATTGTTTCGTTTAGGAAAGTTTACTCAATATTTGCATTTTAATCTAATTCTGAAAAAAGTGTTTAATTAGGTTTGAAAAACAAAATTAATTTAAACAGAAGAACGTACATCAAGCAAGAAGAACGTACATCAAGCAAGAAGAACGTACATCAAGCAAGAAGAACGTACATCAAGCAAGAAGAACGTGCAAGAAAAACGTAAGCAAGCAAGAAGAACGTACATCAAGCAAGAAGAACGTGCAAGAAAAACGTAAGCAAGCAAGAAGAACGTACATCAAGCAAGAAGAACGTACATCAAGCAAGAAGAACGTGAGCAAGCAAGAAGAACGTACATCAAGCAAGAAGAACGTACATCAAGCAAGAAGAACGTACATCAAGCAAGAAGAACGTGAGCAAGCAAGAAGAACGTGAGCAAGCAAGAAGAACGTACATCAAGCAAGAAGAACGTACATCAAGCAAGAAGAACGTGAGCAAGCAAGAAGAACGTACATCAAGCAAGAAGAACGTACATCAAGCAAGAAGAACGTGAGCAAGCAAGAAGAATGTGCAGCAAGCAAGAAGAACGTACATCAAGTAAGAAGAACGTACATCAAGCAAGAAGAACGTACATCAAGCAAGAAGAACGTGCAAGAAAAACGTAAGCAAGCAAGAAGAACGTACATCAAGCAAGAAGAACGTGCAAGAAGAACGTAAGCAAGCAAGAAGAAAGTACAGCAAGCAATAGCTAAACGGTCGATATATTCTCGCTTGGATGTTAAATACGTGGGAGAAATTACTTTTGCTTATGACATCTATCACAATTTTTCTGAGCATTTTTTAAAATCGCTTTTATTTTCCCTGATAAAAAATAAAACCAAAGAAAAAAAGAGAACATGAAATTTCTAGTGAATTTGTATCAGAAATACAATGGAAAGTACTCCGTAGTTGACATGTACAAGAATACAGAAATTCAACGGAAGGTACTCCCTAGTTGACATGTACAAGAATACAGAAATACAACGGAAGGTACTCCCTAGTTGACATGTACAAGAATACAGAAATACAACGGATGGTACTTCCTAGTTGACATGTACAAGAATACAGAAATACAACGGAAGGTACTCCCTAGTTGACATGTACAAGAATACAGAAATACAACGGTTGGTACTCATTAGTTGACATGTACAAGAATACAGAAATACAACGGATGGTACTCCCTAGTTGACATGTATATGAATAAAAAAACACTGTACATCATCACTTCTTGATTTGTGCTTTTAGATCAATGAAACAGAATCATGAACCAAATCAACTTAATAACTAGTATTCATTTTTATTCTTTTTCAAAACCAGGATTGAACCAGTAGAAAAGATTCAGTATGAAGAATGACCCGAATGATCATCTGTAGAAAGGATTCAGTATGAAGAATGAACCTAACGATCATTTGCAGCAAGGATTCAGTATGAAGAATGAACCTAACGATCATTTGTAGAAAGGATTCAGTATGAAGAATGACCTAACAAGCAGCTTAGAAAGGATTATAATCTAGTTGAAACTGTTTACCATTAAGTAAAAAGAATGACCCTAACGATCATTTGTAGAAAGGATTCATTATGAAGAATGACCCTAACGATCATTTGTAGAAAGGATTCATTATGAAGAATGACCCTGACGATTGTTTGTGGAAAGGATTCATTATGAAGAATGACCCAAACGATCATCTGTTGAAAGGATTCAGTATGAAGAATGACCCTAACAATCATTTGTAGAAAGGATTCAGTATGAAGAATGACTTAACGATCATCGGTAGAAAGGGGTTAGTATAAAAAGTGACCTAACAATCAGCTGTAGAAAGGATTCAAATCTAGTTGAAAATGTTCACCATTAAGTATGAAGAATAACCCTAACGATCATTTGTGGAAAGGATTCAGTATAACGAATGACCCTGACGATCATTTGTAGAAAGGATTCAGTATGAAGAGAGACACTAACGATCGTTTGTAAAAAGGATTCAGTATGAAGAATGACCCTAACGATCATCTGTAGAAAGGATTCAGTATGAAAAGTGACCTAACAATCAGCTGTAGAAAGGATTCAAAGCTGGTTAAAACTGTTTAGCATTAAGTATGAAGAATGACCCTGACGATCATTTGTAGAAAGGATTGAAATCAAGTCGAAACTGTTTACCATTAAGTATGAAGAATGACCCTGACGATCATTTGTAGAAAAGATTCAGTGTGAAGAATGACCAAACAATCAGCTGTAGAAAGGATTCAAAGTTAGTTGAAACTGTTTATGATTAAGTATGAAGAACAACCCTGATGACCATTTGTAGAAAGGATTTAAATCAAGTTGAAACTGTTTACCATTAAATATGAAGAATGACCCTAACGATCATACGTAGAAAGGATTCAGTTTGAAGAGTGACCTAACAATCATCGGTAGAAAGGATTCAGTATGAAAAGTGACCTAACAATCAGCTGTAGAAAAGATTCAAATCTAGTTGAAACTGTTTACTATTAAGTATGAAGAATGACCATGACGATCAGTTGCAGAAAGGATTCAGTATGAAGAATGACCTTGACAATCATCTGTAGAAAGGATTCAGTATGAAGACGGATCTAACAATCCTCTGTAGAAAGGATTCCAATCTGGTTGAAAATATTTACCATTAAGTATGATGAACGACCCTGACGATTATTTGTAGAAAGGATTCAGTATGAAGAATGACCCTAACGATCATGTGTAGAGAGGATTCAGTATGAAAGGTGACCTAACAATCAGCTGTAGAAAAGATTCAAATCTAGTTGAAACTGTTTACCATTAGGTATGAAGAATGACCCTAACGATCAGTTGCAGAAAGGATTCAAATCAAGTTGAATCTGTTTATATTGGATATGAAGAATGACCCTAACGATCATTTGTAGAAAGGGTTCAGTATGAAGAATGACCCTGATACAGTATGAAGAATGACTCTAACGATCATCTGTAGAAAGGATTCAGTATGAAAAGTGACCTAACAATCATCTGAAGTAAGGATTCAAATCTAGTTGAAACTGTTTACCATTAAGTATGAAGAATGACCCTAACGGTCATTTGTAGAAAGGATTCAGTATGAAAAGTGACCTAACAATCATCTGAAGTAAGGATTCAAATCTAGTTGAAACTGTTTACCATTAAGTATGAAGAATGACCCTAGCGGTCATTTGTAGAAAGGATTCAGTATAAAGAATAACCCTGACGATCATTTGTACAAAGGACTCAGTATGAAGAATGACGCTAACGATCATTTGTAGAAAGGATTCAGTATGAAGAATGACATAACAATCATTCAGTATGAAGAATGACATAACAATCAGCTGTAGAAAGGATTCAGAGCAAGTTGAAACTGTTAACGATTAAGTATGAAGAACAACCCAGACGATCATTTGTAGAAAGGATTCAAATCAAGTTGAAACTCTTTACCGTTAAGTATGAAGAATGACCCTAACGGTCATTTGTAGAAAGAATTCAGTATGAAGAATGACCCTGACGATTATTTGCAGAAATGATTCAGCATGAAAAATTACCCTAACGATAATCTGTAGAAAGGATTCAGTATGAAGAATGACCATAATGATCATTTGCAGAAATGATTCAGTATGAAAAATTATCCTAACGATAATTGGTAGAAAGGATTCATATAAAGAATGACCTAACAATCAGCCTAGAAATGATTAAAATCTAGTTGAAACTGTTTACCATTAAGTTTGAAGAATGACCCTAACGATCATTTGTGGAAAGGATTCAGTATGAAGAACGACCCTAACGATCATTTGCAGAAAGGATTCAGTATGAAGAATGACCCTAACGATCATCTGTAGAAAGGATTCAGTATAAAGAATGACCCTAACGATCATCTGTAGAATGGATTCAGTATGAAGAATGACCCTAACTATCATCTATATAAAGGATTCAGTATGAAGAATGACCCTAACGATCATCTGTAGAATGGATTCAGTATGAAGAATGACGTTAACGATTATTTGTAGAAAGGATTCATTATGAAGAATGACCCTAACGATCATTTGTAGAAAGGATTCAGTATGATGAATGATCCTGACGATTTTTTTTTAGAAATGATTCAGTATGAAGAATAACCGTAACAAGCATGCGTAGAAAGGATTAAAAGCAAGTTGAAAATGTTTACCAATGAGGATAAAAGTGTTCCTCGTTTCATACGAATTTTGCCTGTTATGTCAGTGAGTACGTTCGAAGCAGCCATTAACACATTTCTGAAAATGTTGGAATCTGTCTTTATCTCCTTTAGAAGGTGTGTTCAGTAATAATGTTGCCTAGTCGAGAGGCTGTCAGTAAGAAGGCTTACTGAATATATAAGGCGGAGACATACACGCCCATATATATATATATATATAAATATATATATATATATATATATATATATATATATATATATATATATATATATATATGAGAAAATTGAACATGTCTAATTACCAGTAAATATATAGATACATTTGTTAATTAACAGGAAATTGGTAATATATTCATACTTTATTCCTGCAATCGCTTTCTCATCATCGTCATGTGTACTCTTTGGATGCTTAGATTGGATTCATCCATGACGATGATTTCAAAGCGCTTGAAGGACTAAAGTATGAAATAATACTGATTTCCGCTTGATTATATATATATATATATATATATATATATATATATATATATATATATATATATATATATATATATATATAACATTTAATAAATTTACTCGCTTCATAAAACATTTATTTGCAGAACAATAATCTGTATAAATCAGGGACGCGCTCTCTCAAGGTTTCAGTGTTATGGGTAACTCAGGGATATACTTAGCCATTGCATATTTCAGTGGTATGGGTAACTCAGGGATATATCAAACCATTGCATATTTCAGTGGTATGGGTAACTCAAAGACGTCCCTAGCCATTGCAGTGGTATGGGTAACTCAGGGATATACCAAACCATTGCATATTTCAGTGGTATGGGTAACTCATAGACGTCCCTAGCCATTGCAGTGGTATGGGTAACTCAGGGATATACCAAGCAATTGCATATTTCAACCCAGCGGCAGTTAAATAAATCCATTTTAGGTAATAACGTTACGTTCCATAGATTACTCTGGAGATTTTCGTGAATTTATAAAAATGGTATCTGAATGGGCTGGAATGGTAAGATTAAACATTAAATCTAATTAAACTTTTTTACTCAGAAGTTATATCCACATAGTTTCCGTATGATTTATATATAGAGCAGCCGGGGTATATCAGTGCAAAGATTACAAACAATTGACGTTAAAACCAGATAGATCGCAATCTGAATAGATAACGAATAATAACGTCAAATAGATAAAACACAACCGGTCATCATTCGCGTGGTGCAAATTAATTAATGGTTTTTATTTCCCAGCCCGTCAGGTTTCACTCACATTCCATAACCACTTAAATGAGATAAATAAGCATTGAAGTTAGTAAAAATCATTAAAGAATATCAATTTAGATAATTAGGGGAGGCATGTATAGATATATATGACATGCTATTGAGTCCATTAGGTGTGCGACAGTCATTCTTGATGCTCAAGAACGGGTTCTCGCCTGAACCATGGGGAAAAGTATTGGAATGTCAAAAGGCATATTTACTTACACGGTGAGAAGAGTACTAGTGCATACAGATAAAGTGTTTTTGGGATAATAATTAATTAGTAATCTTACATAGATATAAGCAATAAAAACTAATGCATACATGAAAGACAGACCGATTGACAACCATCTCCGGCCACAAAATTAACAACGAATCTTCCTGATGAAAAACCTTGGACATTCGTTTATTAATGGAATTGACCTGTCATTCCGTTTAATAGTAACCCCATGCCCTTTTCTGACCGTGTGTTGATTTCGGTGATTGCAATATACTTTTCTTTATGTTAGTAAATGGCATTGAATGACTTTATCTATTTAATGGGGTTCACTGGTATTTGTGTGGACTGTATGAACTGTATTTCTCATTAATAGTTGCTTACCAGATTCATTTTTTATTTAGAATTCTAAACGAGACGTCAGTCCGGCTGAAAAATGGAAATAACAAAAAATATTCAGCTTTGATCTATTAAACTTACTGAATGCTTTATTGTGGAACTTGACCAAAAAAAGTATTATTTATAAGCATCAATCAAACAGGAAAAAGGCCTTTGTGGGATATATGAAAAAATAATGGCGCCCCGTGATTTAATACTTACAATTATTGGTATTGTCTGTCACATAGAAGGCATATATATTTAAGTTGACTTACTGGATTCAGGACTGCTTCTTTACGTTCTCTTGATTAACTTGTGTACGGCATGCATGCTTCTATACTCTGTATATTCCGCAGTTAATTAGGTATTAACATTGAAGGAAAATCGATAAAAAAAATGTTTTGTTGAGCGTTGGGAAGAAAGGTTTCAAATTTGTATATTGAATCCAAGGATTATATTATGCTCACTTCCAAACTCTTCTGTAATTTTGGAATTGATAGAGAAGATAGACTGTTTCCTTCAATGCTTTTTCTTCATTACACATATCCTTATGCTTGTTTTCTCTATTACACATATCATTATGCTTGTTTTCTTCATTACACATATCATTATGGTTGTTTTCTCCATTGCACACATCATTATGGTTGTTTTCTTCATTACACATATCATTATGCTTGTTTTCTCCATTACACATATCTTTATGCTTGTTTTCTCCATTATACATATCATTATGCTTGTTGTCTCCATTGCACATATCATTATGGTTGTTTTCTTCATTACACATACCATTATGCTTGTTTTCTCCATTACACATATCCTTATGCTTGTTTTCTCTATTGCACATATCATTATGCTTGTTTTCTCCATTGCACATATCATTATGGTTGTTTTCTTCATTGCACATATCAGTATGGTCGTTTTCTTCATAACACATATCATTATGGTTGTTTTCTTCATTACACATATCATTATGCTTGTTTTCTCCATTACACATATCATTATGCTTGTTCAAGTTCAATCTAATAATACTGAATTCGAGATATTTTTTTCTCCGAGGCGAAGGATATACATCATGTTTCGTACAGAGATATAGAATACATAAATTGCAATAATGTTCCAATGTGCAGACTATGCATAATTGCCCTATCTCTTGAAAAAAGGTGACCTATTGCAATCTTGTTCTGATGTACAAACTAATTGTGGCCTATTGCAATATTGTTCTGATGTAGAAACTATTGTGGCCTATTGCAATATTGTTTAGATGTACAAACTACTGTGGCCTATTGTAAATATTGTTCAGATGTACAAACTACTGTGGCGTATTGTAATATTCTTCTGATGTACAAACTATTGTGGCCTATTGTACTACTGTTCAGATGTACAAACCATTGTGGCCTATTGTAATATTGTTCAGATGTACAAACTACTGTGGCCTATTGTAATATTGTTTAGATGTACAAACTACTATGGCCTTTTGCAATATTATTCTGATGTACAAACTATTGTGGCATATTGTATTAGCATACAAACTCATAATAATTCTACTATCTCTTCAGATTCACACTCTGTCACTGTCAAATAACGTTTTAATTCAATACACAATGTGCAAAGAGTTCAGTTAACGATGCGAAAAGTATTCAATTTTTGACAATTCTAGCAATGTTAGAGCATTTAATTGATGGATACAAAATTATATTAAAGACGCTTGTTCATTTTGCTAATATATTTTATCCACATTCTTCCTTTGTATTACAAAGATTGCACTTCAAAAGAAAACAAATCAGACCTATGTAAAAAAAAAATAGAAGTTTTTCCTAGAAATATTTAGATCTAATCTAAGATTCTTTAAATTTTAGCAATTTGAAAACTATCTCGCGACATATATATATATATATATATATATATATATATATATATATATATATATATATATATATATATATATATATATACCAGTTCATTCAGACAATGAAGACAACAAAGCGAACATAACTGAGAATTTGAATTTTGTTTTAACTCATCATAAATAATGGCACAATACAGCGAGATAACTGGCCAAGGAAAATAAGTATCTGAGCTTGATGGGAGGTACAATTATATTATTGCTAGTCACTTCCATTTGTGACGCTTATAGCCCCCGTACAACAGTACAACATTTGCAACTTTACCTGCACCTTGAACATAATCTGTGGTACTGGATATCCTTTATATATATATATATATATATATATATATATATATATATATATATATATATATATATATATATATGAATTAGGAATGGGGGGGGCATGGAGGAAGTGGTCGAATAAGGAAGAACTTGGCGGAAATGGTCGGATTGAAAGTTGTTTATAGTGTGGACTACATCACATCAATAAACAGTGATGTAATGCACAAATTAAAATCATATTTATTGTGCCGCAAACGGCGTGTGTATTAGTACTGCCTTGTCGCGGGACTACCACGGCACAATAAAAGTTTTTTATTTTCTCACTTAAACATTTGCATATCATAATAAGCTAAGAGTTGTGCCGAAGACAAGGGCTACTGCCGTTAAAATTTTTTCTGTTCAATTTTTATTCTTTATTGCAATGATGATTTTGTTAAGCATACGTGTCTCTGACACTATAGACTTTCTGATTCCAGTTAACTTTCACATATTTTCTTTGTCCTTTATGCAATTCCTTTATCCATGCAGTATGTTTTTAATTCATATCTGTCTATGCTTTCTGTATTCTTTGTTTTCTTTCTGCTTGTATAAACTCCACATGATTGATTTGTATTAATGTCCAAGAGTTAAAGCTTTTCTGTTTAATTTGTAAGTATTAACGTCCAAGAGTTAAAGCTTTTCTGTTTAATTTGTAAGTATTAACGTCCAAGAGTTAAAGCTTTTCTGTTTATTTTGTAAGTATTAACGTCCAAGAGTTAAAGCTTTTCTGTTTAATTTGTAAGTATTAACGTCCAAGAGTTAAAGCTTTTCTGTTTAATTTGTAAGTATTAACGTCCAAGAGTTAAAGCTTTTCTGTTTAATTTGTAAGTATTAACGTCCAAGAGTTAAAGCTTTTCTGTTTAATTTGTAAGTATTAACGTCCAAGAGTTAAAGCTTTTCTGTTTAATTTGTATCGTTCTGTGCGCGTTTGCTTTGCACGTCCTTACGTGTATGTTTTATTATTATCGCTTTCATGTTAAATTTATCCCCTTCTCTAAAAATGTTTGTTTCAATTTCTCTATAACCACCTTGAGTGAGTATATGTGTTCTTGGCTTTCTGTATTGTTTATTTTCTTTCTGATTATTTATTTCCTCTTTGTATTTATTGTACTCGTTGATGATCAAAAGAAACTTATCATGGTTTATTTCGTTGTCACTTATTGCTTTTTATTATCAGCTCGTCAATATGGTTCAACTTACTAATGGCAGATGTTACAAATTCAGCATGTTTCAAAACTTTGTTGTAGATCAATTAATCTATGAAAGCTTTTTTCAATAAATCCTAGCAATATTTAACTAACGTCACTAAAATTCCATGCAATTCTAAACTTTGTCTGCTACTTTGTAATTTTTTTAATACCTTCATAGTGTTTTATCTCTTTGTCCAAATAATTTTTAATTTCGTTCATATTTTATAATGGGAAATTAAATCCATTATCGGTCAAAGTCCTAGCAGTGCTATGCACGTGCACATTAGGTACTTCTTCGCTAATGTATAGGCGTTATACTGGCGTGACAAGCCAAGCTTGGCGTCTTTCTATTCATTCATAATCGGTTTTATGGACTTTGCCTTAACTGCATAGAGGATAGTTGCTTGAAACGAGTGAATAACGGATATATTTCATCGAGTGGGTGAAAACTCTGTATTTTCACGAGTGGCTTTACTTTTTCAACAAATAAACAAGGTGCTCAAAGGTGCTACAAAGCTATCTACAAAATAATATGTTTCTTTGAACTTCGTAAAGTTTGATCGTTTCTTTCATCTTGCGTTTCAGGTTTTTATTATTCTTTCTTTCAACGTTTAGCTTCAGCTTTACATGAATCTTATGGTTGTTCTGAAGTTACCTTTTCATTTATTTTAAAAAGAAATGTGTATGTTAGACCAACATGATTTCAAGATGTTAAATAGAGCAGTTATAAGCCATCATGAGAGGGCAATATGTACCGACGGTATAATCTTTCAATGTTACTTTGAGTAGTGACAAATAACTCGAAATTTGATCGAGTAAAATAAAAAAAAAGTACGCCTTAAATGTGAAAAACAGAAGTACTGAGTTTAGCAATGGTCACTTCAAACAATACAGAAAGGCATACAATATTCAGTGGCAAAATGAAAACAAAGACTAAACGAAAAAATCTATAGATGAAACAAGAGAGCATTTAATGAATATTTCAGATAAAGATAACATAACAATAAAACCACAGCATTAATGCAAAAGCAAAATCAAATTCAACTTTGAAAATGTTAAGTTTTCCATCTATTGACTTATACCGAAGATTATTTAGATACTGATCATGACATTCTTTGTATCATGTCATTCTTTGTATCATGACATTCTTTGTATCATGTCATTCTTTGTATCATGTCATTCTTTGTATCATGACAATCTTTGTATCATAACATTCTTTGTATCATGTTATTCTTTGTGCCTCTTTTTGATTTGCCTGAACCTGAACAATGATGAAAATGTTTCAAATACGAGGGTTATGATAACAACAGAAAACAGATCAAAAGATTCGAAAATGCCTTCGAGGAAAAAGATAAAAGAACACAATAAAAAAAATTAAATGAATGAAAATAGCTAATTCATCATTGAGGGTGTTTTGAATAACATTAATTAATTTATCTCATCTCTTTTTTGTATAGCCTTGTTATACCGTCATCTTTATTGCATGATAGGCAGCTGTTCCTAAAACTAGAGATGTCATAGCTATGTTCGTTATAGGCATATATGCATCAACAACTAAGAAATAACTACAGATTTCTTTATTAAGCATTATTTCCGTGTTCTGCTTTGTAGAGCTCTGACATTGTGCTTTGTACGTTCTGCGACGTTTTATATTTCCACCGTATTTTCTGTTGGTCTTTGAAATTAATATTCTTGAACGAAATAAACTATCACTCTGTGCAAATATATGTAATCCATCTTTAATGACAAAAATGCATTGAAATATCTAATTCCGTTTGAATTATCATGTAATGTATTCATCTTTAATTCCATTCTGTATACTGCCCAAATTATTAATTGAAAGACGCGCACTAATCAGCTATGCCACAGATTTTATATTACAACACTTTACAATGATTGCAAATTATCAATTGAAAGACGTGTACTAATAAGCTATGTCACAGATTTTATATTACAACATTTGACAATGATTTTGTATTACAATATTGACAATGATTTTGTAAATTTGAGCAGCTCTAGCATTGAAAAAGATTTAATGTGTCTTTTTGATTTGTTTATCTATCTATCTCGTTTTCAGTGAATTTGTGTCCGTTATCTATTTGTATGTCTTATTTGCAATAGCTATTTTCAATTCCTGTATGTATTTTTCAGAATGCCGAAGAAATGCGGTTATTGCTATGCTTGCCTTGGATAAATCCAAAAAATTTCCCAGTTGTACTGTACCCGGTTATCTAATGATAAAATTATATTCTGCATGTGTGAGGCTGACTCTTTGGAACACCCCCCTCTACCTTCGGCATCTGTGCTTGCGTGCATCTCTGGTGACGAAGGACTGCTAAGTACAGTTTTCGAGGAACAATCCAGGTCTCCTATTAGTTTTTCTCTGTTGCATTTCGTAACATTTTACGATTGAATGTCTTTCCAAATATAAACATTCCACACTTATTTATGTAGTTTAATTTCAATTACAACGAAATGTCAAAAGAAAGTTCTAAGACAATCATGCTGAAGGCAGCGTCTTGTGCCTAACACAGACTCTGCCGTTCCACAAGAACCATTGTCTCTTCAAAATCTTTATATCTACACATTGTACAAGGTATACTGGACTTTACTTTGTTCGTGTGGTGTATAAACTCTTCCAATATAAACTGATTTTGGTTAATTTGGTGGTAATTCTTTCCAACATAAGGTTTTATAAATGTGTTAAAATTGTACATGGTTAAAAAAGTGTCCAGGTAAATATCCGTTGGCTCCATTGCTATACATTATTTTAATAACATTCGAGAGAAGTTTAAATATCCTCATGATTTCATTAAAATTTATGGGATTTTCATAACCGATTATTTTCTTTAATATCTCATAGACCAGCTTGCAGTCTTGAACACTGTAGCTGTTTTTCAGCTTTTATGAGATGTATTTGAAATTAACTTCATATGTTTTAATGTTTTCTGTTCTTCAGAAATGTCATTAATTACCTTGCTTAGACATTATTGACATTGAAGTGGCCTTGTCACATTTTTGACGTGTACCATTTTATTCTTTTCTTGTGATGTCTTTTAATGTACTTTCTTTTTCCCATGGTTTTATGATCAACATTAATTCATATATCATGCATGTTTTAATTACTTCCTTCTCTAATGCACAGTCTTTTCTACATCTGTCATATTCCAGAAACTCGTTTTCTTTCCAAACCTCAAAGTTTGCATGCACTGATGGAGAGTTGTGCCTTTGGTACATTGTCTCCAGAGAAGAATTGTACTTTTGGTACATTATTTATTTTAATGGCATAATGTTGTCAGCTGGTTCGAATTGTTAAACAATTCTTTACATCTTTTCCATTTCACGAGTAAATATTTTTATTGTTCATTCTTTTTTTTCCAAAATATTTTCAACTTTGTATATATAATCTTGTTTGTTGTATAGAGGCTGTACATAAACCATGCCGTGTATATCTTCTGTACGTAATCCATGCCGTGTATATCTTCTGTACGTAAACCATGCCGTGTATATCTTCTGTACGTAAACTATGCCGTGTATATCTTCTGTACGCAAACCATGCCGTGTATATCTTCTCCCTTAAAATCTTCCAGTTGGTAATCAACTGGATCATCTGAATTTACTTTCCCGATTTTAAGTATTTCGTCGGTATAGAATGGACGGTTTTGCATTTTGAAATTCAGACTGTTTTGCCAAATTTAAATTTTGGAGTTTCAAATGTATCAGTTGGCAAGTAGCCTTATAGATTGATCCATACTGTTGATATGTTTTTCACTTTGCTTGCTTCGGCCTGACGCGTGTCTATTAAACTGTGACTAGTGCTATTGTACCCACTGATTACATTTGAAAAATTTGAAAAATAATAAACCCATTTTAAAGTTTCACTTTGAATGAAATACTTCAAGATTATTCTCTTTGGAGTTCTATTAAAACTTTCCGCTACAGTTGCTTTTTTACCTGAGTGAGTCGAGAAGTATTCAATGTGTTTTCTTATCCTGCAAATTCTTAACTTTCCGGTTGTAAAATAATTTTCATTCATCAAACTGTGTCTTTTCAGGTTTTGTCTTAAATATTTCTCTCAAAGCATCGAGTATCTAATATTCCTTTTTCGTTTGTACTTTTTCAGCCCAAGAGTATTTCTAATATATATATATATATATATATATATATATATATATATATATATATATATATATATATATATATATATATATATTACTGTTCAAATATTTTAGTATTTATTGGCATATATTTCATATGCTATCAACAGTGTCTGCCTGGCACTGGTCATCCAAGCTACTGACGTAAACTCTCTTTTTCTCGCTTGCTTTTGCTATGTGTAGGTAAACTTTCAGTTAGCCATTCTTTCAATTCAGTGCATTTTATTTTCTTTTTGTTGAATTCAATTTGTTGACTGTTTGTTTTATATGCAATCAACTTTACTCTCAGGATAGTAGTAAGATACCTTAAATACTTTTGTTTGTAAGTCATTTAAAACGGTATAGAACATCCAGACAACGCTTTGTGCTTGATCAATCCTCTTTAGGTGTGATAAACAAACCAACAGGACGATCGTCTAAAACATTCAATTTTATCTTCATCAATTTGCAATCCTTGTAAATGTATGAAGGATTTCAGATTTATGCCAGATTTTGCAATTCCAATGTTTGACTTAGTTAGAGCTACTTTAGACACTGAACCACCATGATTTGCTTTAAATCGATCTTTTTTTAAATATAAATTCTATCTCTGATTCACCTAAATTGGTTTTGTAAACTTTTTGAGATCTTCAAGTTTTACTGTAAATGTAGCGGAGTACAATTTGTGCATTTACTCAAGTCAAATACGTAATTTATTCCTTCGTCATACTGTACTGTTTTGCTCATCTTTCTGTCAGGCCTGATGATGTTTACATCGAAGTTATTATCTTTGACAATAATCTATTAATCTGCTTCTTTACCTAAACATTTGAGCATATCTTTTAAATGTTTGCAATAAAAAGAATAACACTAGTATTCTCTTGAATTTTATTCTTTTGACACACTTAGCTTTGACCACACTTTTATCTCGTCCAAACTTGAAAACCAAAAGCCATTGTCTCTAGATAGCAACATTGTAGCTTTCATGTTAAATTTATGAAATATTGTCATCACCCCTTTAAAAATTATTGAATGAATACAATGTGGCTTTATGCCATTATTTATGACATGTTCAAAAATGTATAATGATTATTTTGTGTTCGCTTTACTGTCTTCATATAATAAACGAGCCAATAATTTTTAATTTGTGAAATAATACCCTTGTGTCTAATTAGTGCATTAATTTTATTAGTAGATTAATTAAGAGTACTGGATTTTGTATTTTCTGGAAATTTCTCGATGTATTTATTTACGCGTGGACACACTCATGTGAATAAATATCGTACGAAATTAACTTTCACTATGATCAAGTATTTTCAAGTTACCTATCACGGTCGTGGACCCACAGGTAGTATTTTTGCGTCCATTTGAATGTTAAACATCTTTGTATAGCTGTAATAATGAATATTGTTTTAACAACAACAAAAAAATCATTAATGTTTCCTTGGGTGTGATAAATATTGCAAGTAATTTTAACAGTAACAAATTCATCCAGTGGCGGCGCGAGGGTTTGAGGCGCCCGTGGGCAATATTCTTTAATGGCGGCCCTACCGAGGTGCCCGGGGGCAATGTTCTTTAGTGGTGCCTCTACTTTGCCACAAAAAGCAATTTTTATGTCAGTTGCCAACCTCCAACCCCGATCTCAAAGCCCTGAAACCGGGGACTTAGATGAGGTTAGGGTGGCAAAAAATAGCTCCCTACTGCGCCCCCATCCCCCGGCGCCTGGGGGCAGGGGGGCAATTGCCCCATGCCCCCCCCCCCATCGCGCCGCCACTGTGTTCATCTTTCACTGAAAATGGCAAAGGATGAAAACGTTAACCAGTGTAAATCTCTGACGCATATTGCTTGTGAGCCACTATCTATATATTTTTTCAAAATAAAATTATATTTTAATAATATCAACATTTTAAAAGGGTTGACTTGCTTTATTTAAAGTTAATATAGTAATACTCAACCCTATTATGAGGAAATATCAATTCCAATTTATTTCTTCGTAACTATTATTTGGTCATGATTTTCATTTTAATTACACGTGCACTCAAGCATAAATATGACCGTGTTTTATCTGCTACAGCTGGTTAAGTATGATGAATGACCCGTACTAATACGGGATGGGAGACTTCTCAGTTACAGAAAATTGCCTGTCATCATAGATGCAAAGCTGACACTGACAAAATCATCGAAAAGAAAAACGGTTGTGCTTATGAATTTACTTCATCGATCAATCCTTTAATATTCAATTCTTTCCGATGTGCCGCTTTCTAGTTTTTTTTTTTCTAATTTGTTTTGGGTTCATGATATTACCTTCTCGAGAGGTTTTACTCAGATGGTTGAAGCCGCTAATTAGGTGGACTTTGCCTGCTTGTTTTTTAGAGTGGTAGTGGTATATTGAGATTTGCTTGTGTTCCGGTATCAATTAGATGATGAGTTTAGGATTTTGTTAATTGGTATCAAAATGAGATTCGGTGGTGCTCACATGTCAATTGGATGATAACCTGAAGATTTTGTAAATGTACATCCCAAACAAATAGCTGAAAGTTATTACGAACGTGATTTGACATAGCAAATATACCTTCGGATTTAATAAGGGAACAATTTGTATACATGACTGCTGGGCAAAAAGTCTTCCGATTGTGTTTGGTTATATTTGATTAATTATTAGCTCAACAAAACTCTGGTGGCAACTCCTGTAGGGACCTGCATGTCAAACGATGAATATTTAGTAACCTGTGAAGTAGTTTGTTGTTTTTATTGGTTTTAATGGCACATTTAACACATTAATGGGTATATCATGCCCAATAAATGGGAGTTAAGTGCCCTTCCCAAGGACACATCGAGAACCTGTGAAGTAGAGCAAACGATATATCAGGAACATCTTTTTTTTTTAATTAGATTTATATTACTCTGATGGCTTGAGAGACAACGAATTGTCTTCCGAACGGCTTGGACATTTGTAATCCATTTTCCTTTTTCCGTAAATTTCATCTTGCAGACTTTTCCGTGCCTAATTTAACTAGAATGTATTAGTGATGCTGTTTTATAGATTGTTCATGCGAACACAGACAGACAAACAGATATATATATATATATATATATATATATATATATATATATATATATATATATATATATATATATACACACACACACACATCTGTAGTCAACGTATTTAGAAATGCTCATGGTAACAGCTCATGCATGAGAACACCATATTTACACCTATACGATACTGTCTTTTACCATGCACAAACATGCATTTCTTGACACAAACAGTGAACATAAATCTTACCGTGATTCTGATAGAAATTGATTATGACTCAAAGGTGGACACAATTATTTATATATACAATACCTTACTAATCTTGTCCTTTAGCCTATCTTAAAGTGATCATTTAAAAAAATTTGTATTAAAAATTTCGGTGTCCTTGTGAGAACATTTACCAAGTTTTATGACCTATTTGTCTTGAATGATTTTGAGCATGTTTATAACAATTTAAATGAACAGGAAAAAAAAAAAAAAAAAAAAAAAAAAATAACAACAACAAACAACAAAATCAATCAAACCGCCTGCGTTATTTACCATACGCTGAACAAAGGAAACGTTTAATTCTAATACCGTATGATGGATACTTTTGACGTATTGTCAATTTTGACTAGTCTTTTCGCAAAGAACAAAACACAAAACATAAATATTTGCCTTTTTTATCATATACTTTTAGTAAGTCCCATAAACCGTAAAACACAAACCGTTACGTGAACTAATTACAGCATTATCAAACGTTATTAGATACGTGAAAACTAATTGCTATTATGTATATCTATACAATTTATTCCACTATATGAGCCATTAATCACTTTTTCCCTTTTTCCATTACTAGCGCAATGGGAAATACACGAAGCCAGTTCTAAAATCATAAACACTGCATATATGAGGTCAGTCAGCAAATAGCATTTCCTGGAAGGAGTAAGTGTCTACGTGTTCTGTTATAATATCCTGATTTTGACGTCCATTTCAGAGATGTAGATGGTTACAAAGGCAGTTTTGAAGCTTTCTATATAATAGTCACCTTTCGCACTGATAATGAACCCTTAGATGTTACAGACGGAGATTCTGCTCTCTAAGGAAGTTAAAACCCGTGACTATTTTTTTTAGGTGTAGACAATTTGTTTTCTTTTTCGCACGGCTACCGATAACATTTTATACTTAACGAGCATGACCAACATAAGTGTAAAGCAGGTAGAATAGACTGTAAATTGATCAATTGTAGTAAATATTAGACGCCATCAAAGAGCATGGTAAAGACTTTATTATAGTGACAGATGAAGTATCATAACATAAATGCAAAAGCATACAGAAATAAGTGAGGTAACATAATCTTCATCTGAAACTATAAATCATAAACAGTGACCCAAACATCATAAACAGAGACCCAAACATCATAAACAGGGACATAAACATCATAAACAGTGACCCAAACATCATAAACAGTGACCCAAACATCATAAACAGGGACCCAAACATCATAAACAGGGACCAAAAAATCATAAACAGGGACATAAACATCATAAACAGTGACCCAAATATCATAAACAGGGACCCAAAAATCATAAACAGGGACACAAACAAGAACTGACCAAACTTTGTCTACATTTGTACAAATGTATATAAACAAACACCTTCAATTAGATAGCATTCTTGTGATATCTTTGAATGTGGATACTATACGGGAAAAAATAATCCTTTAATTTGATTAGATAATATCATGTATTCGAGATATTTCAAGTGTCCAATTAAAGATACTATATTTCATATCATGCGTAACATATAGAAATATTACTGGAGGTTTTGTTCATGGACATTTTGAACAGATACTTTACGTAACATCATTAGCAACGAAAATTGTAATGCGAAACGGAAGGAATGATGAGCAATAGGCTAACGTAAATATACCCCTACCTCTCCCGCATCCCACTCATACCTCCATGATGGAGGATGAGTCAGCTGTACAAAGAATGTGCATAACTCTTCAGAAAATAGTATTAGTACAATCATTGGTCAGCATGCATATCTTTTGATGATGACCATAATATACTAAGTTTCAGAGCAGTCCAGTCCACCGAAAAATGCGAGAGTAGTTGTATTCACACAGTTCTGAGATATATTGCAACTAGCTGAAAGTTAAAAAGGGCAATAACTCTTTTAAACAAATCGCACGAGCACAAAGATCTGTCAGTATGCGCACCTTTAGATGATGGCCATATTATGTATCAAGTTTCACAATGATCCATAAGAAACTGCAAGGCAAGTTGCGTTCAGAAGATTCTGTCTTACGCCTCATTTAGCTGCAAGACAAAAGGGGCAATAACTCTAAACAAAATTCAGATGATGGCCATAATGTGTACACAGTTTCATGGCGACCTACTGAAAACTGTGAGACTAGTTGCGTTCACAATATTCTTTCGTACACTACATCCAGCTCTAATGCAATAAGAGCAATTATAACTCTGACAAAAATCGCAGAGACATAATAATTTTTTATATGCGCACCTTCAGATGATGACGTCAAATTGTAGTAAGTTTTACATTGATTCGTCACAAACTGCATCTTCAAATGATGACAATACAACGTACACAATTTCATGGCGATCCATTGAAAACTTTGAGATTAGTTACGTTCACAAGATTCTTCCATTTACTGCATCTAGCTACATCATGTGCCAAGCCAAAAAGGGCAAAAACTCTAGCAAAACTCAGGAGCATCGAGAATGGTCGATATGCGTGCGCATCTTCAGATGATGACCACATTCAGATGCAATACAAAAAGAGCGAAAACTCTAACCAAAGTTGAGGAAGCAAAGTGATTTATCGATATGCACATCTTCAGATAATAACCATAACATTGACAAGTTTCATGGCGATCCATTAAAAAGCGTGAGACTTGTTGTTTTCACAAGAGCCACAAGTCAAAGAGGGAAATGCCTCTTATAGAAAGTAAGCAAGCGAAGTGATTTGTAGATATGCGCACCGTTATTCGATAAGCATAACATTTACAAAGTTTCAAGACAATCCATCAGAACTTGCGGGATTAGTTGCAGTCTCACGATAGTGTGACGGATGGCAGACGTGCACGAGGGTTTCTATATAGGTCAACCTCAATGGAGTTGAAGGGGATATAATAAAACTAGGTTTGTTTTTATCATACAAGTAATGAGGTATAATTGCAAACACTGCGGACTTGGTCTCATCAGTTACCTTGAAATCCAAATTCTAATGACGCATTCAAGGTAGTTTAGAAGAAAATGGTGATGGTATAGAAAGATAATTGAAACTAACATCAAGACCTTCGAAAAAACACACGCACACACACAACTTTATTTCATTTAATATAGGTCATGATTGCTTTAGAAGAAACGGAATATTTTTCAAGGTTTTCCAGTCAGTCTGATACTTTATTTCTACTGTTGTTTATATGAATAATAGTAATAATTGTAAATGTCCTTTTAGATGAGCTGAAGGTATTTTAAGTGTTATCCTTAATTTTATACTTACAAAAAAAAGCCGGTGATAGACCGAAATCTATTACACAGTGCCGAGTTAACCTAATTTACACGCCGAGACTCAACCAACTACCTGGTGAGTTTAAGATTTCGTTACATTTTGAGAAAAAGCAAATTAAACAAAGCTTTTGCAAATATCATGATCGATTCATAAAATCCATTGGAAATAGCAGACACATGGATATCAACCCATAGGATGTTTCACAGATAAACTTGCTAATTAGTCGGTAAATTATCGATCAAGTTGGGTTTGAATGGAGGAAATTTTAATATGAACAAGAAACTGTACGGCTGAGTTACAGTTGTTTTATAATGCCATCAAATTATTCGTAAAAAATACGTAATACGCAAGTACTGGGGTCGACAGAAAAGCTTGAAAGTAAGCAGTTAGGTTTGTGATGACACCTACCAGGGACATACATACAGCAAAACCTAGATATATACAGTATATACTCGCGTATAGCTCGATACCAACTGCAAACTGCATAGACCCAGATCTGCCGCCACATAATGTGCAGGCAGATCAGGGTATATGTGGTTTGCATTTGGATCCATCTTATACGCGAGTAAAGACGGTACATGCATAAGTAAATACCCTCATACTTACCTGCATACCAGATTGCGCACTCACCTCTCTATCTACCTATTTACATACATAATCACCCACCTATATATATATATATATATATATATATATATATATATATATATATATATATATATATATATATATATATATATATATATAAATATGTATATATTCATTGAGCTTTGACCACTGCTAACTTCACATATTACAAAATATATCTAATTATATTGACAAATTTATACTAGTCAGACATTACATGGCTCCATAAAGTTATTCTCATTTCCCTCCACAGTGGTTTCTCCAACGTTATCTGTATCTACATTTTAAAAATTGTAGCTTATTCTTAATGTGTGGGAAATTAATTTTTTTTGGGCTGTTTACATCGTCTGAAATATTTACGTATGAACGTCTAATGGATATAAACTTCATTGCATTTTTATTGACTTAAACATACTCACTCATGCAACAAGGGGAACCGAAAAGTTAAAATATTCGAAATCGTCTCTTTCTCGATAGCTTGTTTGTCCTAAAAAATGCTGTCATATTATTGCGTGCCTGTTATGGTCGTTTTTCTGTTGGTATTTACTATAACTATTATATACGACTGACTTCGTCAATTATAGCGTATGAAACATAAACATTAGGCATAAATATCGATAGTAAATATGCTGATTTTGTCGCCGTATCATTACGATTTAATCATTATTCCTATATTCTGTTTGACAGGTTATAAATTACATCATCTATAAGGAAGCGATTTTCCTTCATAAAGACTATTACAAATGAATAATATGCGTCCACCAAAAGTACATGGTTTATTTTGCGGACGCATTCAATCAGATTTTGTTAATGATAATTTGGCCAGATGAATATGCATAATATTGTCATCTTCACTTAATGTATAATAAATGATTTATTATCACTATCATTTGGGGTCATTCTCAGATCATTAGCAAAGCACTCATGGATGGACAGAGGTCTCTGTTGACTAAAGCATCCATTGGATGGACAGGGGTCTCTGTGGACTAAAGCACCAATTGGATGGACAGGGGTCTCTGTGGACTAAAGCACTCATTGGATGGACAGGGGTCTCTGTTGACTAAAGTACTCACTGGATGGACAGGGGTCTCTGTTGACTAAAGCACTCATTGGATGGACAGGGGTCTCTGTTGACTAAAGCACTCATTGAATGGACAGGGGTCTCTGTTGACTAAAGTACTCATTGGATGGACAGGGGTCTCTGTTGACTAAAGTACTCATTGGATGGACAGAGGTCTCTGTTGACTAAAGCACTCATAGAATGGACAGGGGTCTCTGTTGACTAAAGCACCCATTGAATGGACAGGGGTCTCTGTTGACTAAAGCACACATTGGATGGACAGGGGTCTCTGTTGACTAAAGCACTCATTGGATGGACAGGGATCTCTGTTGACTAAAGCACTCATTGGATGGACAGAGGTCTCTGTTGACTAAAGCACTCATTGAATGGACAGGGGTCTCTGTTGACTAAAGCACCCATTGAATGGACAGGGGTCTCTGTTGACTAAAGCACACATTGGATGGACAGGGGTCTCTGTTGACTAAAGTACTCATTGGATGATCAGAGGTCTCTGTTGACTAAAGCACTCATTGAATGGACAGGGGTCTCTGTTGACTAAAGCACCCATTGAATGGACAGGGGTCTCTGTTGACTAAAGCACCCACTGAATGGACAGGGGTCTCTGTTGACTAAAGCATCCATTGAATGGACAGAGGTCTCTGCTGACTAAAGCACCCATTGAATGGACAGGGGTCTCTGTTGACTAAAGCACTCATTGAATGGACAGGGGTCTCTGTTGACTAAAGCACCCATTGAATGGACAGGGGTCTCTGTTGACTAAAGCACACATTGGATGGACATGGGTCTCTGTTGACTAAAGCATCCATTGAATGGACAGGGGTCTCTGTTGACTAAAGCATCCATTGAATGGACATGGGTCTCTGTTGACTAAAGCATCCATTGAATGGACATGGGTCTCTGTTGACTAAAGCATCCATTGAATGGACAGGGGTCTCTGTTGACTAAAGTATTCATTGGATGGACAAGGGTCTCTGTTGACTAAAGTACTCATTGGATGGACAGAGGTCTCTGTTGACTAAAGCACGCATTGGATGGACAGAAGTCTCTGTTGACTAAAGCACCCATTGAATGGACAGGGGTCTCTGTTGACTAAAGCACACATTGGATGGACAGGGGTCTCTGTTGACTAAAGCACTCATTGGATGATCAGAGGTCTCTGATGACTAAAGCACTCATTGAATGGACAGAAGTCTCTGTTGACTAAAGCACCCATTGAATGGACAGGGGTCTCTGTTGACTAAAGCACCCATTGAATGGACAGGGGTCTCTGTTGACTAAAGCATCCATTGAATGGACAGAGGTCTCTGTTGACTAAAGCACCCATTGAATGGACAGGGGTCTCTGTTGACTAAAGCACTCATTGAATGGACAGGGGTCTCTGTTGACTAAAGCACCCATTGAATGGACAGGGGTCTCTGTTGACTAAAGCACACATTGGATGGACATGGGTCTCTGTTGACTAAAGCATCCATTGAATGGACAGGGGTCTCTGTTGACTAAAGCATCCATTGAATGGACATGGGTCTCTGTTGACTAAATCATCCATTGAATGGACACGGGTCTCTGTTGACTAAAGTATTCATTGGATGGACAAGGGTCTCTGTTGACTAAAGTACTCATTGGATGGACAGAGGTCTCTGTTGACTAAAGCACGCATTGGATGGACAGAAGTCTCTGTTGACTAAAGCACCCATTGAATGGACAGGGGTCTCTGTTGACTAAAGTACTCATTGGATGGACAGGGGTCTCTGTTGTCTAAAGTACTCATTGGATGGACATGGGTCTCTGTTGACTGAAGCACTCATTGGATGGACAGGGTTCTTTGTTGACTAAATCACTCATTGGATGGACAAGGGTCTCTGTTGACTAAAGTACTCATTGGATGGACAGGGGTCTCTGTTGACTAAAGCACTCATTGGATGGACAGAGGTCTCTGCTGACTAAAGTACTCATTGGATGGACAAAGGTCTCTGCTGACTAAAACACTCATTGTGTGGACAGGGGTCTCTGTTGACTAAAGCACTCATTGAATGGACAGGGGTCTCTGTTGACTAAAGCACACATTGAATGGACAGGGGTCTCTGTTGACTAAAGCACACATTGGATGGACATGGGTCTCTGTTGACTAAAGTACTCATTGGATTATCAGAGGTCTCTGTTGACTAAAGCACTCATTGAATGGACAGAGGTCTCTGTTGAATAAAGCATCCATTGAATGGACAGGGGTCTCTGTTGACTAAAGCATCCATTGAATGGACAGAGGTCTCTGTTGACTAAAGCACGCATTGGATGGACAGAAGTCTCTGTTGACTAAAGCACCCATTGAATGGACAGGGGTCTCTGTTGACTAAAGTACTCATTGGATGGACAGGGGTCTCTGTTGTCTAAAGTACTCATTGGATGGACATGGGTCTCTGTTGACTAAAGCACTCATTGGATGGACAGGGCTCTTTGTTGACTAAAGCACTCATTGGATGGACAAGGGTCTCTGTTGACTAAAGTACTCATTGGATGGACAGGGGTCTCTGTTGACTAAAGCACTCATTGGATGGACAGAGGTCTCTGCTGACTAAAGCACCCATTGAATGGACAGGGGTCTCTGTTGACTAAAGCACCCATTGAATGGACAGGGGTCTCTGTTGACTAAAGCATCCATTGAATGGACAGAGGTCTCTGTTGACTAAAGCACCCGTTGAATGGACAGGGGTCTCTGTTGACTAAAGCATCCATTGAATGGACAGAGGTCTCTGTTGACTAAAGCACTCATTGAATGGACAGGGGTCTCTGTTGACTAAATCACCCATTGAACGGACAGGGGTCTCTGTTGACTAAAGCACACATTGGATGGACATGGGTCTCTGTTGACTAAAGCATCCATTGAATGGACAGGGGTCTCTGTTGACTAAAGCACACATTGGATGGACATGGGTCTCTGTTGACTAAAGCATCCATTGAATGGACAGGGGTCTCTGTTGACTAAAGCATCCATTAAATGGACAGGGGTCTCTGTTGACTAAAGTATTCATTGGATGGACAAGGGTCTCTGTTGACTAAAGTACTCATTGGATGGACAGAGGTCTCTGTTGACTAAAGCACGCATTGGATGGACAGAAGTCTCTGTTGACTAAAGCACCCATTGAATGGACAGGGGTCTCTGTTGACTAAAGTACTCATTGGATGGACAGGGGTCTCTGTTGTCTTAAGTACTCATTGGATGGACATGGGTCTCTGTTGACTGAAGCACTCATTGGATGGACAGGGTTCTTTGTTGACTAAATCACTCATTGGATGGATAGGGGTCTCAATTGACTAAAGTACTCATTGGATGGACAGGGGTCTCTGTTGACTAAAGCACTCATTGGATGGACAGAGGTCTCTGCTGACTAAAGTACTCATTGGATGGACAAAGGTCTCTGCTGACTAAAACACTCATTGTATGGACAGGGGTCTCTGTTGACTAAAGCACTCATTGAATGGACAGGGGTCTCTGTTGACTAAAGCACCCATTGAATGGACAGGGGTCTCTGTTGACTAAAGCACACATTGGATGGACATGGGTCTCTGTTGACTAAAGTACTCATTGGATGATCAGAGGTCTCTGTTGACTAAAGCACTCATTGAATGGACAGAGGTCTCTGTTGAATAAAGCATCCATTGAATGGACAGGGGTCTCTGTTGACTAAAGCATCCATTGAATGGACAGGGGTCTCTGTTGACTAAAGCATCCATTGAATGGACAGGGGTCTCTGTTGACTAAAGTACTCATTGGATGGACAGAGGTCTCTGTTGACTAAAGCACGCATTGGATGGACAGAAGTCTCTGTTGAATAAAGCACCCATTGAATGGACAGGGGTCTCTGTTGACTAAAGTACTCATTGGATGGACAGGGGTCTCTGTTGTCTAAAGTACTCATTGGATGGACATGGGTCTCTGTTGACTAAAGCACTCATTGGATGGACAGGGTTTTTTGTTGACTAAAGCACTCATTGGATGGACAAGGGTCTCTGTTGACTAAAGTACTCATTGGATGGACAGGGGTCTCTGTTGACTAAAGCACTCATTGAATGGACAGAGGTCTCTGCTGACTAAAGCACCCATTGGATGGACAGGGGTCTCTGTTGACTAAAGTACTCATTGGATGGACAGGGGTCTCTGTTGTCTAAAGTACTCATTGGATGGACAGGGGTCTCTGTTGACTAAAGTACTCATTGGATGGACAGGGGTCTCTGTTGTCTAAAGTACTCATTGGATGGACAGAGGTCTCTGCTGACTAAAGCACTCATTGGATGGACAGAGGTCTCTGCTGACTAAAGTACTCATTGGATGGACAAAGGTCTCTGCTGACTAAAACACTCATTGTATGGACAAGGGTCTCTGTTGACTAAAGAGAGTTAGACGATTGTCATATTTATTTGATATAATTTACCCAAGTGTAAAGATAATTGTATCATATTCCCAGATAGTGTTGTCATTACACCTTATGTGTGTCTAGAACCAAATGGTTGTTATAATTTACGTAACATAACTAGTCATACATTTTTGTTGATTCGTAAGCTAAGAGTTATAGTAAATATAAGAGGTGTTGTTACTGAGTTTTTTTTAATAGATATGTATGAAATCTAATTGAACCAGCTCCTCTTTTTATGCTCAACGGATAGCCTAGACAAATGCCATGTATGTGTTCTTGTGTAACACGTATTGTTATGAGAAGACACATGGACAGAGATTTTCGTTCCGTTAAATATAAAGTTTGATTTTAAATGTAAGAGGGCTTTGAAGCGCCATCAATTGTTTTAGTTTTGGCCACTTGATCCCGCCTGTCTATATAAATGCATGCCAATTGTGGTTGCGATGGTGATGTGGTGAAAGTAAGAGCTCGAGTTGAGGAATAAAATCCCTAATATCTGAGTCCATCTCAGTAAGTAAGGTGGACTCGTGCATTGGGATTCTAAAAAAACAAACAAACAAACAAACCTTAGAACATAAATCAAGATTTGCACAATCAAACTAAATGTTGACTGTGCATCTTACATGCATGCCAATAACCTCTTCAAGTGAAATAGTTTAAGCCAGCCAGCCAGAGCAAGCACATTTGGCCGTATGCCGGCAAATAGCAGAGTGGTAATAATACTGACGGATTTCGAAAGGTTGGGGACTAAGTCTTTCGTCGGCCGTAAAAGGGAGCTTCAATACCTGCCAAGAAACACGGCTAATACTTTCCAAGAATACGATTTCTTACTGGAAGTCGCTCTACTCGCATTTGTTCACCTCTGACCTCTTTCTATCAATCTTGGTAGAAGGGCACATGTACACCACGACTCAGTTGGCGATTCAGAACATGACTCAGTTTCCGACAAGAACGACTGAAGCAGTGACTCAGCCGGCAACACGGTTGGCAACTTAGGCGATGCAGTCAGAGACCCAGAGAACGACCTAGTCGATTAAAGTGGTGTTAGAGCTGAAGCCGGAAATATAACAAATCCTGCTGGCGAAGAGATATGTAACAGGCTGGAGCGCCTGACTTAAGAATGATACAACAAGGCCCCGAAAGACGAGACCGTTTTCGCTTCTCCTGAGATTTTATCAATCTAATATGAAGCAGAATAATTACGACTATTTTTTTCATTTTCTTATAGAATTTGATTCCAAGAAACGCTCTACGTTATGTGTGGGTTGATGCTTACCGATAAGTTGCGTTTATTTCAAGAAACTAACAAATTATAACTGTCACGGAAGTTTTAATAATTATATTTAAACATGATAAATAAGGTAAACTTCTGGTCGACAGCATCTACCAATTTTGTCAGAGAATTGGAAAATTCGAATAAAAAGAAAGAAAGACTACGTCGTCACTTCTTTCTACAAGTAGGAACGGTAAGTGCAGGGAATTCATTAAGAGCAATAATGTGACACCAAGACAGGAAGGAAAATAGTTTTGGGAGGAGACAAGTGTTAGAAGAATTGTTACAAGGGGTTTTCACACATGTGTGTCGAACATAAAAGCGTTATTACAACATTTTAAACCGGAGCATTATTTGAACGAAAATTCAGTAACATGGAACAAACTTGTCTGGCACAGCAGTGAAACAGTTTTATCAGACATCATGTATTATCTCTTACATGACAACCATCTGTAATTCTAATTTACATTCTGTTTTCTATTTTATTAATTTAATCTGCACGACTGCCGATCGTTTCACGCTAAAACCACGTGTTTTATGTATGTCTCTTTCCCAGAAAAATTAATGTCTAAAAAGGCATATATGTTGCGATAATGGACAAATATCCGGTTTTCTGTTCGGAATGAGATTTCAGAGAGATAATCAACCATACATCTTGTTGACGATGCTTTTAAGCTAATTGGAAGAATACCATACTGTCAGGTCCAGTTCAATCATTCCTCATGTGGATTTTGAGATATGAAAATTTGAACATGATAACTAAATGGAAATTATTTTTAAAAGATAAACACATCAAATTAATTCCAAACATACAATATACCAAAACTGAGGTTGAACACACTTTCAGTATCACCGTGATTTTGACACGAAGAAAAATTACAGGAACAATATAACATAAGTTTGATATATCTGATAAGTTTTAAATATATACATTGGTTATCAAAATCGTTTAGGCAAATAGAAATTAATCCTGAATCACTTGGACCCAAAGACTGTCAATATTTTTCTTGAGCAAAATATTAGGGTGCGTGATAGATACATTCATTAGAGTGCGGAAATCTACATTATAAAAAAACCGTCGTAAACAGACAGGCAGACAGACACACGCACACACACACTTTCCATTTGGGATAGGATGTATAGAAGCATTTTCTTAAACCCCATGTAAGTGCTTGGAACGCTGGGACGCACCTTTCAAAAGAGTTCCAAAAAATGTAAATAAACTACTCTGGCAAGCCATATTGGTCATCAGGGATAAATAATTGCACAGTTGAAGGTATCACAACACTGATTGAGCCAGTCAACTGTTACTGCATCCTATTGTAGTCCCTAAGAAAATCATTATTATTTTCTCTCTGATTTTTCCTGAAGATTTGCTAAGCAGTGAAGAACGTTACTTGCATTCAATAGAAACCAGAATTAAAGCCTCAACAGAAATACAACGTTTATTGAGTTCTGCCTGCGGCCTTCGCGTTGAATGACAAAACAAACAGATGTGATTAGGAAAGTTCCTAAAAGGTCACTTGCATAAAACAATTCCAGTCAGTTCATTCAAATGTAACTATTGTTTTTGAAAATGCATCATAACCTATGCTAATTCTCTATATTTTGTGTCCAAGTCAGTGCCTAACATGAGTAAAATAGTTTTGGTGCATATGAACCTATAACCAACGCACTGGATTTTATCGAAAATATAGAAAACTGAAGGAAATATACAAGAAACAAAATTGGTACAGTAATAAATTGAAAAAAACATAAAAGAGAAAATCCAAATTTGAACACATATTTTTGATTGATAATCATCCTATATGCAATTATGGCTAATACACAAAGCATGGAAGTGAAATAAGTAAATAAATAAATTATTTTGTACATATTTGAAGAATGCAATGCTAACAATAGAGGCTCTGTTTCCTTTTAAAAAGGTGGGAAGCATTAGATTTATACAAGATTGCTTTCTTACAAATGTACCTTCTATACACATTAATTTGTCACGTTGTTGCATAGCTGTGATTTTATCGAAAACTTCATTTGAAAGCACACAAAGTTTAAATCTTAAAATTGTGAGCAAGAAGCAGCATCTACCAATTTAACCCGGCACAAAAGGAAACAAACCTACAAAACCTATTAGTAGTAAACCTAATGAATGCATTAATGAGGGTAGTGATGACCCTAATTATGCCAGTCTAATTGATCTGCTATATTCCAAGATGGGTAGTTGTCAAAGTAGGAATCAAGTATGTGCAACATATGGTAAAACGTATTATGATATAATGAGGGACGTATATATCTGTGTGTCCTAACTGCAATAATCTTGCCTTCCCAGGAAAAAGTGAATATGAGTACACAGATATATCTGACAACCTAACCAGAAATGACTCATTCAAGTATGATGGTAAACGTCTAGATTTAGATGACTGTGGTGGTTGAATGGTTATAGCATTTGTGGCAAACCAACATATAGACTGCCATAGCTGTAATAAGAGGTTGCACCAATATAGATCCTGATTTCGTGGACACAGCATTTTGTCGATGCTAATGAAATGGAATAAATACGTGAAATTGGTCATATAAAATCATTAGCCCTTCCTTAGAGACTTTAATGTTCAGATAAGTACACTACTTTCTCAACCCTCTTGAGTCAGAAAAGGCAGACTCTTTTAGCATATATATATATATTATCTAGGGTTAAATTAACATTGAGTATCTCTAGAATGGAATATGAACCCTTGCAAGATTGAAATTTAATAGTCCCTTTAGAAAACTTTAATCTCTGCTGTGTCGAGATTCTTCGAAAATGTTATTATGTCTTCCTGGCTCACGACGAATGAACCTACATACTCTACACACATTTGAGTATCGAATATGAAGTTCCCGCTATCGTATATGAAATACTTTGATAGAAGCGCACTGCTAGCCAAACAAGCTTTTAATTTCAATGCTATCCTCACAGAATCCTCCATTCGGCCTTTCTGCTTTTCTAAATAATGGCATGATACCCTTCACATCCTTTAGAGACAGAGAGACATTCATAGTATTCTCCACTTTATTATGTAGATACTTGACCTCACACCATACCTTGGTACCATCTAAATATGTAAATAGCCAAATATCAGAGTTGCTATATATAGACATAGCGACTTTCGGGCTGAAGGCATACATACCTCAAATTATGTCTACTGGAAACTTTAAATGGGTAACTCAAAAACAGATTCGAGGCATAGAAGAAACATTGCTGTCATGGAAAGAGGATGATTAAATTGGTGGGATACAGAACAGAATTTAAAGATTGAGATGTATAGAAGTTGTCTGTTTGATCACGAGCTCAATTGTCAAAGTATGAATCTAATTCGCCCCTACAAGCATGAATTATTCAATGTGAGAGTGAATAAGGTTGCGTTATCCGCCTTTGATGAAAAACATTATCTAGTGGACAATGTACATACTTTACCCTATGGCTACATAAATAATAGAATTTAATTCAGAGTACTATAAGACTTACTACAATATAGAGAGATGTAGATGGGACCACCACTATAGAACTCTACATTTATGCGAGTCGAGAATGACGGAATATATTGGCGGGATATTTATAGAATCCAGGACGTTGAAACCCATGGGTGTACGTTCTATAAACTTTATTGTCGCATGGTTAGAATTTACCAAATCTCCAGAAATATCGTACCCGGACATTAATCACCTCATCCTTTGTAGTGCTTTTAATCTCTCAAATAGAGATGCACGACTAGCATGTTTCAACTGGACTAATTTGGGACTGACTGATGCACAGGACAATTTATCTAAGGGATCTAAAATAGCACCTATCATGGAGATTGAAATGCAGTAGCAGAAAGCAGAGGAATTTCAACGATATTTTATGCAAACATTCAGATGTCAGACGTTGGACGTCTTTGTCGTCCATCTCGTCTATATCGTCCAAACGATGTCATCTATCTCCTCCATTCGTCCGGACGACTTCCTGATGTATATGAAAAATATTGGGTAACTACTAATTTTGTGACTGTGCAGTCAAATGGATGTTGTAGCCTCGTCGGTAACTTGTTTCTCCCGTCCTTCTTCAAGGCTTCAATTATCTCATCTTTCCTATCCGATGGTATAACATAGATCTCATCAAAAGAACTTTCTATCTCTTTTCTATCTTTGTTGAAACAAAAGACAAAAACAAAACGAATCTTGCGTTATGTCGCATATCCTTTACTACGGAAGTGTACTTCTGTACTATAAACCAAACATTTATTCCATAGTGTCTGCCACTAAATGCTAACTTGCTTAGAATGTTGACCTTCTTCGTTGTATCTCCGAGTTTCGCGCAGTCATCAATGAAAAACAGTGTATTAGTCCTTCAGAAGACATCTATGAGCAAGTCTATCCACTTATCCAATTTGATACCTGATCTATGATGATGACTTTGTCATCTCGAAAAACACAGATTCTTAGGTCTCAAGAATCCACAAACTTTATCTGATTCTGTATGTGTCTTTATATAGTTCGTCTCACTGAAGCCTAACAACTTAGCAGTAAAGGCTGTTATGTAGGTGGTGTAATTGTTAGAAGGGGTAATGAACACTTGAGAGTTATGTTTCAGTCATTCAATATCTATGTTGTCTTCATTATCACCACTGACAGTATTCTGCTCTTTAATTCGCTTCATATACATTTTTAGACCGTAGAAGGCATCTGAAAGGAGAGAGTCTATGTTTCATTATTATCATTCGCGTAGTAAAAGATGTTGTTCTTGAAATCGGAGGAGATTTTGCAATAGCCAACCACATAATCAATTCTCTGTAACAAAATATTCATTTTACCATCGCTGTTGTCTATACGCGTATGCGATGTATGAGGTATGAGATGCGTATGGCGATGTATGAGGTATGTGGTGCGTATGGCGATGTATGAGGTATGGAGTGGTAAGGTGCATATGCGTACCAATTGTGTGTCGCATTCTATGTATCATGCATGATGCATGATGCGCGTATGCGATGTATGATGCATCAGGTGCATATGGCGAGGTATGAAGTATAAAGTGTGATGATATGATAGGGTGAAGTGGTACCCCTATTTACTATACTACTGACTTTGGCCAAATATTTTGCTATTTTATAATTTTCTAATTTACATATTTATAAATATACCAAAATTTAATATAATTGCTCTTTGCAAATGAAAAAATAATTTATTTGCCAAGTGAATTCTAACTAGTCAAACCTATAAAAAAAAGTGTAATTACACTGGTCTACAATTTTTTCAGCTTCAGAGATAAAATGTGCTATTTATTAGTGATTTTCATGTGCTGAATTCAAATATGACAATTAAAACAACTGATTGGCTACTGTTTCCAATATATTTATGTTTTGACATTTTACGTCTATGTATATTGTGTACATAGTAGAGTTTTTAATCATAAATTGTAAACCTAGGTCTTTTCATGTGTTTATGGTTGCTTTACATGATAATATTTCACCTGTCCTGTTTTTGTAACACTTTAAAAAACAGGAAAAGGGTTATATAAATAAAAAATATATTGAAACAAAAGTAAAAAAACTATTATATGCATATATATATATATATATATATATATATATATATATATATATATATATATATATATATATAAGTACATAGTTTAGTCCTTATTCAGTGTCTACTCGGCGCTTCTTGGCTTGTCTCTTGTATTCATTAAATGGAGCATCTCTTGTCACTGTCCAGCAATAGTCTGCAAGCATTGATGGGCTCCATTTGCCCTGATAGCGTTTCTCCATTGTTGCAATGTCTTGGTGAAATCGCTCGCCGTGCTCGTCGCTCACTGCTCCGCAGTTCGATGTAAAAATGTATATTCAGTGACATGTTGAAACCAAGGCTTTTGTATGCCTTGAGGAGGTTTTCCACCAACTCCCTGTAGTTGTCTGCCTTGTTGTTTCAGAGCAAATTTGTTGCCACTAACTGGAAGGCTTTGCATGCCGTATTTTCCTTGCCACGCAGTGCACGGTGAAATGCATCATCTCGAAGTTCACGAATCTGAGGACCAACAAAGACACCTTCCTTTATCTTAGCTTCCCTTAACCTTTGACATTTTCCACGGAGGTACTTGAAAGCTGCTTGTGTTTTGTCCATGACTTTGACAAAGTTCTTCATCAGACCCAGCTTGATGTGCAAGGGTAGTAACAAAATCTTCCTTGATTCAACAAGTGGTGGATGGTGAAAACATTTTACCCCAGTCTCCAATGACTGTCGGACTGGCCAATGTCTCTTGATGAAGTGGGAATCTCTCGCACGACTATCCCATTCGCAGAGAAAACAGCAGTGCTTTGTGTATCCAGTCTGCAGACCAAGCAAGAGAGCAAGAACCTTGAAATCGCCACAAAGCTGCCACTGATGTTGGTCATAGTTTATGCACCTCAAAAGTTGTTTCATGTTTTCATAGGTTTCCTTCATATGGACTGCATGACCAACTGGAATTGATGGCAAAACATTGACATTATGCAGCAAAACAGCTTTAAGACTCGTCTTCGATGAATCAATGAACAGTCTCCACTCATCTGGATCATGAATGATGTTGAGGGCTGCCATCACACCATCGATGTTGTTGCAAACTACAAGATCACCTTCCATGAAGAAGAATGGGACAAGATCCTTTTGACGGTCACGGAACATGGAAACCCTAATATCACCTGCCAGGAGATTCCACTGCTGTAGTCTGGAGCCCAACAGCTCTGCCTTACTCTTGGGTAGTTCCAAATCCCTGACAAGGTCATTCAGTTCACCTTGTGTTATGAGGAGTGGTTCAGAGGAGGAGGATAGGAGAAAATATGGGTCATGTGACATTGATGGTTCATGACTAGAAGTTTCATCCTCTTCCTCTTCCTCATCTGACTCAAGTGAGAATGATTATGGTGCATCAGGAATCCGTGGCTACTGGGCGTATAGCTGAAGGAATGTTTGCATAATGCACAGTCCACTTTTTCTTCTTTGACACACCTTTCCCAACTGGAGGCACCATGCAGAAGTAACAATTGCTGGTATTATCTGTTGGCTCTCTCCAAATCATTGGCACTGCAAAAGGCATATATTTCCTTTTTCTGTTCAACAACTAGCGAAGATTTCTTGCACAAGTGTTGCAGCATATGTGTGGGGCCCACATCTTGTCCTGATCTCCAATTTTGCAGCCAAAATAAAGGTGATAGACTTTCTTAACCATAGTGGTTATACTATGCTTTTGTGATGCAAAAGTCACTTCACCACAAACATAGCAGAAGTTATCTGCATTATTCACACAAGTATGAGGCATCTCTGCTCACTTTGGCTAAACAGAAATGTGTCCATTTGCAAAATCAAACACTGACAAATAAGAGAGCACGACACTGTATGATTTGTAGAGCCAATATAGGGCAATTTCTTCAGCAGAGTGATGTCAGCTTAGTTATGATTGCATCATCCATTACTTCTAGTGATAACATGATGTAATTCATATCATGTATGACGCAATACCAGCTTCAGATTGCATCATTAATTGTTTTGTCTAAAAAGCAAGTACTGTCCAAACCCAGTCATAGATTTATTCATAGATCCAGTCAAAGATGTATTTTAGTCATTTCTGGTTTAAATTGAGATCCCTTCACTTTATAACTTACTTATTTTCCGCCATTCCCAAGTCAAGGGTCGTATATACTGACCCAGTATAATATCTTTAAAACTAGAGCCAATCAACAATTTTAAGCATCATTTTCGTTCTCAGTGACCCAGAATTAGTAAAGTTTGACAACATTTATTGCGGAAGCATTTTGGCTGTAGACCAGTGTTATGTGATGAGTATGGCAAGTGAGTCCTAATTCTGTGATGAGTATGGCAAGTGAGTCTAATTCTGTTATGAGTATTGCAAGTGAGTCCTAACTCTGTAATGAGTATGGCAAGTGAGTCCTTGTGTCTGGACCTTACATTTATACCCAATGCAATCAAACGCCTGTTGTCTTATAAGATAAGTCGAACCCTGGAGCAAACCACTCTGGAGCAAATGCAACCAAACGTCACGGTTATGTTTCAGTGTTGCAACAGATACAAAAAAGGAAATTTATTACATAGGTACAACTTATGTAATCTCTGCTAGGTATCACAACACCAACTGAGCTATTCAGATGTTATTGCATCCTACTGTAGTCCCTGACAAAAAATCATTTATATTTTTTCTCTGATTTTTTCCTGGAGATTTGCTAAGCAGTGAAGAATGTTAATTGCATTCAGTAGAAAGCAGCATAGAACCCTAAACAGAAAATAAAATGTTGATCGACTTCAGCCTCTTGGTTTTTGAGTAGAATGACAAAGAGGCGTGATTCGGCCGGTTCCTGAACGGACACTTGTACTATAAATTCCAGTCAGTTCATTCAAATGCAACTATATTTAGAAAATACAACATAACTTATACTGATTTTTATATGTTGTGTCCTGGGTAGTGCCTAACATAAGTAAGATAGTCTTGGTGCATCTGAACTTTTAATTAATGCACTGGAATTTATTGAAAATGTACAATATTGAAGGAAAAATATAAAAAACTAAATTAGGAGACTAATAACTTAAATAGACATTCAGTTTTGTCTTTCCCCAGTGTCTTATTCAACACATATAGTATTGCCAGGAAAATAAACAAACAACCAGATGCACGCAATAAGGAACAAAGGAACTAAAGAATGAATCAATTAAATAAATAAATGTATAAATGAATGCCACCATGGGTATTAAGGAAAACGCAGAGCACCAACTGCTTCGTGGAATATTTCTAATTTTTAGGTGGATATATACTTTATCGTCTATAAATCAAACCATTGTTGTTTATCAACACACAGTCAACAAAATACTACAGAACAACGATTTTAAACTTTATAGTAAATAATGAAGAACTAATTCCCAGTTATAAAGATACTCATGGAACCAATCTTGCATTGCTGGAACTGTGAATGACTTTGCCAAGTAAAAGCTTTTACAAAATTAAGTCCGATTTATCCTTTGGAAAGTAAAGATTGCCAAGTGTTGGAAAGTAAGGATTGCCAAGTGTTGGAAAGTAAAGATTGACAAGTTTTGGCAGTTTACACAGTGTTTAATTCAGGATGTCATTTCTTGCTCTTTTTTTTTTTTGTTACTTTTTTACATTTGTTTGTTTCTTCTTTCTTGGGTCCTTTATATTGCTCACAAAGTGAGGGTCTGTGCCAAATTAAAGCCATTTTTTAAATATTCGTATGTATAACATTCAGGACATCATTTAGCTATTCACAGTAGCGTACTAACGGGCGCCAGAGGTCTTGGGGCGCCAAAACAGCTGATAAAAAGTTGGGCCTCATATTCTGGCCCTTTGGGCCATCATCGTCGCCCCGTGCGCCATTTACCCTTTGTACGCCACTGGCTATTCCTCAATATAAAACATATAAACGATACAATCGCATATGCAGTACAAGACATTTATAAACATAACACAACATAATAAAACTAAGGTCTGTAAAATCGAGAGTGCAAAGACAAGACATGTATTGTAGCCAGGAACAAAAAGTATTCACATTCATGAGTTTACAATAAATTGCACATTGCACAAAAACTAAATAATATTATATATATATATATATATATATATATATATATATATATATATATATATATATATATATATATATATATATATGCAGTACACAACATTTACGTATTTGTGACCTAACGCAAAACTAACAGATAAAATATCTAGTAGGCACTACCATATTAACATGGCAACTAAGACATATGCAACAAACATTAATACACTGGCATGGTATACATACATATTTGAATAAAACACCTACAGTTACTTCTGCATAGCGCACTTACATTTAGGGTCGCCATAGTTGTGAATCAGTCTCCTGAATTCTTTCTAGACACACAGTTATTTTAATTTATTTTAAGACTATTCTTGTTTATGGGGTTACTTACGGTATGTTTCATCATTTGAAGTGTATTGATGCAATAATTATAGTATTTGAATTTACTTCCATGACTTAAATGTTACTAATGTAGGAAATGCATAATGGGTTGAAAACGTTTTAGATTTAGATGTTTCATCAATTCAACAATGACAACTTATCGTACCGTGATGAATACTTCTTCCTATGTAGCGTGAGATGAGTCAAGTCTTTTATATCGACAGATATAAAACACTTCATTTAGTTTAAGAATGACAATTTATTTTGCAGTCTCTGCGACAGATTGACACTTCAGAAGTACCTGTAATTAGAAAGTAATTCACTTTCACGGGGAGTGACAGAATAATTATGTTTATAAATATATTTATGAGTAACTGCGTTGGGTCTGTGTCAACCAAACTTGGTACTTGTATTTAACACAGTTAAGTATACGTGTAGCTTGCAAATAGACAGCGTTTTGTTTAGCAACAGAACTTTGATATATTAGAGGTTTCTGGTACTGAAGACCAATACATTGTAATGAAGAAAGTATTGTTAATCTTGGTTGAAAATTACATTCTAAATGCGAGCATGTACTTTGACGCTTGGATATATGTAATCCTATAGCCAGATATCCATTACCAGTGGACCTATCATGCTAAAAAAAGAATTTAAGTATGACAGATGGTGTGAAAAACTAGAGTCCGCAAGACGTTTAAGTATGACAGATGGTGTGAAAAACTATAGTCCGCCAGACGTTTAAGAAATACTCATTTTAGACAGTCAAAACTCAAAGTAATATCCTTATCCAAAGTGATCATTTTTTTCGTCTGGTTGTTTAGAAAAAATCTGTACACTAAAGGGGTCAAAGAGTCAGGCAACCCTTCTTCACAACCGTATATACATACGAATAAATAATTTTTTAATACAGTACAGGTTAGAGAATTTTAATTCGTACTCTACCGAGATTCGAACCAGTATCCGCGGGTTACGGCACCATTTGCCTTGCCTGTAAGCACCATCTCGACCATGCACACATTACCAAAAAATGATGCTACGAAGTCGGTGGTACAGGCATTCGAGCGTAGCAGACATACCCGCATGTCCACCCACTAATTAATTCTAATTTAAGTACACAGTCCATCAATTATTCGTAGCTCTCTCTCTCTCTCTCTCTCTCTCTCTCTCTCTCTATATATATATATATATATATATATTGTCAACATTTTAAGTGCTTGAATATCGTTATCAGCCTCTTTAGTCCTTGTTAAATGCCTGAATATCATTGTCAGAATTTATAGTCCTCGTTTTTATCTGGGATCATGAAATTAACTAATCATTAAATTATTTCTTGCAAGGAAACAACGAGGATTTAATCGTCTGACAATTATATTAAGGCGTTGCAGTTCTGGATATTATTTGTTGTTGCTGTTGTCGTTGAGATCATATTTACTGAACCTGATTTTTCTTTACTAACCCTGGAAATAATGCTTTGCATAGGACAATAATGATACCTAATACCAGAATACAGCAATCCTTAACAGAAATATTGTATCAAATTTCCTATGCATTTCAAGTATTTTAAATCTTCCATGCGTAAATCTATATGGAATAATTTAGCTCTGATCATTTCTCGATTTGTTTATCTATTAATCTTTCAAATGTCAACAAATTTATTTAAACATTCCAACATAAGGCAACGATTCTTCAGTGTAACTTACATAGACTATTCTTTTCGCTTAAAGATGTTGTTGCGACCCTTGCTTTTTGTTAAAGTACTATGTTTTAGAAAGTGCCAAATAATTTAAAAGCCAAAGTTACAAATATGTCGGTAGCTGGTAAAGGGTAGATAGAATTTAGTAGGTGGAATTTAGTTATCTACCTGTATCAAAGTGTGAATAAGAAAGAAAATGACTTTTAGTTAATCTCATAGTAAAGTGAACGGTAGGCTAATTAGTCTACTTTTATAGACCCTTAACATTGAATGGTGGTCAGTGTTAAGCTTGACATGTCAATGACTGTATTTGATATCTTCCAATATTGAATACCCAATCAGATCACCAAAAACAGAAAGCTTTTACTTTATACGGAACCTGTATATAGATTAACACTGTTAAAACATGTTTATTTGACTTTGATTTTGTGTAATGCTTTCTTTTAATAATGACGATACTTAATACCATAATAAAACACCTCTTTAAGGAAACAGGTTGCTGGAAAAGGCTAATGTCTATGGAATTCGTAACTGCATATTCATAGCGCCGTGTTTAGTGCGCCTTATAAAACCATTTCATTTCACTTCTAAAACAATATGCCAATGTCAAGCACGATGATAACAGAAGTATATATTACTAAATTACACTTATCTCATTACCATTTTGTTTGTCACATTATCTCGTATCTCTCTATATATGGTAAACTTAGTCACAATTATGGCAAGAGGAGATGCTTGTACACTTGCATCTTTAAATACCGTATATACTCGCGTATAACTCATAACAACTGCAAACTGCATGGACCAAGATCTGCCGGCGCATAATGCGCCGGCTGATCTTGGTCTATGCATTTTGTAAGGACTAATCAGTAGAACAAACAACATAGACCCTGATCTGCCGGAGCATTATGGGATGGCAGATCAGGGTCTATGTTGCTTGCATTTGGACCCGAAGTATACGCGAGTACATACGGTAATTAGTCTTTCTTTCTATCTGTCTTATATTTTGTCTATATGTTCCATTATTTTTATGTACAAATGTTTGTTTTGTGTGTTACCTTGTCTGTATGTTCCATTATTTGTATGTACAAGTGTTTGTTTTTGTGTTTTACCTTATTACACTTTTCAGATGGTAATCAAGTTATTCATTACACTTACATTATTGTATCATGTAATCTTCTGCGGAAAGAAATAAAGATGATGATAATGATGATGATGATGTCTATTAAGGAAACTGATGGTGGCATTACACTAAGATATAATTATATCTATCACACGTACAGACACATTCAACCAACACAAGAGATATATGCTTACCTATACACACCCACTCACACACATGAGTACGTCACTAGCATTAGGGTGGCATATGTCACAGAGCATCATTAGGGTGACCGAATGACATCATGCTGTGTTCTGGAACTGTAGCACATACTTGTATTTGAATCCATAAAAATAGTTAAGTTTTTCATCCACGAGATCAAATATATCCGTTATTCACTTGGAGCAAGCAAAATTTCTTTTTATTTTATGCTGAAAAGTATTGGCTAGCAATATGTATAAAAGATTGAATTAGCATATTTCTTATGTATCCAACGCGATAATGTCACCAGGTAACATTTTATGTTCTGATGTGTTTTATGTATATTTGCCCAGAAAATATCAGCACCAACATAATTTTCCTTCCCAATTCAAGGTAAAACAACACATTAAAAATATAAAAGCTTGAAGAAAAAAAATCATACGCACATCGTTGGGTTTGGAGTTGGTTCGTCTACATCCCAGGCGGCCATACTTATCATTGGACCATGGCATCTTCTAAAAATAACTCAAAATGTCTTGCTCATAATGTTATCGACGTGTCCGTGAAAAATTATATCTATTATCAACATTATTTCTCTTGGAAAATCCAGTATTTCACGGCCTAGCATAAAATAGATTAAAATAATTTTTCCATGAACCAATGTCCTCCTCCCATCTTCCCCCGCCCCCCGCATTAATGTTTCGGTTTGCCCACGTGTAACACAAACTGAACATATATGAAAGTTGAAATATGATACATTTACTGGTATTTCCATGCTGAAATGACCTAAATAGAGGATATTTGCTTCAAAAGAGTGAATAACGGATATGTTTCATTGAGTGGGTGAAAAACTCGGTAGCTTCACGACTGGCGAAGCCACGAGTAAAAATACTTGAGTCTTTCACCCACGAGATGAAATCTGTCCATTATTCACTCGGAGCAAGCACGTTTTCTTTTTATTTTATGCTCAAACGTTTTGGATAGCAATATGTATAACAGATTGAAGAAGCATATTTCTAACTGTATCCCGCGCGATAATGTCGGCAGTTTACCGTTTATGTTCTGATGTGCTTTGTATATATGCTCGCCCGTTACTCAGATTTCTTGGTCATAATGTCGTCGATGTCTATTGAGGTCAGTGCAAAAATGTTCTGGTATTGCACTCCAGTGAATTATCAAAATTATTTCTCTTAGAAAGTCCAGTAATTCATGGTCTAGCACTGATTTGCTATGTATGGTTTATAAAAAAAAAAGATATCTACTAGAATTATTTCCTGATTTGCCGTTTTGATGAAATTAAAGAAAGGGAAAATTATGAAAGCAAGAAAAGTTAAGGTTATGTTTTATATGATATTTAGGAAGAAAAAACATTTCTGCTGAACGGAAATTCATATCGACATATTTTAGTTTTACCATAAGACTTCTTATGGTGTTCAGTTGATCCTAAATGAAACTTATGTTGATGTGACAGCCATTATCTCCATCATGGCCGCCATCTTGAAAATAGTATCGCTACTCCTCCTGAATAGACAGTTATATCAACATGGGATTTTCACCACAAGACTTATAATGATATCTTGTTGGTCCTAAATGAAAAAGGTATCAATCTTGCATCCAATATGGAGCCATGGTAGCCATGTTGAAAATAGGTCGGTTGAGCGCCATTTCCTTTAGAGTAACTATTGTTTTTGTTATACTCACAGAAACCAATAGCAATTCCAAGTTTAGGAAGCAATGACTTTATTACTTTTCTAATCGAACAATTTGTTAAACAAAGCTAGTTGCTAACTACTAGTAAATCTCAATTCTAGCTTATAGTCAATATGAATTTTTCGTATGCTTTTCTGTTGAAGATTGAAATCAGATCAGCGTTTATAAAATATGTATGCTCACAATGTCAACAATCATTTTCAAAAGCTCCAAAATTGTTAAAACTTTTTAAAATTGTTCGTAAGATCTGAAAATCTAATCAAGTCATATACACATCCCTATAAACATGCCTACTGAATCCCTAGTGTCTGCCTTGAGTGGTTTTTGTTCATTCGTGCCTATAATGTTTGCAAGAAAAAAGTCACAGTCCAAGGTCATCTTTTACATTTCATTTGTAAATATGGAATGGTTTTTACACAATCATGCTTACAGCGAATGGACATGACCAAATCTATATGTGTCCTGGCTGTAATAGGTGAGGGGCTCTTAAAAGTCCCAAAAGTTAAAAAATGTGAATCAAATGGAATATTGCTATAATGGCATGAAAGTCTAATCAAATCATCTATATAAACAAAATACTATGCTACAAAATGTCATGGCTATATATTTATTATTTTTTTGCAATTGTGCTCAGACAGATTTGTTATGGGTGTACAGATGGACATCAGTACAGCATTATACTCATTACTACGTCTCTGAGGGCATATACAAAAATCCTTGAACATAATTTTAGTTGATAAAGTACAAGTAAGGGAACGAGGATGATTTTGAAAAACAAAACTGTAGTTTACTGTTCATTGTCAATTTCCATACTCAGATGCATACAATGTTGTTATGATTGACAAACACACAGACATACCATGATGGACAGGCGGATCATTTTCACCAACTACATATACTAGTAACTGAATTTTTGATGTGATTGCAAATACAAGGAAATAGAAAGTTTGTTAGAAATGTGTACTTTATTCATTAGTACAGATACACCATCTGATTATTTGGTGCAACTTTCATATTACCTATGACTTTTAATACAATATTCAATTTATGAATGAATTTTAACTCACGTGAGATAAATCTGCTCTAAGAAACATAACCAGATGAGTCCATATTTTTGTACTAATATTAGACGCTACATAAATACAGATAAAATGCAATTAGCTGCTTTAATTCTTGACTATTTTTTAAATGGTGGGCATAAAGTATATATTTTATTTTAGGCAATTTTTTTAAAGTAAAATTTTACGACAGTTAGGAACATCTGCATTTGTGAAAATATAACCCCAATTTGTAATATATAATGGACTCACGTTTTAACATAGATGTTGATCCCCATCTGAATTGTAGAGTGCATTATTGGTCTATCCAAATATTCCCTTTGGTCTCATCTACATATAATTTGCCACATGTGAAATAGTCATTAGAAGAGATGTCACTAACTAAAAAAATACAAGAAATAAAGGTACGATCCAGTTAATGAATTCCAAAAATCTAAGTGTCTGCTACTTACCAACAACTTACTCCTCTTTTTACAAAGTATGTCAAGTTGCAAAAACTAGATGACTACCTAAAAATAAAAAAGATATAAAAAAAATTTAAAAAAAAAAACATGTGGCAAATAATATTTAGGTGTGGCAACAAGGGAATTATTTCAAGTGACAATAAAAGAACCCCTCGTGGACATCTGTAAAAAGAATACCCCATTATCTAACCAAACGGTGTTCAATATCAAATAATATAAATTATTCTGCTTATACCAGAACTTTTAGTAGCAAAATATGCTCAATCAAGTAACTTCACTGAGATCATGTTCAACCCAACAATCTATTGGGCAATAAAACCAAAATAAAATGTAATTGAATTCATCCAATTCAACCTGTTCCACCCTTACGTTCAGTTTCTCCACTGACAACTGGAAATGGGAAACATATACTTCATGTTCCTACCCATTCTATAGTCTAACGACAATATAAGGAATCAGGTTACATCAGCAACAGATGATTTTGAAACAAGTAGGAACCTATACAACACCATTGTGGTTGTACGCTATTGTATTTTAACTTGAACGATAATTGCTGTCATTAACTGAATATACCTCCATCCCCCCAAAAACATATTTTTGTTATCACTAATGACATTTTAAATGATAGTATCATTTAAACCAAGTGCACCGGGTGTAAACTTCTGGTTTGTGATATATTTCTCTACTTCTAACTGCTTGTGTGTATGTCACATGGCCTAAAAGGCAGTTGCAACAGCTCCACCGACACCTTGGTGATATATAAACCTCAGACTGATGAGACTGGTGATCAGCTGAACCTATGTATCAACCAGAACTTTTCCATCTGATGAGTTACAAGGATAGCTAAACCAGTCACGGACCAGGAGTAACTAGACAACATGAGCAGATGGGAGGGAATGCCTCCACTATCCATCAGGCAGCTTTTTCCTCCATAACTGCAAATAAATCTAAGCACAAAAAATTATCCCTATTTTATGCAATCTGTGCAATGTAGTCAAAAACCACTAAATTTACAGCATATTAATATGTAACTTCTATTCATGACGATACATTTCTGTCCAATATTCCAACTTATTAATTTAGCTATCATAAATATATACTATAAACACACATTAAACTGTCCAGGTCACAACATTGTAATCAAAATGGTATTTAATGACGAAAATGTCTGTTATCATGAGGACTATCAATAAACTTGTTCCAAAATTACCTATTTACAATGATAGAAAATTATCCTTATTTAAGTGGAAAGAAACAATTGACAAAGTTTACTTGCCCAAGCTTTGAATTCATTCGAGTCCTCTAATAGAATAATGACAGTCAGATTTCTTCAGCAATTCACCTGTCTTAAACAGCATTTTAATGGTTCTGTGTACCATTTTTTGTTAATTACATACCCATTTAATCTTGTATGGTTGATTTGGTGTTACATACGAATGTTTAAGCCTTATTTCGATCTCATACACACAGAATGGAACTTTTATCACTTGTGTCCACCCCTTAGTATGTTTCTATATACTGAATCAAAATTTTAGCAATCTTATTCATTTAAACAATTTGATTTAGTGTCTCTCTCTTCCAGCCTTTGGATACAAATCACATTCTTAGAACAGTGATGTTTAGGCTTTATTTAAAGCTTTCCATTTGCTTACATTTACTACATCCCTGTATTGATTTTATTCATGATCTGAATATATCATTATAGTGCAGAAAAAACAGTTTCATTTAGTGACCTTTACTACTTGACCTATGGGGGGTCAAGTCCACAGTCTCTAAATATTGATTGTAATATTTTGGTGAAAGTTTTAATTTATTATTTAATAGTTTCATTTATTTATGTTTTCTTAAGACCTCAATGTGTTCTGTTTGCAATGTGGCTGTTGAAGACAATTCATTATTTGACACATCCATGACTATAACCTTTGCATCTTGGTCACGGTCTCAGAAAATCTGAGTTAAGTGTTTGGTGAGGTTATCATTTGCATCTATATCCTAAACCTTTTGATTGTTTCTATTTATTCTTTGCATTGTTGATTACTGAGTAAAGATAAATCATTCTGCAATATACTCAACTACCAATATTATCCTGGTGTAAAAGTCAGGTATACAAATATTGGTGTTAAGGTTTTGGTGAAAGTTATTCTTTTGCTTACATTTTTTTAACAATGTGATGGATTCTTTTCATACTTGGGTATTTTGTTTTATAGCGAGGACAGTTTATTTTGCATCACTTTTTTTCAGATACATAATACTTATGTAAATATTTATACATATCTTTGACTTTAGTGGCATTACACATGTATGTAGATGTACAAGTATTAAACTTATGAAAAAGCAAGGATGACAATCAATTGCCAGGTCATCCTGTTAGTATGCTCAAATGTTGATTGTGATAATTTCTCTGAGATACTAATATTACAGTAAAAATACTAAGTTTAATCAAATTTGGATCTCAAATGGTCAGATGCCAAATCATGCAGATTTGTTGCTCACAGGTCAGTCTTACTTTTTTACATTGAAACCTGTATATAAAGGACAATCAAAGGACCACAAAGATATGTCCCTTAAAGACAGGTGAAAAGATAAATGGGCACAAATTGCTTTCACTAATGTTATGAACATGCATTACTGAAAAGCCTTAATTGTATTGTTTTAAAGTATGATGCAAACTAAATTGTTATTATGCACTCTGATTTTGTCACAGAGACTTAACATAGGAGGCAACTGAACAGGACTTCCCTGTATACATCGTCGATAAGGACAGGCATGATGACATTATGACATCATAGAATGTTTGACATTATGACATCATTCTACTCACCTGATATATTCATGTGCATCAGGATTGAAATTATGAATGAAATTTTGTAAAGAATAACCAGATCATACTTATTTCAATATTTGTATTTTCCTCCATTGAGCAAACTTATGCTAATTATAAATTAAAGTGTGCAAAAAATATGTTATTGTAGGTGTACTCTCATATCCATGGTGGACTTGCTGTTTTGGTGCAGCCGACTTGCAAGCTCGTCCGCGACACCTCTGGAACAACTTGTCCACTCAAGAAATTAGACAATACACAAACAGAAACTTTCAAATATTTCATAGGAACAATCAAGCACAAGCAGTTGGTAGGAACATGGCATTGTAATATTGTTATCACATAAGTCTTACTTTTGTCAGGAGTTATAAACAAGTGAAACCCAGATTCTCAACTACATCTGTTTGTATTGAATTATAACTTTAGCATTGTCGAAAATATCAACACCAGAAACGTGATCCTGTATCTCTCAATGCTTAAAAAGGAGAGACAGACATGTTTTCAATATTGTTAACTTGGCAATGACATTAAGTAATACAATGTACCTTGTATGCAAATCTGGAACTAATTATTAACCAATACATTATTGCTGCTAATGCTGGCATTTTGTTATATGTGAAATTATTTAACTTGTTTCAAACTTTTTATCTTAATGATCACTGGTGCACAGCTGCATGACTACAAAGAAACACTTCATGACATATATGATAATTTGTGATTTTGCACAGCCATTCAGTGACTGAACAATTGTGCAGTATTATGAATTATTGCAAATCACATCACGTCATCCAAAAATTAATCTCTGCTACAGAGATCAATTAATAATTGTAATTGCTGACTGATGGATTCCAGACTCAACTAACAATGGATTGCTGACCACTGGTATTGATGGCTAGTTGTGAGTATTACATGATTATGGTCAGGTTAGCACACAGCAACTAACAATGGATTGTTGACCACTGGTATTGCTATCTAGCTGTGAGTATTACATAATTATGGTCAGGTTAGCACACTGCAACAAACAATATATTCCTGACCACTGGTATTGCTGCCTAGTTGTGAGTGTTATATAATTAGGGTCATGTTAGCACACTGCAACTAACAATTAATTGCTGACCACTGGTACTGCTGGCTAGTTCGGAGTGTTATATAACTATGGTCAGGCTAAAAACTTGACTTCTAGCCTGTTTGAGCAAATCTGACAGATTCATGATCACCATTGTATAATATATACAAATGTAAATAGTAATAACTTTAAAATATTACCATACTGCCCAAATGTAAAAAGAATTTTTGGAATTAAATATTGATCACATTTCAGCTTGTATTCTTTGTTCGCTGATGATTACTCAAATAAATGACTTAGCATAAAATAGCAAAGCTATTCAAGTGATCTCTTTTTCACAACAGTATATTGGAAAGCAATGTATATAGTGTGCACTGTGCGGCCAAGCATTGATTAACTATATAACTGTTCATGGAGACGAAAGATTAGTTCATAGGATCTTAATTTGAGTCTACATCCATTTGATTGGCCATATTAAGCAAAAGTCTTTCAACTACCAAACCCTGATGTATGTCAGCAGAAATACGAACAATTACTATATCACATGATAAATTCTCGTGTTCTGATTGGCTAATTACCGGGATCTATTTTAGGACACTGTGTATTTCCACATGACTATGGGATGCTATACTTGACTGCATGAATTATACTTGCTCCAACCAGCACTATTGCCACATGCCAACATTACATAATGTCACATGATATTGTGTGATGTACTAAATCCATTATTGCCTTCTCCATTGGGAATAGCCCTCCAAACATGTTGGCTGGTGGGACAAAACTATGCAATTGTTTCACATGAATACATTGTTATCTATGTAAAATTTTCATATCTCTAACACATATAATTACACCTCATGACATCACAAATGACATCATCATGTCATGCAAAGGAAAGGCGTAACGAATGAAGCATCAACATGTATTTGAAAGTCATGGGACAACACTTCTGCAATTAGGTCAAATTCAGTATTTTTCATCATGCGATAAATAATATCTTGCATTTGTGCTCATTTAAAAGTAAATTTATGAACTTGTCAAATAATTTCAATCTTTTTTTCGCCAAGACTCACAAAAGACTTTTTCTTCTGGAGTAAGTTTTTTTCTCCTAATAATTTCGTTGTAAATTATATTTTATTCGCCTCCAATTGCCATTGCAGCTCTCTGCAATGCGTGGATTCGAAGTAAAGATTACATCTACTTGCTTTCTGTCTGAAATATACAATTTGTGAACAAATCAACACTTTTGTAATTAAATATATATTAAAACTGCTAAAGCTCTTATCCAAACACGAGGCCAAAGTTGGGCTTCTGTCCACTAAGGTTTCAATTTTATATATATATATATGTGTGTGTGTGTGTGTGTGTGTGTGTGTGTGTGTGCAAAATTCTCTCTACATATAGAAAAACACTAAATATGTTAAACCTTTTTCACTTTGTGAACAGTGCATAATGGTATAGTGACTTTATTAAGTTTAATTTTAAAACCACCTATTACAATGTAGTTCTTCTTATATGCCATCTGTTATAACATGGTAGGAAGGTATTCCATGTCACCGACGGGAACCGTCGGGAAGCAGACGGAAATAAAATATTGCTATAAGTGGGAAACAGGAAGAAAATTTAGGTTCTGCAGGTTCAAATCTACCCGAATATATCGCATTTTGCTAAATCTGATACGATTCGAGAATGTACTAAACGAAATATCTTAGATCGGTATGCCAACCGGAAAAATCAATTTTCTTGTTGGCATACCGACCTAAGATATTTGACCTATTCTCAAATCATATCTGATGTTCAAAAAAGATACGTGATATATTTAGGTAGAATAGACCCTGCTATACCTATATTTTCTTCCTGTCAGCCACTGTGTGACATATTTATCTTTTGGATCCTTTCTTATTTTATATCAAGTGGTTTTCCAGAATGAAGGGAAACAAAATAGAATTAAAACAGTATAAATATTAATACAAAATGTATTTCCTCCAGTGAACACTTTCCTTCATCCCATCATAACTATATAGACGTCATTACTGTACTAAACCAATTAGTAGTCACCAGTATATCATTTTTCAAAGAATAGAGGGCATTTATCCTTCAAGTTCCTTAATATTCATTGGTCAATATAATCATCAAATGGTGCTAGATTTTGGTTTTGAAGAAATTATTGCCGTATTTAATACATTTATTTCCACAAGTTTCTTAACTTGATATTAATTTTATTTAATTTTATACTTAATGTCTAGGAAATTAAAGTTGATCCATTATGAATATTAAGATATACACCACAGTGATTTCTCTATTTCAAGCAAATCCCAGACCTTCCCCCTCTCCCACTCTCCGCCCACTGCCCCGAAAATGGAATGGTTGGTTCCTAATGTTGCCTGTCTTTTATGTGCAATGTGCTGTCGCATATATATATATATATATATATATATATATATATATATATATATATATATATATATATATATATATATATATATATATATATATATATATATATGTGTGTGTGTGTGTGTGTGTGTGTGTGTGCAGTTTCTGATTTTAAAATGACTAACCTGTTCACTGTACTGTTATAGTTGCCTGTTTGTCAGAATAACAGTTATTTTTTAATTGTTCAAATTATCAAACATAAAATAGAGTTTCTTATATTAGTGACAGTCCCCCCTGCCACCTCCTACACACACAACATGGTAGAGCGGTATTCCAAGTCACCGACGGGAACCGTCAAGAAGCAGACGGAAAACAAATATTGCTAAAACAGGCAGACAGGAAGAACATTTAGGTTCGACAGGTTCAAATCTACCCCAACGCCGTAAACCCGACGATGGCAGGTGTCAATTTCATACCTTTACCTATACAAACTATACAGTGGTAACATTTCTTATGGTATTTATCAGTGGCCTAGCTAAGGATACATACAGACGAACGCGCCATACCATAGAAAAAATACGAGGTTTTATATTTCTTGGATATCTTCCCACCCCTGTCCATGACAGCGCGTACATCAGAAAAATTGCCTAGCTGCAACGTACATCCCCCTGTTGATGTTAGCATATACATATGCTGAAATTTACATACTATTCTGCATCAAGCGGTAACATCGATGTTCTTTCTCGATAAATGATATCTCATAAAAGCGCTTCGTGTACTGGTTATTATTTTGTCATAGTTTCCCTTTTATTTCCATACTATTTCCAAGACCCACCTTGAAGAAATTATTGAAAGCAGTAATACAAATGAAACTCGAAAAGAGATTGCAAACGAACACCGTACTATTTATATCATACATGTATGATCAAGAACAATGGAACATAATGACATGTATGTCATAATTCTTTCCAAAGTTTATTCTAGAAGAATAAAGAGACATAGTATATTAAAATAAAAATAAAAAAGATATACGAGCTATGCTACAAAAAGGTTCTTCTGTAGCTTTACCCTTAAACTTTGAAAATAACATTGTTTATCAGAGAGTTTGACAATCTTTGAAATGCGCAGAATTGTGTTCACTGTATTGACTGTTGCGCTCTATGGGTGACCATTCATGCCATGAACTAAGTGATTTCAATCAGATATTATCGCCTAAAACTTGTTTCTAGCGGTATATAAAGCAAACCATATATAATATTTTTATTTTCCCGATTAGGGACCAAGCATTTAAATGTAACAAGTTGTGATGGCCCTGATTCACATCTAAAAATATTAATATTTTATTTTATAAAAACCGCAACAAGTGTATTTTTTTTAAAGCTAAATCTTATTCACAGCCCCACCTCCATAGTGATAGAGTAGAAGTTAAATTACTTAAATTGTGGACTTCTAATATGGACTGAGAAATGCAATGAGGTTAAGTTGTGATATTTCCGCGTACAATTGCTTTTTAGCTGTATATAAAACTAACCATATAACATTTGTATTATCCCCATTAATCTTTCGGTTCACAAAAAAAAAAAAAAACAGAAAATAATTGAGATTTACAACTTTTGAAACCAAAAACTCTTCCACCCCCAGTTCAGAGTAGATAAATAAGTTCTACCAGGGATACCTGTTTAAAGCCATTAAAAATATGAAGCCACGTATTAATAGCAATCAATACAATTACAGATAGATCAGAAGACTAAGTTAATTATTAGTGGAAACATAGATTATATAATTCTGAATATTGTGGGTGAGGTCAAAGTACAATGGGGCAAGCTTGTGGGCAAGACACTATATCAAACAGTACAATGGGGCAAGTTTGTGGGCAAGACACTATATCAAACAGTACAAAGACTATAATATATTTATTATATCCCCATTTGCTTAAGAGCAGGGCTCACAATTAACACTAATCTGCTAATCCTAGATCAGGTACAATAAAGTAGTATAAATGCCTGTGGCATAAACAAGAGTCACTTGAAGAGACTGACGCTCTACTGTCCAAAAAGAAAAGCATGAAAGTAAATTTTCTTTGTACCTTATAACATATCTTTTAGCTTTTATACAATTTTAACTATGTTCTTTTTTTAAAGATCATTATATATATATGTGTGTGTGTGAGAGAGTATTTATGTAGATAGGTAGGTAGGTATATTAAAACTTTTCTGAATTTGTTAAAATTTAACAACATTCCATACTCAGTGAACAAAGCGTGAGGACGTTATACATGTAGAAGTACCCAGGTGTGAGATGCCTTACATGTAGAAAACATAAATGTTAGTGGACATACATTGATGGGTATAAGTGAAAATGCCAAGACAAGGCACCACAGACAGAAAAGAGTATGCAGACTTCGACAATAGTACCAAATCTACATCCCCTGATGTTCTCAAAAAGAAAAAAAAGTCGAAAAAGGGACTGAAAAGAAAGAGAGAAAACACGTTAATCATCAGACATTTTGATGGAAGCGAATCAGGAAAAACAGCGGCGGATACAAACTCAAAACTTGACGCAATTATGCTTCAGCTTGATTAGATTGTTGCAAATAATTACAAACTCACTGAACGCATCGATGAGATTATAACGGAAGATATTGTGATGAAAAACAAAACAATTTGATTACGCAAGATTCCAGGAAAGAAATTTTAGGAAACCTAAAAAAAGAAAATTAAGAGAGAAATTAGCACAGAAATATTGGAGCCGCATAAGGAGGATGTATAAACAAAATCAGAGGAGATATATTGGTGATCCAGACAGAGAATGCCAGACTGAAAGAAGAAACAACACGACAAGCGAACAACGCTTTAGACGAGGAGACAAAAAGAGGATGTAGCGCCCAAAACTCTGAAGAAAGTCTATGAACTCAACTGTTTGGTGAACTCATGGACATAAAATGTCATCATTTTTGCAAAACATTCATCTAGAGTGTAGATACAACTTTTTCCTGCTTTTTAACTTTCTTGTTAGTCAAAAATATAAAATGTCTAGAAATTGGCAATAAAATAGATAATATTACAGCTTGATCCAAAATTTGCTATACAGATATTAGAAACGAGTCGTGAACTGAAAAAGGCGTATCTTTTCATGCACACTTTGTCAAGTGATTGTTGTTTCGCAGGTATCCTCCCTACGTGTTAACAAATGTTTTTATCTAAGGTCACATGTATATATGTGATTTTTTAAACATAAAATTCTTAATGTACCCTCGTCGAGCGTGGTACATATTATAATCAACAGTGCGTGACATTTGCTGATCTTGTTATGACATACAAGCACAAGGCAGTCTTCTGTGTAAGTGTGTTTGCTTACAATGAGTATTGACTCTGTACATCACCTTTTTATTTATGATAGTATGGATTGTTATGGAAAAGGCGTGGCCCATATTGTAATCAATGGTGCGTGACGCTTGCTGGTGTTTCTTTTATGACCAACATGCGCGGGTCCGTCTCCCGTAGATGTGTGTGTAAGTTTATAATCGAGTTTTGCTGTATACATAAAGCATGACTTTGTTCCTTAGATGAACATAATGATTGTGACCTGTCACAATTTTCGTGATAATGTATGGAGATCGATAAGCAGACATAATGTTGGTTAGCACTTATTTTCTAATAGAATATTCCTTCAACTAACGCTATTTTGTTTTTCCTTACTGAATGTTAATAGAAAAGACGTCTTGTTGGGGTATTACTAACTACCAATCAGCTCTATTTCGAGATACTTTTGTCATTACGTGCATTTTGCACGATTTTTTAAATACTCGAGAGAGTATTAACTCAGTACAGTAAGTTTTTATTTTTTATTTTGGATAGTTATGGTATGATACAGGTAAGGCGAGAAACAGACCCCTCTCAACCACTATGATTTTGTTCTTTTATGTTTTCTCTTTACCCTTATTTATAATTCTTCCTTTTATGTTTTCTCTTTACCCTTATTTATAATTCTTCCTTTCTGTTCTCCTTATTTTTTATTTGCATCAGCCCCATCCCGGACCTCTTATTTTTGAGTAACTGTAATTTACAGTTTTTACTCCAAATTTTGGTTCATGGCTAGATATTTTTAACTTTTATGTCAGTATTTCTACACTTGTTTCCAATCCTTTTGCCCTGTATCAATACTTGTGATCTTCATAGCAATAACATATGTTTCAACTGAACTATTTCTGTACAGTATATATTCAATTTATGGGATTTTTCGTTTTAGAATCTAAATGTAAATATAGCCACATATAACATAACAATAATTTCAGTAGACTGTCATGGTTTAGGGATAAATGGAAAATGAAGGATGTTCTAAACTTCTTAGAAACGAAACAATATATGCTATATACTCTCTTAAAGATACATATTTTTACATAAAAAGAAGAAAACATCATTCGATCACATTGGGGATATGAATGCTATTTGAACAGTCGTATATCTCAGTCTAAAGGAGTTCCTGTTTTCTTTGATAACAATTTTGAATTTAAACTAAATAAAGTGATACATTATGGAAGTGGTAATAAGTTGGTAATTAAAATTGGCACTTTTGATAAAAATATTACGCAAATAAATATTTAAGGTCTGAACAAAGATGACCCAATTTTCTGATATTTTACAATTTGAAAATGATCAATTTTTTTTAGCTGGATATTTTAACCTTGTTATTGATCTTGAGATTGATACATTGAACTATATAAATAACCCCATGGCTTGGGAAAAAGTGATTGATTTGTGTAATGAACATAATTTAGTAAATATTTGGAGAGATTTGATGTGTAAAATAAGTGATACATCTGGCATTAGAAAAAATTTAGCAAAAGAGCTAGATTAGATTTCTTTCTAATAGCAGAAAATACATGAAGTACAGGATGCGAATATTGAAGTGAAATACAAAATCTGATCATGGTCCAATTACTATCAACATTAAATGTGGAAAATTTATAAAAATAAAAGTTGTTGGATTTAACAACTCTCTTTTAAAGGATTATGAGTACATACAAATAGTCATGGATGTAATACACATAATTAAAATACATTATACCTCAGCCACATATATAGATACTAATATTGATCTATATAAGTTGAAGAGAGTGATATGCTCCAAACAATACAAAAGATACATCTTTCACGATGTACTTTTAATGGAAATTAGGAGGAAAACGATATCCTATTCGGCTTACAGGAGAAACAAAACAAAACAAATCAAAAAGCAACAACAAAAAAATAAAAAAACAACATAGTAATAAAGAAAAACAGCTACTTGAAGGAATTAATGCTATATAGTCAAATGGAAATAACAGATTATCTTTTATTAGAGCAAGAACAGCAGACACTTAAGGAAATCAAGTATAAATGTTAGAGGGGTCAATGGTAAGGTCACGAGCACATTGGATTGAACAGGAAGAATTATCGACCAAATATTTATGCAGTTTAGAAAACAGGAATTTCATTAGTAAAAATATGAATGCTCTCATATATAATGATGGAAAGGTACTTACTGAACAGACACATATATTAGAAAAAACACAAAATTACTGCCAAAATCTCTGTGCAAGAAGAAATTTTGAAGATTTAAACTTGTTTGAAATGTTTTATCACTTTAGTATTTCTCAATTAGATGATGGTGACAGAAATTCTTGAAAGGCGAAATTACATATTCAGGAGCTCTCGTAGTGCTTAACAATATGACAAATAACAAAAGTCAAGGATCTGACGGTTTTACATCTGTGTTTTTAAAAACTTTCTGAAAAGATCTTGGTCAATACTAATTTCGATCAATTATGTATGGTTACAGAACGGGTAAACTGCCAAAAGAGGGCATTATTATTTATATCCCGAACAAACATAAAGATAAACGACTTCTTAAAACTTGGCGTCAAGGCTTTTTTTTGGAATGCGATTCATAAAACAGCATCAGAATGCATAGCCAATAGATTTAAAAACGTTTTGCAATTTTTAATACATGAAGACTAAATTGTTTTTTTAATCAGACAAATTTATTTGGGAAAACATTAGAATAATTTATAACCTGTTTAATCACGTTGAAAAAAGAAAAATAGTTGATTTTGAAAAAGCATTCGACTCTCTAGCCTGTGAATTCATCATAAAAGTATTGTACTAGTTCAATTTTTTGTGAATCTTGTATAAAATGGGTAACGGTCTTTTACACAAATATTTAAAAAAAAAATCTTGTGTAATAACCAATGGGCATTCATCATCTTGGTTCAACAGATATAGGATGTATGCAAGGAGATCTAATATAGTCGCATTTATTCAATCTCTGTGCAGAGATACCGGCAATTATGATTATAAAGAAGCCAAAGATACGAGGCATTAAAGTACTCGATATTGAATTTTGTTTACTTGATGGCACAGAAGAATCACTTAGACAAACTTTATTAACGTTAGAGATATTTACAAAACACTCGACTTTTATGTAAATATAGATAAAATAAAAGTAATTGGGATTGGAAGTATGGAAGGTAGAAGTCGAAGGCTATGTGCGGAATTAAATCTTAATTGGAAAACAGGAATTATTTTACCGTGTTGAGAGTGAAATTTTCTACAAATTTATCTAAAGTTGTGAAACTAAACTTTATTCCTAAAATGACAGAAATAAGAAAAATGTTGACACTGTGATTTAATAAAATTATTACTCCATATGCAAAAATAAATGTTTTTCGAACATTTGGCAGTATAAAAAATTAATCACTATTTAATATCCTTACAAATACACATTATACTATTATAAATGATTTTAATACGTTGTTTTTAGATGCTCCTGGGATGGATCACCTAATTAAATCAAAAGGGGTCATGTTTGTAGAGATTATCAAGAAGGTAGGTTCAAAATGATACATTTGAAAACTGTTATGAATGTCCTAAAAGATGTTCGATAAGAAATATTGTTCAAAAAGACGGAACAAGGAGAAAAAAGTTTTTTTCATGCACCCAGACTTAAAATATTTTCACAGATTTGGATCTACATTATTGACAAAATATACATAGTGTTGCTGAAAACGAATTTTGGAAGGATTTTTTGTATCTTGGTAGAACTTTTGTGGAAAACATTTGTCAAAATATGTTTGACTTCCAAATAAAACCTCTTTGGTTTAATAATAACATAAAGGTATGAGGCACATACAGCTTTATAAGATGGTACTTATAATATTGCTATTTTTTATTGTAATGGTAAATTCTTATCTTAAGAGAAAAATACAAGAACAATACGCTGACAAAACAAACATTTTAGAGTATACAGGTATCATACAAACGGTACAATAATATCTAAAACAGTTATATATTATCCCAAATGAAAATATTTGTGATAGACCCATTTAGGGAGCTGCGGTGGTTCAGTGGTTAGCGTGCCGGACTCACGACCGAAAGGGTGCGGGTTCGAATCCTACCATCGGACCAGCCTGAGTCAGCTACCGTGGTGTGTCTGCAAGGTACTTTACTCAAATTGCCTCTGCATTAAATTGTGTTGCTGTGCCGTACCAAACCAAACCAAATCAAACCATCTGTCCATTGAATATGAAACATCTTAGAAAATATGATAAAGGTTGTCGATATATTTACAAAATAATCTTAGCTAATGATGAAATACCCAAATTTGAACAAAAATGGTACGATGATTAAAATATTACAGAGTCATATGATTGGAGACGAATATTTTCTCTAATATATTCAGTCACCAAAGATTCAAAACTTCGATGGTTCCAGTTCCGACTAATTCACAGCACTTTGGCAATTAATAGCTTCCTATCCAAAATTGGTATTACACTGGACTTGTACTGTTCAGATTGTAGAAATTGTCCAGAAATATTCAAACGTGTATTTTGGGGAAGCAATAAAACTGTCTCTTTCTGGAATACGTTGCTGTCTTGGATTATAAATAATTGTCCAACTCGTAATTGCATTGATGAAAGAATCATGTTAAGTGAAACTAACGACGGTCAAATAAAAAGAATTTGAAACAAATTTTGTTGCAGGGTAAATGGTTAATGTACAGCCTGAGACTTGAGTAACGTTTACTTCTCTTACCAAACTTCAAAAAATTATAACAACGGTCTTTATGGAACAGAAAAATGTATGTCAATAATCCATAACAGATGAGATACAAATAGAGAGGAATGACTTCCATATATTTATCATATGTAATTCCCTATGCGTGTGTGAATTTGACACGTGTGATTCGTTCAGGATGACCTCTGATATACTGTATATAAGTATTGTAAGATGGTGAGACAAGGGCTCCTCAAGCCTGGCACTGTCCTTCCTTGTTTGAGGGAATCAATATGCAAAAAAGTTTTCAAATGTAACCGAAGAATCATCATCATTTACAACATTGTTCAGATACAATATTATTTTTTTCCTGGGCTACAATGGTTAGACTTCTATTATCTAGTCTAGGTTTTCGTGGAGCTTGGCTTTTCCATAGGCTACAATGGTTATTATCTAGTCTAGTTTTTCATGGAGCTTGGCTTTTCCATGGGTTACAGTGGTTAGACTTCTATTGTCAAGTCTAGTTTTTCATGGAGCTTGGCTTTTCCATGGGTTACAGTGGTTAGACTTCTATTGTCTAGTCTAGGTTTTCGTGGAGCTTGGCTTTTCCATGGGTTACAGTGGTTAGACTTCTATTATCTAGTCTAGGTTTTCGTGGAGCTTGGCTTTTCCATGGGTTACAGTGGTTAGACTTCTATTGTCTAGTCTAGGTTTTCATGGAGCTTGGCTTTTCCATGGGTTACAGTGGTTAGACGTCTATTGTCTAGTCTAGGTTTTCATGGAGCTTGGCTTTTCCATGGGTTACAGTGGTTAGACTTCTATTGTCTAGTCTAGGTTTTCATGGAGCTTGGCTTTTCCATGGGTTACAGTGGTTAGACTTCTATTGTCTAGTCTAGGTTTTTCATGGAACTTGGCTTTTCCATGGGCTACAATGGTTAGATTTTATTCTCTAGCTTAGGTTTTCATAGAGCTTGGCTTTTCCATGGGCTACCATGGTTAGACGTCTATTATCTATTCAACGTTTTGATGAAGCTTGGCTTTTCCAAGGTGTTGGGGATATAATGTCTTATCTAGCTATTGTGAAGCAAAGATTGCCAGAAAATTGTATTAAAAATTGGAATTCTAGTTTGGCGAATTCATCAAGAGCTATTTTCTACAGACACTTTGATACTTTTTACTATGATTCAATACTATCATTTATCATCAGAAAGATTGGAAATTGAATCTCGTAGATGAAATAGACCAAATAAGACTCTCACATAAAATATAATATGTAATTTCGCACAATTCTAGAGGAAGAAAATCGTCTTCTTATCGAATGTCCGTTGTATTTGAAACTTTGGAAGCATATACCTATGTATTATTGAAGAAAACTTAACAAGTTCAAATTTGCGATTTTAACATGTTTAAATTTGTCACTTTATCATGTTCAAATTTGTCACTTTAATATCTAGTTATAATGCATGTTTTGTTAGGAAGTTAAGTATTTTTATTTATAAAGCTTTCCAAATGAGAAATAATGCGTTTCTTCAGTTATCTACCTAGACTGGTACATTACATTTAATAATGAATATACTATACTGACAATTAAAATAATTTTATGCAATTATTTATTACAAGATACAAGAATGGTAATTTTCATTTTCTCCCTATCTGACTTTATTGTGATGATGCGCATTTTACAGCTAAAATATGTTTTGTAATTGAATTGTTTATTTTTAAAGAAGGAATAGTGTTATTCCGAATATATAATACTAATTCGTAAATTGTAATTGCCTGCTATCAATGTTGCTAGGGTAACAGTGTATGCATGCTTAAGGGCCAAATGGCCTATTCTATAAAGATTTATTTCTTTCGTTTTCATTTATTATACATGGTGGCTGTATTGTTTTGTTTTTGTAACAAAATCGATGAACAAAACGTATTTGAGTTGCAGTAATGGATAAATATCCTGTTGTTGTTCATAGTAAGATATAAGAGAGATAAGAACCCTCCAGGTTTTAGAACGATGCAATTAGGTAATTAGAGAGAGTGCATACTAACTGGCATTCCTTTATAGTTCATTATGCGAATACTCAGATAAGGGAATTTAAATATGATAATCAAATGGAAATGATTTTCATCTACATCACAAATTAAAAGCCTTATAAAAGCTGATATTTAGGGTTAAAGTAATAGATTGAAAGCAATTACTGTAATAGGATATGTTTGATTCGAAGATAAAATAAATGATCCAAATAAATGATCCAAAAAATTGATCAAAATAAAAAAGGAGTGAAATATCAATAACAGTTGAAAAATAAATCGCTCGAAAAAATGAAAATTTAAAGTCACGCTGCACATACGAAAACACGACGTTTATACTTAAAATTGCCAATATTTTTTTCGAGTGAAATGGATGCTTGCGAGCAAACCCTCACATGTAATGTGACTTCAGGCAAATTGTCGTAGACAGAGACATTTTACCATTGTCTGAATAATAAATTCTACGGATTAAAGCTGTTTCTTCCGATTAGTCCGTATAATTGATGCTTTACTATTACAGTTAGCAAATCAAACTCTCTGTTTATCATACCTTACACACAACAATCGAGCTAATAATTTAAATGTGTCAATGTATCTATCGATCGGGATTTTCAATGGACGGTTGATTTATTCCACCGACAGCATTACGGAAGACAACATTTCTTCATTCATGCAGGCAAAATGCCATGATATGCCTTCCACCCACACATCATTACACCGGTTATAAGCATCAATGCTATTTCAATTGGAAGACAAAATACCAGCAGGACCTGATTTACTTCACAATTTAATGTTTTCATAGATTTTTTTTTGTCTTCTCTTCTTTAAATCATGACCTAACTCATTTGAAAACCAGTTTCACAGAACAATCGTTGGTGACGCTTTGTAAGATCAACGACTCTACCAAATTTCCTATTTCTTTATGCAAATTCTCTTGTATGAGGCTCATGAATTTAGGGGATAAGAGTTCACAAACTGGAAGTAAGCGCCAATTACTTGTCTCTACAGCCTTTAAACTGGATCTAAGAGGGATAAATAAGGTAGAAGTAAGATTGTACTTAAAATTAATCACATATAGATAGATAGATAAGTTGGTGTGTGGGTAGGTAGGTTGATTCTGATAGATGTAAATATTTATGTATTTCAGAAATCATCTTTTTCTTTATCCATATATCACAACACCTATTTTCTACATTGTTAGACAATTTACACCTGTTCATGACAAATCTATAAATGTATTATTATCAGAGAAGCGCACTAAATACAAGTAAAAGTCAATTTATAAATACCGAGAGGCTATTCGGAATAATTACTACAAGCAAATAAATTATATACCTGAGATGTCTGAGTAAAAGGCCATTAGGTTACATACACGAGATGTTTGAGTAAAAGACCATTAGGTTACATACACGAGATATTTGAGTAAAAGACCATTAGGTTACATACATGAGAAGTTTGAGTAAAAGACCATTAGGTTACATATATGAGATGTTTGAGTAAAAGACCATTATGTTACATACCTGAGAAGTTTGAGTAAAAAGACCATTAGGTTACATACCTGAGAAGTTTGAGTAAAAGACCATTAGGTTACATACCTGAGAAGTTTTAGTAAAGACCATTAGGTTACATACCTGAGAAGTTTGAGTAAAAAGACCATTAGGTTACATACATGAGAAGTTTGAGTAAAAGACCATTAGGTTACATACATGAGATGTTTGAGTAAAAGACCATTAGGTTACATACATGAGAAGTTTGAGTAAAAAGACCATTAGGTTACATACATGAGATGTTTGAGTAAAAGACCATTAGGTTACATACATGAGAAGTTTGAGTAAAAGACCATTAGGTTACATACATGAGAAGTTTGAGTAAAAGACCATTAGGTTACATACATGAGATGTTTGAGTAAAAGACCATTAGGTTACATACATGAGAAGTTTGAGTAAAAAGACCATTAGGTTACATACCTGAGAAGTTTGAGTAACTAACCATTAGGTTACATACCGGAGATGTTTGAGTAAAAGACCATTAGGTTACATACCTGAGATGTTTGAGTAAAAGACCATTAGGTTACATACCTGAGATGTTTGAGTAAAAGACCATTAGGTTACATACCTGAGATGTTTGAGTAAAAGACCATTAGGTTACATACATGAGACGTTTGAGTAAAAAAAAAGCATTAGATTACATACCTGAGAAGTTTGAGTAAAAGACCATTAGGTTACATACATGAGAAGTTTGAGTAAAAAGACCATTAGGTTACATACCTGAGAAGTTTGAGTAACTAACCATTAGGTTACATACCGGAGATGTTTGAGTAAAAGACCATTAGGTTACATACCTGAGATGTTTGAGTAAAAGACCATTAGGTTACATACCTGAGATGTTTGAGTAAAAGACCATTAGGTTACATACCTGAGATGTTTGAGTAAAAGACCATTAGGTTACATACATGAGACGTTTGAGTAAAAAAAAAGCATTTGATTACGTTCCTGAGAAGTTTGAAAGTTTGAATAAAAAAAGAACATTAGATTGTATACCTGACACATTTGAGTACAAATACATTAGATTACATACCTGACAAGTTTGAGTAAAACAAACAACATTATAATATATATTTGACATAACAATCAACTATAATTCTAGAGTTTTGTGACAGTAATCCGGTATCAATCCTAGACGTAGATATATCTATATTAGGAGTACCGACCCTAGGGATCATACATGTATTGCTATGTTCAAACGTTTCCCTGATCACAAGGGATGGATTTGAGCTCGAGAGTTCAGATTATTTCCCATGTGCATCGGATAACGTTTGAAACAACAAACCGTATCATATCGTTATTCTGAAATAACTAATTACTTACGAATATAGATTATATACCAAACACTTATAAAAATGAGCTTTGAAACGTAAAATCCCTGCACCTAAGCAGCGTGTGAAATACCGATATTTGAGTACTACTGTCGTCACAAGAGCGTACACGTCAAACCACAGGAAGTGGCCCATTTTTGTAAAATTTCAGTTCTTATGATCAATGACTCAAGGCAAAGACACAAAAAAACCTTTTTGTCTCCAACGTAACGACAAAGTATCGAATTTACCGAGGAGAATTCCTAAATTGTTATCACGCAGAAACCAAAGTGTTGGATTAAAGTTGTATACCTACAGGCATTAATAAATTGAAAGATGATTTCCAGTGATGCAAATTGTAGCAGCTGAGAGATGGTACGAAAAATGACTAAGCAAATAACTGGTGTATAAAGGATGAATTGTTGTGCATTCTTCTGTGAAAGATTCATGGATCTGAGAATTCTGTTTATTTTTTTAATTTGTTCTATTTATTCAATATATGATGTGTTTTCAATTTGTACTTTTTTTCTGCTACATTTGATGCCATTTTTATACACCATGTTATCTTCCAAGCTCTCAGTCTCCCTTCCAGCGATAAAACATTCCATTAAAAAAGGCATAAAATCTTGTGCAGAGTGCTACCTTAACCCGTGTTCTTTTACTTTAAGATCTGGATAATTCCGACTCTTGAGCATTAAACTACAGGCCGTAGAGTGTCCTTTTTCGGGTTTGTCAACAAATTTATCAAATTCAGGCAACAAAAGCGCATAAACAAAAAATATCTGCATCGAAAATAGTGCATTCAATAAAAGGCGAACTCTGAGATCTACTTAAACTAATACAAGAGATTTGCTTGTTCCAAGTTAAAAAACGGATATACGTCATAAAGTGGGTGAAAATACCAAATCCGTTATTCACTCGGAACAAGCGAAGTTTTCTTTTAATTTATGCTTTAAAGTGTTAGATATGTAATGTATATAACAGATTTAAGTATCTCATGTCTCACGATAATGTCAGCTATCTACTGATAAAGTTATGCTTTCTTTTGTGTACCTGCGCGCAAAAAATAGTTTCACTTGAGCCGGATATAAATTTATCGATGTTTCCATTATAGCAATCTATTATTTTTAAGGACAGCAATGATTATTAATGAGAAAACAACAACAAGTGGTTTATGGATGGGTAATTCTTTTTATTTTATTAGCGCGAATTAAAATATCAAATAAGTTAGAAAAACCATGATTATTGTGTATCAGTAAGCAGATGCATGTGAGTCGTGTAATGACTTTATTTGCTTTGTTGCTATGCTTCAACGTGGGCAGATATGGTAAGCACTTTGACAGTTTTTACGTAATCACTGGCTGGCGGGCGAGGTTTTGAGCGCTAATCAACGGACAATTACACTTGGATTACCTACATTTTGTTCTCCAAGCTGTAACTTTCATTCATTCATTCATTCATTCATTCATTCATTCATAAGGAGATTTACAGATGGGTACCTGACAAACAAAACAAAAGAACAGACAAATCACATATAAATAATGTACTACCATGCAAAGGTTATAAATAATGTACAAATATGCAAAGGTTATAAATAATGTACAACTATGCAAAGGTTATAAATAATGTACAAATATGCAAAGGTTATAAATAATGTACAGCTATGCAAAGGTTATAAATAACGTACAAATATGCAAAGGTTATAAATAATGTACAACTATGCAAAGGTTATAAATAATGTACAAATATGCAAAGGTTATAAATAATGTACAAATATGCAAAGGTTATAAATAATGTACAAATATGCAAAGGTTTGCTTGAATGATTGTACAGTAAAAGGGAATAAACAATCGTATCTATGCGACAATATGTGAATTATGAAGTAAATATGAAGAAGATATATGGAAATGCAAAGATGAATCCAAAACATTCGTTTATAAACATGTACGTGAATAAGGATTATATACATGCGCGTATTTACGTCCATATTTAAAATGGGTGTTTCCCTGGAATCACAGGTCTCAAGCATTAATTTTATTCTGTAAGTGGGGCCCATAACTCCAAGTGCCTAGTGTTCAGTTCACTCATTATCAGCACGTGACCTGTACTAGCAAATGCCATCTGTGATTAAATTAGAGATGAGTGTTACAATTAAGGTAAGAACAAATATATTCTCGATATCAGAACAATGAACAGGAATGAACTAATGCGAAATTGGTGAAACTGAGTTTCATCCAGAGGACTGTCAGGAGTAAGCCCGTGTAGTTTCGGCAGCTGGAACTCATCACTACTTTGGCTGAACTCCATGTGGAGGTCAAGGCCAAACTGATCGTATATGTACCAGTGAAAATCATTGGCGATTTGCCTCGTACAAAAGCAAGATGTCACAACACGTTGAAGCAGGTCAGTATACTGGTGGCCGCATTTTTCATAGATAGAGGCATAGTGACTTGATTTTAGGACCCATAGAGATGCTATGAACTTAGTATAAGCTCGTACTTGTTCGTTGCAGTGGAATAAAGAATAGCGCGATTAATTTCTGCATGAAGAAGTCAAAATCGAGAGAAACCATAATCACTACTTATTATTTCTCGCCAAGCGACCTCTTCATGTTCGTGAATAGCATTGTTAACTATTATCTTCCACTGATATTTGTTTGGAAATCATGTCTAGTTCATGAAATGAATGAGGAAGTCAGTTAGGTCATACTTTTGAAGTGTACACCACATGTCGGGAGTATAGATATTTTGTACTGAATATGTGCCATCAGAAAGCATAAAAAGACACGAGAAATATATGTGCGGAGATAGCACGATTTGGGAGGCTACAAAGGTTTCCGAGAAAGAGGAGTTTACCTCGATCAGTCTCGGCTGTTATTCTTATCGGCCCCAACATAGACTCGCACATATCCGAGCGAGTTTGTTCTTGGAATCGCTGAATTTTCTTCGCTATAAAATGCTGAAGTGTGTTGAGTTCATAGAGGTCTATCTATTGAAGCTGATTCCAAATTTCGCAACCATACAGCAGTGTTGTGTTTAATATTTTCTTATATAGACTGGCAAATGTTATTGGGTTTAGATTTGGAGTGCCAACTCCAAGATTTGCAAGGCCAAACAATGCTTGCCGTGGTTTTCTAAAGGCGTTGCGGGTGCGATTAATAGAACGACGCTACCTATCTTGTAATATACCCAAGCGCGTAGCCGAATCTGTTTCCTGAATGACTGTATCACCAAATTTTAGGGACAGCCTGTGGTTTGAACCTCTCTTCTTTTCCAAATACAACAATACATGACCTTTGAGCATTTATTTCGTGGTGCCATTTTCGTAAATATTTGGCAATTATTGCAAACATTTGAGTCAGATTATGAGGAGAGTTTACAAGACACGTAAGTTCATCTGCAAGTGTTGGATAGGAGCATTGTAAGCTATCTATTTTACAACCTAGATTTCTCATGACCAACTTATGGAGCAACTCATCTATGAATATAAAAAAGAAAGGAGGAAAGGACGCCACCCTGTTGCAATCCTTGTCTGATTTCAAACCATTTGGACTGATTTTTTTTTAACTACAACCGCATTTTGTACATTCTTGTACGTATCCCCAATTATCCTACAGATTTTTCCTTTGATTCCAATACTTAAGAGTTGTAAGAGAATTGCATCATGCCAAACAGTACGAAAGCAGCTGTGAGACAGGTTAACTGTTTTTGAAAACCTTTCTGTTGGGAATTGGGGAAGTGATTTCATTTATTTCCAGAAAATTATTTATTTTTTATTGTACAATTCTTTCAAATAGCTTGCACATTACTGGTAATAGGGATATTGGTAAGTAACTATCATAATCAGCTTTACTTCTCCCGTTACCTTTATAAATCGGCACGATGAAATCTTTTCTCCATGCTTTTGGTATACATTCATATTTAAGTATGGAATTAAATAATATTAATATAGCCGTTCTGAGTGATGGATCATCGTACAGGATGTGTTTACTCCGTGGCCAATCATAACTAGGCTTTTTTTTAAACATTAAGACTTAACTAGCATTGGATAGACCCCGTTGAGTGATTTCATCATCTTTAAGTTCTTGTTTGCATATATATTTCCTCGAATATTGTTTGAGGTTAGAAACTGCTTGCTCTATAGAATTATGAAACTTATTGTCAAAAGAAGCATGGTCTTTCGGAGTGTACAAGTCCGTGAAGTAATCTGCAAATGCATTGGTTATTGAGGACGGTAAAAAAGGTTCGACCACCATGGCATATTTCAACACCTGATCCGCATTTTTTTGGCTTGTGTTTTTAATAAGATGCCAGAAGAGGCGTAGGTCACTCTTAACCGTTTCCTGAATTTCAATTTAAGAATTAGACACAAAGGCATCACTAGCAGTACGCTGTGTATCCCTAAATTTACATTTAGCTTTTTTTTACTTGGCATACGATTCATGCTGAAGACCACGTGGTCTACATTGTCTGACCCCGGCAATCCAAGCTTCGCGTTCTTTTTTATAGTAGATTTGAAGAGAGTCGTTTCAGTACGGATATGTGTATTAGTTAAAGCGTTTAACGGGCAGCGTATCACGTGCGGCTTTCAGCATAAATTCAGTTAGATTGCTACATAATTGGTTTGTATCAGACGTTCCGTTAATTTGTAGGTTCCACGTCAGAGCATTTTGATAATCACGGGTCGAGTATCATCGGCTTTGTACAATACAGTTAGATCTTGTGCTTTCGTAAAGAAATATAGGGCAAATATAATAAAATTTCGAACATGTAATCATTGTTTACCTATAGAGAAGGGAAGATGGGAAAATTGGCCTAGATATGAAAGATTGTGAATACTTTGCGTGTCAAACTGCGTGGGTGATGAATTTCATTATCTCCTTGAATGCAGCTATTTCAGATAACAAAGAAAGCAACTACTACTCAAACATTTCTATATCAGACGAAATGTACCAAAGTTTAAAAAAATGATTGAGTTCTGAGAAAGTTGGCCTTTTAAGAAAACTCTCTAAAATGACTGATATTATTTAATCAAAGTTCCGTTAATTTCGAATCATCTTTACGCGATGTGTACGTTGTTCTTTCCATTTTTTTAAGGAAGAAAAAATACCAGAGGTTCATCATTGTAAAGCAATGAGTTTACTACGGATTAATTTATGTTCTATTTATCGTAATTTGTGTCCTGTCTTTCCAATTACGTAAACATCCATGTATTTAAGTTTAAACTTGTTCGTATTCCATTGGAGTATTGACTGTGATATTGCTGTCAATCTGACTTAAACTGCAATTACTGTGAAAAAATATTATCTCGTCCATGGCTGATGTACACGCATGCAAAGTGAGATACTAATATTTTACCTCATATGTTGCGTATTGCAACCTGAGTGTAATAAAGATTTTGTCATTGTCATTGTCATTGTTAACTCTGGGGGGTAAACTGTTTTGTGTCTGGATTGAGCAAAATCGATGTTGCGGAAACTTTCCCGTCATCAATTATTTCACAGCTAGATACATTGGACATGGTAAGATCGTCAGTCAATATGTACTCGAGCATTGTTCGCAGAGGAGTATATGAATACTTCAGTTCAGTGCAGTTTGGTGAAATATTGATAGCTTGGATACAATTCCAGCCTAAAATGTCTTCAATTTCAATACACATGGAAATGGTTATTCTAGAGCTATCTATTGCCATAGCATTCATGTCACCTGCAAATTTTACATGTCCTTCTTTCCCATAATGCTCGTACAAGTCATCAAGAACTTCTATTATTTTTCTATACTCTTTGATATTCATTTTGTGAAGGCATGCATGCACAAAATAAGTATATGGGTTTGTAAAATATATCAACAAGCTTCGCCTATTACCCTGTCGTTTTTATATTCCATTACCTCAATTTTGGTTCTAAGTTCTTTTCGATTCATCAGCGAAACATCTGCTTTTTCACAAGTAACTCAGGAAAATGTATGAGGCATATCTTCAGAGGAAGTAAAACTATTGTATTTGTTGTTTATGGAGTCCATATATATAAGCATTGTGGGGGTGACGCTTGTTTTCATTTATGAATGTGATATCACAGTCATACAGGTTCAATAATTGCTGTGCAAATGGTTGATGACATAATGCCTCGCTCATTCCAAAGTATTTGGTTTAGTAATATAATTAATTCACACAAATAATATGCATGTAAAGGAATAAACATATTGAGTTTTGATTGCTAAATGGTTCTCTTGTAGATTAAAAAGGTTTGAGGCTTTCGTTTAATTTCTGATGTAATTGTTTGTGCTGTTTGACTTTGATCTTTGAGACTGAGATTTCCAGTGGCTCGCAAAGATTCATATAGATTCCGGTACGACATCAGTTTCTCACCTGTACGCAATTCTTGCTAAAACATTTACTCAGGTAAATATTCCGTTAACTTATTACATTTCTTCTTATTATTATTATTATTTCTTGCTCAGTATTCTGCTACAACATTCTCATGACATATCTCCTTTACTACCTTTACGCATAACTTTACCGGCATATAATTTCTTAGGTACGGACGGTAGATCGCGTTGATTTTCGCCACGCTTGGTTTTCGTCCGTTTTCTCCAGCCTGGAAGTTAGGTTAAACCTATTTTGGTTCTCCGTGCGATTTACATGATCTTTGAATTTTCCTGTACATGTATGTTAATCTCAATAGCATAGATATGTAGTTTACCCATTTTAAGAGAGTTTTTCAATTATTGTTCTTCCTTTCTTTCATTGTTTAACACTTGTTTATAGATTTCCCGTCATTCAAACATATGGTGGCCCGGGTTTTCTCTTGACTTTTGTGTCCAGTGTTGGTTTTGTGGATTTATTCTTCCCCCGACAAAGAGCTTGGTTACCTGGAAACATCAGGAAACTGCTTTGCATTTGCACCGTTACCAATTTTTTTTTTCTCTCTCTCTCTCTCTCTCTCTCTCTCTCTCTCTCTCTCTCTCTCTCTATATATATATATATATATATATATATATATATATACACATATGTATATATACGAAATCAATACATATAATTATTACGTGTCTTTTATTCGGTACTTGTTCATCAAAAGAAAAATATATAGTGAATAACCGGAATAACCATGGGACTATATGGTCGAATTTTTCTTTGATTCTTCAAGCATTATGTCTATCGAGAGAAGGAATAATTATCGAAGGATTTTTGGAGATCTCCATATCTTTAGAGAAAAAGTAAAGTAATGTGGTTTTTACACAGACTGTATATGTATGTATTTATATATGTATGTATGTAACTGTATGTATGCATTAGGGTTTAGTGGCACGTCAACACATGGCTTTATGGTGCCGATTAAAAGTAAAGTTCACAATAAGGAAATAAGGGAATGACACACGTAAACAATGTATCAACCTTGACTATGAAACCGATTTCATTTGTATATATATATATATATATATATATATATATATATATATATATATATATATATATATATATATATATTTATAAATTTGTTTCATGAAATAAGAAGCGTCTTACAAAATTACGTTGTGGATAGGTGTCAAAATCATGCCTTGTTGATTTTTTGGTATTTTTAGTGTCATAACCAAATATGGGGAAATTATATACAAATTTAGAAAATGTTTCAGTTCTCTCGACAAACATGTACGTTTCATACTGATGAGACAAAAATTATTGTAATGTAAAAATGAAAGGAGATAAAGTACTTTAAAATGGCATATGATTTTAGGTGTAGAACCCTTAATGTATAAAACAGTAAGATAGTTCGTTTGTTTTGTTGCTTTTAACGGTACTTGTAACACATTACTGGTCATGTCATGCCGAAGAAATGGGAACCAAGTGCCTTTTCCTGCCTGGGCGCGTATCGAACTCGCGACCCTTGGATTACAAGTTCGACGCTCTACCAATAATAATAAAGTTTAAAATGCTGTAAGATTTCCAAGTTAAAAGACATATGGATAATAAACAATATTACAAGTACCACCCTGGCTGATTATAATTGTTTCTTTATTGTACCCTTTGCACATAGGAAGCCTCTGGTATAAACTAACCAGAAGATTCTTTCTTTGTGATGATGTCCGTAGAGACGATTAGTACATTTTAATTAAGATAATAGGCATATTCTGGAAAAACTGTCCTTATTGTGTATTAATAAGCAAATGTATGTGAGTCGTGCAATGACTTTATTTGCTTTTTCGCTATGGTTAAGCTAGGGTAGATACAGTAATCATTCTGACAGTTTTTGAGTAATCGGGTCTTGTGGCCGATGGGAGAGGTTTTGTGCGCTAATGAGCAGACACTTACACTTGGATTACATACGTTTTGTTCTTTGATCAGTAGCTGTTTACGATGTGAATGCAGTATATATTATATATGTGTTATTAAAGGTATCAATAAAGCTCTTTAAAGACACAGGTAAAATAGATTGGAACGTAATTGTGCCCACTGATAAGAGATGTAAAAGCCTCGACATCAAAGGATCTCATCTTAACCTTGGAGACAGATGTGGGGCTCAAAAGTAGAGGCAATGAAGCAATATAAAAGAATTACAAATATCTTGACTTTTATTGTTGTAAAGCCAATTGATTTGATTTCCCAGCTAAAAATCAAAAAGATCATTAGAAGCAAACATAATTTAAATGATGAATTACTTCATGATGACAATCATACAATTATATAAGGGTATATGATAGGAGATTAATATTAGTTCACCACCTAGATACTTTTGTCTTGCCTCCACATCCTGGATATACTAATCTAGCTAGATGAACCATATAGTTTTTCTAGAAGGTGTAAAGTAAAATTATTATTAACAATCTTGTTTTAAGTGTTTTTATTATTCTGGAATACATTTGACCAGCTTATGATATCAATCTAGCCATTCAGTGGCGGCGTGAGGGGGTCGGGGGGTCGGAGGGGGGCTCTTTTTTGCAGCTGTAACTAGGGCGTAGATGGAAGAGGGGTTGGAGGTTGCCAACTGACATAAAAACTGTTCTCTGTAGCAAAGTAGGGGCGCCACTAAAGAACATTGCCCCCGTGCGCCTCGAACCCTCGCGCCGCCACTGTAGCCATTATAACTGTATACATTTTTTACAGTGGACGTCACACCTAGATATTAGTTTTTCTTAACTGATTGACTTTTTAAAATAAGATTCATATGAACAAGCGTGGAATATAGTTTTTCGTATTATGATTCTTGTGCAATAGGTACTTGAACATTTGTTAATCATATTCCTGTATATAATAGTGCGTGTGTTCTGTGGAAGCAATATATAAATGACATCAACGGGCCACGAGAATGGATGGACGTGTTTCGTAAGAGCTGTAAGAATGATCATTGTAAACTCTTCATTTCATTAGATTTCTCTTATACATCGCTATAGTGATTGTGCAGACAACATTCGTAAAGGTGTGGAGATTGCAGAGATTTGACTCAGACATTAGTTTAGATCTTAATTCGTGGAACTTTTGTTAGTTTTTGTTAGTTTTACGTACTCACAGTAATGTATGATTGGTTTCTTGTATCCATTGTATAGTGCCAAAATGGCGCTTAAACATTCGAAGTGGTGAATCGGTTGCAGTCAAATTAGCCAGAGATATTTACGGTCTCCTGTCATATTTGGAGGGTGAAGAGTTATATGTTGCAAGCGATATGATTACTTCATCAAAAGGTGTTGTGCGTCAATCTCGTCCGCTTAGTCCGAGTCAAAACAGAACTCAATGTATTCCTTGTACACCAACGTTGTTGACAACCACTTAAATTGGAGACACAGAAGTACTGTATTCTTCACAGAATCAATCTTCAAAGTGTGAGTGTGTGCCGCTGATTGAAGAGCTAAACAGAACTATTAACTGTTTGAGGGCCGAACTGCTTGTACTTAAAGAAAATCAATCACACGTAGAGTCTGTCATAGACGATAGGTTTAAACGACTGAATCAATCGATCAATAAAATGTCATTGCGCATTGAGAAGGTTGAAACAAAGATCAGTAATTGTCAGGTACAAATAAGTAGTTTACAGCTCCCAGTTTCGGCGAAAAGCTTGAATAAATATGTTACTAATAGTGAGCAGCCCACATCTAAGCAAGATTAAAATGTGAATAGCTTGAATAAAGATGTTGTTACTGATAGAGAGCAGCTCACAACCTCTAGTACAAAATTCTACAGTTTCTAATGGCCACAGTGGTATAGCTAATTGTAGCTCAACTTCGACTACAAGATCAAGTACGTCAAAAGGATCGCAAAGTTAAGCTACCAGTGCATCTAACATGATTCACAAAGTATTGCAAGAACATATCCTTAAATAAATACAGTCAAGCACTCACTGACCAGTGCAACAATAAGACAAATCAACATGTTATAGAAATAGATTCCGAGGGAGATATATCCCCAAGTATAGTTTCTAACAATGCTGTCAAAGATTCAGTTAGAAATGTGCCCAATTTTGCCACACATAGTTTATGTAGCAATACATGTCATGGTTGCTTGTATATTTCTGTCAGAATAACAATTTCTTCAAGTTACAAGGTCGAAAAGCACCAGGATATGCAGAACGAAAATAGTGCTGAGGATTGTAATGATCTTGAATTAGCTGATAATGATAATAATGGTTTCATTGGAACATTCAGAATTCGAACCAAAAAAATAATTCTTTGTAGGTAACATTGATCCATCAACAGATAAAGATGTAATTTATACATTTTTTGTCAAACGTGGTTTTCAACCTACTTATGTAAGAATTATGAAAAGCAAACGACCAGGCTCCATTTCTGCTAGAATAAATGTAAAATAGTCTTCAGACTAGGGTAATTTTCAGAAAAGTCATTTTGGACCAAAGCGGTTTATTGCAGACGATGGATAACTAATAAGCAATGGAACAATGATGGTTATTACCAGGAAGAATCTGTTGAATAAGCCCTCATGCCAATTCCCTGTTATCTACTCGTTTGTTTGTCTTTACCCAACATAAGTATGGTTGGGTTTAATCTAAATATACTTTCATGGAATGCCACAGGCATTATGTCAAGTGCTTCTTATCTTAGTCAGGTACTATCAGAACAACATATTTGATATATGTGGCATTTCCGAACATTGGTTATTTCAGGAACAACTTAGGTTCTTAGACTCTGTCAATGCTAACTATTTGTCAACAGCCACTGTTGACCAGGATACGATTTGGCTTTTATGCCGAATCCGTGAAAAGGGTGGTGTAGCCATCTTGTGGCATACTAAATACAATAATGATATTAATCTTTTAGAGATAGATGATGATCGCATAGTTGGCATCAGATTAAGATTAGCTTATAATACTTTTGTATTATTCATTCAGGTTTACTTACCGTGTCATGGATATCCTACTGTAATCTACTCTGATTATATAGAAAAACTGCATGGTCTTTACAATCTGTATTCAGAGTATGGCATTGTTATCTTTATGGGTGATTTTAACTCCAATCCATGTTCGTACACAAAGGACACGAGAAGAAAAATGTTGCAGTCTCTTTTGGTTCCCAGCAATGTATTTTTTTATATAGATCTGTTGACTTTTACAAAGGTCACAGCTGCTCATATGTTTCATATTCTAGTGCAAGTAAGTCTCTAATTGATCATATCATTTTTGATACTTCAAAGATCGATATGGTCAAAGAGGCAATGATAATTGATGATGATGCTTTAAATTGTTCAAATCACAGACCTATATTTGGATCTTTTGAATTTCAGTCTAACAAGATGTGTGATTCAAACTTCTATCTTTTAAAGTACAATTGGAAAAAGCTGACCCTAGCAAAAGATATGAATATGCGCAAGAATTAGACCGATTGTTAGAGTGCTACAAGACGTTTCTCCAATAAACGAGAAGCAAATTGGTTTATTGCATAGCAAAATAGTCCTTGCTATAGCTCTTGCGAGCAGAAATACCCTCCCAATTTCTAAATTCAAACCCTTCTTAAAGCCCTACTGGAATAATGATTTGAAGGGATTGCATAAAACCATGATTAAAAGCAGGCAAGAGTGGGTTCAAAATGGAAAAGCTAATGATCGAAAAAAATAACTTTTCGAAAACTTCACAGAAAATGTGTGTCAGGTTATTTTAAGCAAGAAAATGATGATATTGATAAGTTTGCAGAGGTAGATCAAAACCAGTTTTGGAAAGCCATTAATTTACAAAAACAGAAATCTAAAAGACCGTTTGAAATATAATTTAGCTATATTGTTTATTACGATCCTGCATATATCGTAGATCAGTGGGCATTCTACTTTGAAACTTTGTATTCGCCTCCGAAGTTAGACAATAAGCATAAGGATTTCCACAAGGAAGTTAGGAAAATCGTTGGAACATGGAAGGAGTCCTCCTGTAGTGGAGATTCAGCTTACATAACATATGATGAGCTTTCATCTGTACTTTCTGATGTTGAATCTGGTGAGGCAGGTGGAGTAGATAATATACATTATGAACATCTTAAGTACGGTGGAACTACACTTAGGTCAGATTTGGTTACTCTTTTCAACTCTAGGTTGATATTTGTGCATGTTCCTGATCAACTAAAAGAAGGTCTGATAGGAACGCTTTTTAAGGGAGGGAATTAAACACAAATTATCGGGCTATAACGCTTCTACCAGTTATTTGTAAGGTTTTTGAAAAGATTTATTAAATAGGATACATAATGATCTTAAGTTTTCTGAGTTTTCAATTAATCTTCTACCGGGGGAGGGGGGCTTTCAGAAGGGTCTGGGTTGTAACATGACCTACCTTTTAGTCCATGGCATGATGGTTTATTTTACAAATTATATCATATTGGTATCAATCCCAAAATATGGAAAGTGATTGTCAGCGTATACTCAAATATGTATAGCAGAGTTATTCTTCCAATAGAATTTTTCGAAGATTTCCTGTTTTAAAGGAACACGCCAAGGTGCGATATTATCCCCGTGGCTTTACATTGTGTTTATAAATGAACTTCTTGATGTTTTAGCGACGTGCAAGCATGGTTTTGTATTTTTTGATAAACCTTGCCCGTGTCCTACTGTAGCAGATGATATGCTTCTTTAAGTCTTTCGAAGTCAGGCTTTGATCCAGTTACTGATTAAATTTAACGAGTACTGCATAAAGTGGAGTTTGGGATTTAATTCCAAGAAAAGTAACATTATAGTATTCAAGGAAAGCTCATCTGACTACAAAAGAAACCATAAGCAATGGTTCTTGGGTTTTGAGAGTGTTCAAGAAACAAACGTCATGTAGACATTTAGGTGTCACCGTGTCAAAGTATAGCAGAATAGATACCAAACTTAAAGAGGCTAAAGATAAACTTGTAAGTACGTTATTCAGTTTTATTGATATTGGAGTAAATAAGAATGGATTTAACCCGCTCACAGCTTAGATTTTATATGAAACTATTGCAATACCCTGAGCGTTGTATGGTTGTGAAACTTGGTTTAACCCAAGCCAACATAATATACTTGTACTAGAGAGAGGCCATCAATTTGGCGCTAAGCATATACAAGGTATCTCTAGATATACACGAACTGACGTTGCGTTAAACCTGTTAGGTATTTTACCAATTAAAGCAAACATCGATATAAAAAAACGTATTTTCTTTGAGCAACTTTGCAGGCTGTCTGCAGTTTATTTTGCAAAACAAGTATTTTTATTCCGTCTCTTTAGCTATCAGACCCCAAGATTGCAAGTTAAACAAACGGGCTTTATTCCAGAAACGTATAAACTGCTGGATAATTTTAATCTAAAAGAAGTTATAGAAGCGTGCATACTTCAATGTCGATTCCCGGTTAATAAATCTGAACGGAAAAGTATTGTTAAATTCCAAGTCCGTTTGTTATATGAAAATGCTTTGAAATGTAGACTCTATGAAGATATTTCTCTTAGTCTATTTCAGAAGTTGTTGCTTAATGGCAGTTTGATTCCCTCTGTAATATGGGAAGTAGGAAAAAGATTTCCAGGATCTCTTGAGTCATGTCGGCTTGTTGCCAATATCGTGACTAAACTTTTTTCATCTCTGGAAGAAGCTGCGTGTACTCGTTGTCAAACAGTCTGCACTTCAGTCGTTGATCATTTTCTATCCGTATGTAGTTTACTTACACAAAACCGTGACAAGTTTTGGTGTCATATTATTGATAAAGATAAATTTGGGATTCAATGTCCAAATTGATTTGGCGAAGACTCTCTTAAGAATGATGACCCGTGATTTGTTAAATCTTTTAAGGTATGAACAACTGATGTATTTTCATTTCATATGTATTTTAACTGTTGCTGCCATGTGGAGAAAATATACAACAAACTTTTGACTTATCGAAGCTGATAATGAGCGTATTCTTAGTTAAAGCTTTGTTCAGTAACCCTATAATTTAGTGTATTAACACCATATATTCTGTGTGGTTCGTCATTGGTAGTATTTACATCATCCCAATGGAAAACGATCCTAATACTTTTATATGAATGAAGCAATGACTGTATTTGATAAAGAATTTTGTAATAAGTATGCTGTATTTATCTCTAAAGCTAATGAGATTTGCTGTTACTTACGTGTGTGTTGCTAACTGTTTAAGGTTAGTAATGCTAATCATTTAATTATTTTCATTTCGCTGTAGCAGGAAATGTTCAAAGTTACTTTGCAACTGTGCCAGTTGTGTTCACTTAAATGGTACTCCTACTGTTATGATGTGTAGAAAAACAAATGCTGAAAACAAATTAGGACCCGACGATATATCAAGTTAATTTTCCTTGTTTCTCATGGTGAATGTTCACTATATATGCATGTACTTACGCGTGATCATTTATAAATGTATATTATTTCTAACCTTTAATTACTGTTACTCTCCATTTTTGATGTATTCTTTATACTATTGATTGTACTCTTCGTAATATACGGAGGAAATAAAGCTCTCTCTCTCTCTCTCTCTCTCTCTCTCTCTCTCTCTCTCTCTCTCTCTCTCTCTCTCTCTCTCTTCTTTTATGATCTGTTCTGAGTATAATACGTTCAGTGTATAGGGTCTCAGAATTTTGTAAATTTGTCATGCGAAATGTTTCTTTTAGATGAGTCTGAAATTCTAAATAATTAGATAACTTCACTGTTAAAACTGGTTTTTATATCCTACAAATCTGTATAAATTCCAATAGGCAGTTTTCCCACACTTGTATTTTGTTAGATCTCAGAGATTACAATACAGCTAATGTTCTAAAAATATGAAAAACATACAGGCAAACAAGTATTCACACATATACACACACAAAACCGAAAAACAAAATAAACATAGGCTGTGATATTTAATAAAATGTATTGACGCGTTTAGGTCAAAGAGAGTATCAGAGGCCATATATCATGGACACTACAGGAGCCTCAACAATTTCAAATAAGCATGCTGTTTGTTTTACCTATCATCTTTCTTGTTAGGTGACAAACTTGCTGAGGGGGGGGGGGGGTGCTGTCTCACATCTGACCAATAACTAATTTATAAGGCATGCTGGTAAGTACTCTAATAGACCTTTCCGTCGTGGCAATACACTTTTCTTAGTAGTTACGCAGTGTTGCTTAATCGAGAACAGCATGTGGGAATGTTTCCCACAAAGAGGAATAAAATATAGGAAATATATAGCAACTTTGAACAGGAATAACTAAAAAACTATAATTCTGTATTTGCTCAAATCGGAGAGTTTACTAACATTCAGTTGAAGAGCTGAGTATGTAAAAATTTGATAATTTTTGATAAATTAGAAAAGATTTCATCTTGTAAATGAGAGTGGGTGGAATTTAGAGCAAATTTCAGAAAGGTCTCTTATTGGCGAGACTATCTGGTATCACGTTGACATAGCACTGCCTTAGGTGTGTTCGTAATTACCTGAAGTTGTCTCATATTTACCCCCACTCCCTTCAGTTCCCTCATGTACTAAGTAAGACCCTATTTACGTAATTTGCTTACTTATCATGTTATAAAACCTCTTCTTTTGCAATGTTTCCAGTTCTGCTTACATCCGTACAACTTTCGATTATTCTTGTTTTTTCATATTTTTTCCACCTGCATCATGAAATCAAAATGCTTTTCAAAGTTTTTGTTATTAGCATTGGTATGTCATGTTGATTGTATATCTTCCATCTGCGTAGTGGGAATAATGTTTTTCACATAATATATTATTAACATTATTATGTTCCTGTAAAGTCAACATTTACCTTAATGCCTTCAAAAATGTTCTTCCCTAACTGCCCTAATTGTGCCCACCTGCGTAATGGGAATATAAAGCTTTTTTTTCATCATTTGCAGCATTTTGTTAATGTCAGTTTAGAGAGTGCTTCTGAATCACTCATTTTATATTCTATTTTACTTGAACAGTTATATTAACAACAAATGTCCTTTACGCACATTACGATTTTCTCCAATTTATCCCACTACTTTTAATCAATGTTGTCTGATGAAATTATTTGTTGCACTTTAAAGTCGATTTTTAATCTCGATTTCTTGGCATGATTGAACATAAAGGTTATTATATTTTAGAATTCGACTGAAAATTCTTTGTGATAATGAACTATGTATACTTACTTCGGCGTTTGGACGTACGAAATTAACTATCGAAGCATTTCTCAAGAGTGAATCTGTCATGCCAAATGAGATTATAAGTATAATAAATGGAGAGCAGAAAAACTAGAGTCTGGCAGACTGTTAACAAATAATGACTTCAGACAGTCAATATTCAAGGAAATATTCTTAGGGGATCTGAACTTACTGTTACTCCTTACCTTTTATTAAAAAAGATATATATTAGACTCGATAGGTTAAAATGTCACGAATCCTATATTCAGTAAAGTGAAATATACATACGGTAAGCGCTTCCATACTAATGTCTCTTTTCTTTGAACTTCTGGATTATCGAAAATGTCATTAAAAAATCTATGATTTCGAGTTTCGGTAATTTATTACTTTTAAGACAAGGGTTATTCTAGTTTATTGATTTCATGGTTAAATTTAGTTGAATAACGTTAGGATTAGATATATTTGATTGACGTCATGCTTATATTTACTTCATTGACGCCAGGATTAAATGTAGTTTATTTACGTCAGGCTTAGATTTACTTGATTCACGTCAGGAGTATATATAGTTGAGTGACGTCATACTTAGATATAGTTGGTTAACATCAGGATTAGATTTAGTTGATTGACGTCAGGTTTAGATTTACTTAATTGACGTCAGGCTTAGATTTCCAAGATTCTTTTTGATAGATTGCCAAATATATTGAATAACGCATTTATAAGGACATACCAGTTCGTGGGCATGGATAATCTAGGAAGATAAATAGGAAGCATTTAGTAAATTTCGATGTAGGACATTTTGAATTATTTTGTGAAATATAATTATATTTATTTATTTATTGACAATGTGATTTTGCACTTATAAGTTGCTTGAAAGCAATTCATATGTTTGTATCAGTAAGGAAAGTCATTTCATATCTTTATAAGTCAGTCTTTGTATTTTTTTTATTTTTTCAAGAAATAAAATCTGGGCATGTGGGATTACTCTCAATCATATCAATACGTAACCATAAGACTTCATCACCAAGAGAAGGAGAAGTTCTAGGAGTAGTATAGGGAGCCTCTCTGGGCCAGGAAGGCACTCTGGGCCAGTAACGGGAAATTAACATGGAGAGGCACTCTGGGTCAGCAGGACGCACTCTGGGTCAGTAGGAGGCACTTGGGGTCAGTAGGATGCACTTGGGGTCAGTAGGAGGCACTCTGGGTCAGTAGGAGGCACTTGGGGTCAGTAGGAGGCACTTGGGGTAAAAAAATGTGGATGGGTACAGAAGTGTTTATGGGTACAGATGGGGGTCTACGAGAATTTAACATGGGAATAGTTATCTACTATCCAATTACTTAGTCATCTACTATCCAATACTTAGTTATCTACTATCAAAGTACTTAGTTATCTACTATCCAATACCCCATACACACTATCCCAAACGCCTTGTGTGGTGTCTAAAAACACCAAACCTACTATCAGGCTAAAAGGGTATGATTTTTGAAAGAAGGGATGAAATCACAAAAAACATACTATCCAACACCCATTTTTTGATTACTATCCAACACCCACTTTTTTAGTTACTATCCAATACCCCATACACACTATCCAAAACGCCTTGTGTGGTGTCTAGAAACCCACACATACCATCAGACGAAAAGGGTATGACGAAGGGATAAAATCACACCAACATACTATCCAACACTCACTTTTTGATATACTATCCAAAATCCACTTTTTATTACTATCCAACACCCTTTTTTGATTACTATCCAACACGCTGTGGGAGAGAACAACGTCCCCTATACTTAGTAAGCAATCAAAAAGGGTAGGTGTGCTTTACACACATTATACTTACATACACACAAACCTACTATCGGGTAAGAGTGGTAGGATGTAAAAGAAGGGGATGAAATAGACACACACTTTCATATACAAGCAAGGAGGGGGGTAGCAGATTTCGGTAATGCACCGCTTTATATACTTAAAGCAAGGACGTGAAGGAAAACATCCCTCACACATACATAAAAAACATAACCCACACTACCGAGTCTGAGGTCATCAGTTTCTGAGTATGACGTCATTTTGCGCTTCGCCTATCCTACACCCCACTACACTTTAAAAAAACACTAAGTACGCGGACCTAAAAGAAAACACTTTTTAAATTTTTTATTTTTAAAAAACACATACACCAAACACACTCTATACAAGCACAAACATACACTCAACATATAAACACACCAATTTTTTTGTAGGCAATCCTAGAGTAATCTTTTCTAGAGATCTGGGTGGCCCTGAAAAGGACCGTTGGGGGTATTTGGTGAGAAGTTTTTTTAACTTCTGGTAGCATGACGCCCACGTTTCGCCACAGGTCTCACCGCTGCAGGACAAGGACGCTTTCTGGTGAAAGAGAAGGCAAACTCATCACAGTCCATTCTACAGATGACTTCTCCGTCTTGTTGTTTCAGATGGTGTAACAGTTGTTGTTGTTGTTGTTGTTGTAGCTACTGCTATTGTTGCTGTTGTCTTTGCTGCTGCTGAACTCTTTGTCTCAACTCCCATTCCTCTCTGTCCCTGACGATTTCTTCTCTCAGGACTTCTTCCACCAGATCTTGAGCCATTTGTAGGAAGATCATTGTCTTCTTCTCTGGGTTCTTCTCAAGTAGGTTATGTCTCACTCGCTGCATATTTACCATTGCTACATTCAGCTTGCTAATCTTGGCAGTCATCTTCTTGACGTGTTGACGATGTCAAGGAATTGTATCGTTTATATCAATATGTATATGTGATCAAAAATGTATTCGGGTTTCGTTTCCGACTAGAGCGTTACTCGGGGGTTGTTTATTTGTTTCGGCTCTAGTTATTTTGAAATACTGAGCGCGATTCACCCCATGCTGCACGTGCAAATTGCCTGCAGTGAAAACTCACGTACCTAGCTGCTGCGCATATGTCACAGCTAGAGTACATATAGAGCGAATTCTCTATAAACAAATTACACTACGACGAGTCTTGTCAGAAAGCTCACCTCTTTACGGGAGCAAAACTTCAGCTGTAGAGGTATGTGAAATTTAAGATTGTATTCTTTATCACTATTCGTTTTATATGACATAATTGTTTCATATATTAGATGTTTTAGAATTTATTCTAAATTCTACAGAGAGTTAATACCTAGGTCATACAACGCCATGATATTAGAAATACTATAGGCTGGTTCAAGTTAGCTATTTGTTGTAACTGAACAGACGGGTATTATTTAATTATACGCGGCATGCATTGAATGATTAATGTAATGTGTAACGAGGCGTAATTCATGTGCGCGCATGCGCAACATATATCAATACGAAAGTACTAACCGTGTCATATGTACTACACGGTTTAGTTGTTATACTTTTAGCTGTCCTTATGTATGGTTTGGTGATGAGAAGTCACAGAACTCTGTGTGGTTTCGTGTGATGTGTACGCTGTGTCTGGTGACATTGTTTCGGAAGAGTGTACTGGTTTTCTCGATGCGAGGGACCAAGGCTTCTCGACCAACGGGTCTGTGTAAATGTGAAGGCTCTCGAAGGATCCTTCAACAGACAGGGAGGGGTGGACCATGCGTGGTGGCTCCTTGACCATGGACTAGAGCGGGTGGAACCGGAGATACATCTTGGTCGTCAAACGGGCGCCACGATAGTTATATTTATTGCGTGTTCCATTTGATTGTTATCTCAATATTGCTATCTGTGCAAGATTACATTCATTCCCATTTCAATATCGCTATATGTGTGATAGATTCATAATTTCATGCATTCCCATTTCATTTTCGTTATATGAATGATATATTCATAAATTCATACATATTCCAATATCGCTTGATGAATTGATAAATTGATGAGTATCATATTGATAAGTGCATAAATCACATGCTTTGGTCACCCTTGGTACTTAATAAGACCTTGTTTATATTAGGGTGTAGATCATATACTCTTATTTGTTGATTGGTGATAGGATACTATTCACGTTTGTTTAAAATTCCATTCGTTAAATTCATCTTTGATATTTCTCGTTGAGTTACTTGTTGTTGATAGTTCCATGTTAGGAACTTTATAATTTTCCTTATCTTTTTGTTATAATGGTGTCAGATTTGTTCATCTTTAAATTGCGTTTATAAATAAACATCTTATTAACGCAGTTGCTTTCGATGTCTTCACTAATCCAGTCCCAACCCGGCTTCATCCTTGTGACAGACGAGTCAACGAGAGTGACCCGACTGATACACGCACCGGTTTATATGCTGGAAGCGCGGACGCGATGGAAAACATGACTCAGATCGATAGAGAGAAATGAGAAAGAGTAGGTACCTCAGATCGATAGAAAGGGTGGAAGAGCATATCCATTTCATTTTTTTTCAATTAATAAAACAACACAACACCATTTTTTTTAAAAATCAACATTTTTAATTAACAACAAGAAGCTTCTCTAACACAAAATTAAAATACAAACAAACATTTTTTTAAACATGAACGTATTTACAAGGTTGACAACGTTGTGAAGTCAAACTAGACTTCCACTGTTCTAAATCATTCTGGCCTCGATGCAGACTACGTTTCTGAGCGAAAGACAAGAGATAACTATCATGATCACAAAACCATCTTTCTACTTTAGCATCGTTTCTAGCGTACTCCCTATCAAAACAAGTCACTAAATTTTCTAAGGAATATCCAAGACTGCGTTGATGAAGAAAATGTACACAGTATTGTCCACACACCATATAATCTGATCCTTGTAATCTGGCATTATTGAATCGAATGGAGACAGCATTTCTTCTCATAAAGTCAATGATGTCGTCTTCCAACTGAGGTAATCCATAAGAATCAAAATATTGCACACTGTGATCGTTGGGAAAGTACACTGCCACCCAATGGGTTCCTGGTCGATGACTGTCGCCGGTATTGATGACATAGTCTTGAATGTCTTTAGGTTTGCGATGTGGAAGTTCATCTTTAGCACACACCACTGGATTCCAAGAAGAAGTGTACTAACTGCGAGTCAACATGTAATGAAGTTCCCAGGTATCCATTTTTTCTTTGTTCACAGGTAATGATAAGTCATCAATTCACACTTGACTTTATGCTTGAATTTGTCTATCAAGTAAGTCGATGAATCACGGATAGTCTCTGTACTCTATTGCAAGAGAGCTTCGAGGCGTTCGGTATCCAGAGAAGTGAGTGGAGGTAAAGAACCATCCTGCAAGTCTTTATACCATTTTCTCAACACCTTTTCTTCCGAGATCAGAGACCATGCCTCCTACTGATACTCTTCCAATTTGTCTTCGGAACTCATCATCATACATTTGTCGTGTTGTTTCTGACTCGGATGATCAATTTGACATCCATGAGAATGTTCTCTGGTTAGGGCTGTAATTCTTTCAGCCAAATCCGCAGCAGAACAGGAGACTAAATGTTGTTCTTGTTCTGGCCATCTTGACATCATGACTGTCTCTTTTTCTTCTTTTGGTTCTAGATCAAAAACATCGTCATCACTGCTGGTTTGTGACGGTTTCAAATCACAAAATCCCTCATCTTCTATCTCCATAGGTTCTTCGCGTTGCATCTTTTTTTCTAATAGTCTAGAATCACTTCTCTCAAACTGTTGATTTCTAGAGTATTGTCAAATTCTGCATACAAGATGACGTTCACGCAGTTGGCTAGAGCTGTAGCAAAATGAAGTTCCACACGAAGTTGGCCTGATTTTATAGGATGGAAATGTCTTTCGTTGCTGCCTTGGTCGGGAGTGAAATCAAATTCCCACAAAGCATATCCTCCTGCATAATCATCGTACGAAATGCCGTGGCAACTGTTGGTGCTTAACCGTCCTGTGGCTTCAAAGAAAGTCAAGTAAGATCGCAAGTAATTTTTCTGGGCAAAGTTAGGTTCAAAAGGTCTGGTACACAACGTCTGGCCATCTCGAGTAACTTCTATCTTGGAGACATTGAAGTGTTGAAACTCGAAAGGATTTTGATCGATGGCTGCATTACTGACGATGCCAATCAGCAAACGTTTGGGAAGCTCTCCTTGGAAAACGTGATCTTCGACTTTGGATCGGAGTCCAGAGGTAATGGTAAACGTTTTCACTTCCACTCGTCGCACAGGATACTTGGCGGTGGTTCTCCTCAAAGTTTGACTGATGTCGCTGGCTACTTTAGGTAACACTTCGACACGGCGCATGTAAAGTCTGGATTCTTCGATGATGGTTTTGTACTCGTTGGCATTGGCCATCAAATGGAAGGCGGTACTACTGCGATTCAGTCTCAGACGTATATCCACTCCGCTCAACAAATACTTGTCTTGCAACCACATGTCTAAATGCAAACGATCCATCAGTTCTAACGTGCGCCTTGTCTGATTTTCTCTCGACGCTAGTTAAATCCTACATTGTGAGGATTGTCATCGGCAGTCAAAGCTGTGTCGTTGAAGGCATCCAAAGTGTCAGGTTTCCATACCACGGAAGCATCCAGATGGGTGTTCTTGGCTTCTTTTCCGTACGTCAAGAGATTTTCCAAGTAAGCACGTTAAGGGTAAGTATCCATGCTGCTGCTGACCAGTTTGTTATTCAAGTACAATTCCACTTCGCTGAACAAGGAATGCATGAAATTATTGACGGGAGCTACCCTGGCATCGGCCCCAGGATTGGTGTTATCCGTTTTGATCACCTTGAGTTTCAGGTACAAGTGGCTGCTATTCAGATCGATGTAATCTTCGGTTTGTCCTTTGATTTCAAATTCGATAGGACGAAAGACGATACAGGATGAAATTATACCCATTGGGATTCTTGCATCGTCATCATGGTCGGTGGCATGGCAAACAGATCCAGTTCTGACTTGGTACATTCGCAAGAATCTCGGTGTATCATTTTCAAAAGTTAGTAATCATAAACGTCTAAATCTCTGACCGTTCTTCTTTTCTTATTCTTTTTCTGAATACCGTGTATTTTATGAGCTCTGAAGGGGTGTCGACGTCTCTTTCTGCCTTGTCCTTGCTGTGGCGTTGAGGAAGAAGTAATGCCACGGCCAGAAGTGTAAAGCGAATTTATAGGGGTTTCTCGGCGACCCAAAAGATCTTTTCCAGTTTGCAGCAACACATTTTTTCCTGCTATCATAAAGGTTTCTTTAGGATTTTGTTTGTCGATGAAGACGTTTTGAAGAAATTCTTTCCTTGCGTCAAAGCGGAATCTTTTAAGGCATGCAATCCTCGAGTCACCATGGGTTTCAAGACGGGGGCTACCGTCCGAAAAGCGGATTTTAACATATCTCCTAAACCATGTCCTCGTTGTCGAGCCACTCCTCGGTACACAGGATACATTTTGGGTGTTACAATTCGCTGGAGAACCTTTTTCGAAAATGTAGTTTCAATTGACTTTTCCTTTAGTGAATAGAATATTTTGTCCCAGATCTCATTTTATACTAATGTTGACACTGTCAAAATGCGATTTGCTGACTCGAAGATAATTAGATAATGATGATGTACAAATTCACGGTGAACGTGATACCTGTTTCCACCGTCCTCGTACGCGGCGACGGCAGAATCCACTTTGAACGGAATGACTCTCAGTAACGGAGCGGCTGTGTTTCCCACCACGTTGTACTCCACCACATCGGAGTACACAAACAATAAATTCAGTCCTTCATTCAATTCGATGGGGTAGCGAAAATGCTTGTAAAATTGATTGTTGTTGTTGATGTCTTTGGTACGAACTAATTTTGTGTTTCCACCCAACATGGCAAACGACTCAGGACAAAAGTGATGGACAATATTTTTGCGTCCGAAAAATGCATGTTAAGACGATGAGAAATGGCATGATACTCGATCAGGACACTTTTCTTGGTTTTGTCCAGGGCTTTGCCAAACTGGTCTTTGAAGATAGCCGCAATGGTATCCACCAGATGTCGAGCAGTAAAATAATAGCCTGTGGGAATTATCATGTCATAAATACTGAATTGAGGATTGGCGAACTGTCACTGGGTAAAGTTAAATAAAATTGGTTATTCATAGTAGTTCGAGGGTTTTGGTCTCCAAAGAGTCACTCGTGGTCAGAGGAGAATGATGTTTAAAATGTCCCAAAAGAGGGCTGCTATTGTTGTGACTGGAAGAAGGTTGACTGGCGTTACCCGTACCGTTTTGGTTGCTGCTGTTGTTACTCTCCGTCGTATATTTCAAGGATGGACTGAGTAGAAGATAACCGATGCAACTGTTGAGTAAAATGGTCCAAAATTGTTTGTCCCCTTGTTGCAAACTCAAATTGGCACTGGCTGCTCCGATGACACAATACACTACAAAGATCTGGCAGAAAAAGACGATTTTAATTTTAGGGACACGTTCTCCGCACCACACCCGCAAAGGTTGTTTTTGTAATTCTTGAAGAGAGGAACTCTGCGAAGGAGAAGTAGCTGCTGTGTTGAACGGCATGTTGGTTACTTCTTCTTTTTATATTCGACGACTTGGGAAGCGGCAATCCAAGAATCAAAACTAGGTGGATATCCTTTCCAACGCACTTTGACTTCTTCTACTCGACGTTTGCCTACTTTACGTCATCTTCGTTCGAGAATGCTTTCGATATCGTACAAGTCGTCTTCTTTTTTGGTCACTCGTTGTAACTCAGGCAAGTAAAAAGTTCCTTTTAACACTTCTCCGTGCATGTCTTCCAATTGATAGACGGGAGGATCACGTCCACTCACTTGTCTAGTGACACAAAACAATTCGGTAGTACAGTTGGGTAAATAACCTTTGTCAAAAGTGTGTTTTTTTCCGATGCGAACCAAATCTCCCGTCTTGAGCACCAGGGTTTTCTTGTGTCCATTCTGAGGTGTACCAAACAATTTATCAAACACCGTAACTTCGTTTTCATGAGTGACCTCTTCGGGGGCACATCTGATGCTACGATGGTACTATTAATTGTACGCTTTGACCACGTCGATGTACTTGAGAGTGTGTTGATGTGTAAAACATTTCCACATGCGTTCTTTCATTTTTTTTTGAAAACGTTCCACGACACTGGCTTTGGTTTCAGGATTTTCGGTGGTAAAAAAATGAATGTGCCTTTGTTTCAATTCTTTTTGAAAAACTTGGTTTAGAAATTCGGTGCCTTTGTCGGTTTGCCATTGTAAAGGATGACGACCACTTTGTTTCAACACCAGTTTTAAAGCGCGTACTAACTCGGTACTGCTTTTAGAAGCCAAAGGAACGACCCAAGCAAATTTGGAAAACACGTCGATGACACAAAACAAATATTTGTGACCACGATTGTAGGCTGCCAAATGAGAGACGTCCGCTAAATCTGCTTGTCATTGATGATCGATGCCATCCACTTTGGTTTGACTTCTAGAAAAATTTCGTTTAATGGGTTTGTGTAACGTGTACGTCGATTGTTCTTGTAGCCATCGTCGTACTTCTGGCAAACGTACACTTTTCAATTTGCTTTTAGCAGCCCGATACAATTTTTGAACTCCTCCGTAACCAGCAGCATGGGCAGGATTGTAGTAAATGCTAGCTAAAAGTCTCTCCATGGTTTTATTGCTCCTCAATAAGTCACCCAATGTTCGATACCCCTTTTGGTGTCGTGGGGTTTGGACGAAGTTGCTTGACGCGTCCGACGAGCCACAGGCGTGGGTTGTGAAGGGATGGTGTTTTTTTTCATGATGTCTTTTTTCACTTCTGTCTTGCCTTCTTTCTTTTTTTTTCTTCTGCTGAAGAGGGAGTGGACATCATCTTTTTAACTCAAGCTTTCATTTCTGGATGAAGTGTAGGAGAGGTTGTCAACAAGGAAGCTGCAATCTTGCTAGGGATGGCGGGAGCAGACGGAGTTTGAATCAATTCTCGGGGCTCGTCTTCTTCTGTCGTCCCCGTGGCGGTGTCTGCTGTTTTGGTGGCGGCCTTAGGATCGCTTTTCATCATGGCCTTGAAAACTCTCACAGTGGGTTCAGCTGTTTCGTCTACAGCTTTCCGGTGAAAGAGTTGAAGACGTTGTAAGAGTTGACCATACAGTCGAGATTTTTCTGTTTCTGACAAATCACTTCGATCCATGAGCGATTGTAATTCTTGGTGTAACTGAGACATCTCGTTGAGATTCGGATTGGGAGGTAAATGAAGTATCCGTTGTTCGTACCAACGATGGAGTTCCATCCATCGTTCGTAAGCAACTAAAGTCAGTTTTCGTCCTTCCATAAGATCCAAAGGTACAAGTGTGTCGTCTTTCTAGAGAAGGGTGTCCTTTTTAACTTCTTTTTTCTTCCCGTCTTTATATCAAGAATCCTAACAGCTTGAGAAATCCTCCTCGTTGCACCAGCATTTTTTTCTTTCGACTACGAGGTAGTTTCTTCTTTTTGGTCATTGGTCGTGAACGTTCCGATGTTTTATTAATTTTAGTGTTTTGGTTTTGCCTTTCTTGGAACGAGTAGAATGGTGTGTACTTTTTCGGGTCATCTTCTTGGGCGTCAGGAGCAAAAAATAGAACTGAGGTCTCTCAGAGGTCAGACTTCTTTTTATATTGGAACACTTTTTATCTCATGACTCCTCCTAAAAGTGGTCCAGAAATCGTTCCTAACAAAGGAGCCGCTATTTTTAACAACGGTACTATCAGATTGGGTAGAAATCCTCCTCGTTGCACCAGCATTTTTTTCTTTTGACTGAGAGGTATTTTCTTTTTGACCATTTGGCGAAGAACGTTCCGATGTTTTCCTAATTTTTGTTTCTGCATCTTGGACAAAGGTACCGTTCCTTTCAACACATTCAAACAACATTCGCACACGGTATCGATGATTTCTTTAGTGGCTGTTTGAATGAGTTGTTTTCGCATGGGAGGATTGGATTTTGTCAGGACGGACAACACGTCCCAATGTTTGGCCAGACGAGGTGGAAGTCCTTTTTTGGTTTTGCCTTTCTTGGGACCAGTAGAATGGTGTGCACTTTTGGGGGTCATCTTGGATGTCAGGAGCAAAATAGAACTGAGATCCATCAGAAGTTACACTTCTTTTTTATACTGAAACACGTTTCCACTGATGGTCAGCACGGCGTACCATCTTCATGACAGTCATCGCTCGACGTTGAGGTCTTTTCAACGGACTAAATCGTGTCAGTGCTTGTTTGGATAAATCCACTAAACTTTGTAACACGCCTGTTCTCTCTTGGACTTTGGTTTTAGGTGAGGCCACTATTTTAGCGGCAGCCGCAGTGGCCAGAGTAGCCGAAGAAGAAGCCCCCGAAGAAGATGTGACTCTCGAAATGGGTTTCCATTTTTGCATCAAATTAGGAAACACTTGTCTTAAGTCAGGTTTGGCAGGCATCATCACAAAGGACGAAGAAGAAGACGAAGAAGTGGACTGAGGAGAAGGAGACACCGTCACTGCCTCTCGTGGCTTTTGGGAGTACGTGCGCGTCCTAGCAGTAGTACCTCTCTTTCGGTCAGCAGTGGGAAGCGTTTTCTTGGAAGGGCTTTTCTTCTTCTTTGGGGTTTTCTTCTTCTTAGGGCTTTTCTTCTTGGGGCTTTTCTTTTTCGTTTTGGTTTTGGCTTGGGCATTAGGATCCCATTTCAAAAGAAAACGAATCATGACACCTCCTAAAGAACCACTACCACCAGGGGTCAAAATGATTTGTTTTATAGTGCATGGATCTATTCTGGGATCTGCCAATTGTGACAACGCCACTTTATATTTTTCAAAAAAACGTTTGGTTTGATGAGGGATGTTCATGATGCCTTGAAGTAATTGACGTACTGTCAAAGTAAACCATCGTAACACTTCTTTGAGACTAGCTTCTAACAAATGGGCACGGACTTGTGCATTTATTTCGCGACTGATGCCATACAGGGCACGAATCAATTTGGCAGGAGGATGAGATTGAAAGGAAGTCATCTCGAAGAATGTGAGAAAGAAATGACAAGGTGGATGTTTTTATAGCTTTTTTTCTTTCAGAGAGCGACCGAAGGGGACGTGTAAATGACGGGACCTCCTTCTTGACACCAATGGTGAAACAAACTGGAACGAAATCTCAAATACTCGGGAGTGGTGGGTTTTAAATCGATGAGTAAATACGCATGAGGTGTTTGAGTGGCATCGTCGTACGCATAATAAAGTCATGGAGTGCCTAACTGTTTGGCTAACACTTGCACTTGAGGCTTCTAAACAACACCACGTAATGTGTGTTGAGACTGATGGTACGATGGGCTTTACTTTGTTGAAATAAAATTTGAGTAATGTAAATGATACTGGCATTACGATGATGTCCTTTTCGTGTAAACCAAAGTTTAATTTCTTCTTCGTCTTCTCCTAACATGTCATTGAAGATGACCAGATGTGTTTGACTCAAGTCAGACACGATCTCATTTCTTCGCGAGGAATGCCTTCGACAAACGAAATGGCTTCTCCTTGACTTTCTTGGAGTAAAGTGTAAGACGATTGCCACTCTTTGTAACACCACACGATATGTTGAGGAGGACGATCAAACAAATGAGATTTGTGTTCGATCAAACGTTTTACAAATTCGGTTTTGCCTGAACCACTGGGTCCAGCAATAAACATGTTAAAAGGATGGCGCAGATACAAAGCTTCCCAACTTTGACGATCTAACTTTTCGTCAATCACTTTGACCACAGAAGAAGAGGCAGAAGAGGCAGAGGAAGATGCAGCCATGACTGAGGTAGGAAGAATTTTAAGATGAACACGAAAGACACAAGACATTTTATACGTTTCATACACGTTTAATGTTTTAAAAAAAAACAAAACATATTTACAGGTTATGAAGCACGAGAACACATACAACAAAAATGGTGAGGTACAACAAGAAGGCACATACTAAAAGAACCAAAGTGGTGTATAAACAAGTCAATGTACAACAAAAATAGTCCCGATGGAGGTGTGTCCCACGAAATCGGTGTACACGCATTGGTATTCTTGTCTCTGTTGTGGAAGAATGTAATGTCTCTGGCGGAAAGGTTCTTTGTTCCTGAGGTGTTTCTATTGGTACGACGGTGGTGTCTTCTGCTTCCTCTTGAGGTTCAAGTGTCATGGTTAACTTTGGTTCCAAGTTCACATTTTGTCTTGGAGGATTAGTGACACGCAAGGTCCTTGGCATAGTGTACCACTTCTTGTAGCCAAGCATCGAAAGCAACACTTTTCCAGTCACGTACATCTTTCCAATCGTAAAGTTGTTGGTGTAACCCACTAGCGATGCAGACTTCTTGAAACGTATGAAGTGTAGATAAAGTTTGACAAATGTCTTCTTCACACGGAGGTACACCACTGGTGTTCATCACGATTCTCAACACTTTGAGCACAATTTGTCTTTCGTGTACCGATAAAGCGTGAATGGTCATGTGTTTTTGTTGCATGTACCGTTCATCAAAATAGTCCACAACAAACAGTGGTCCTCCAAATTAGTCCACAACGAATACTGTTCCTCCAAAATAGTCCACAACGAATTTTTGCTGTGTTGAAGTCATCATCAATCTTGGTGACCGTCTGTTCTAGTGAAGATCAGCGTGTCCGTATTGCAAAGTGGTGTGGTCTGGAAGTCGCACTCGTTTCTGGTACACAATTTGATAGACTTTTTCTAAAGGACGACTGACGATTTGGTGATTTGGTAACCGTACAATTTTGTGAGGTTCTAAAGTTTTCACTCGAAAGTCTTGAGCTTGTCTAGACTGTAAAGCATTTTTAAAGACATAAAAGTTCGCCACTTGGCTGGTTCTATAGTTCAGTGTCAATCCTTTGACTTTGCATTTGGTGTGGAGTTGGCCTTGTCAGTCTCGGTATCCGTACCCGTAATTTTTAGGGTCACCGCTGGCAAAACTGAGAATCGTCTCTTGGGGGTACTCGTCCGTCCATGCTCATAAGCGATCTCCTTCTATCATGGGTTGTGAGTAAACAGGGCGATGGATGTATATACAACTGTCGGTGTCAAAATACAGGACTCGATCTCCCAACACTTCTAAAGCCTCGTCGTACAATTTTAAGCGAGCATTGGCTGTCACGTAGGCTGCAATGACCACATTGCTAAAGTCGTCGGGGTGTATAAACTTAGGCTCTTCTTCGAAACTGACCAAGATCAAATCTTCACGGATGATTTCCACGTGTTTCACCAGTTTTCCTTTGTCGTCCACCAGTTGAAAGTAGCGACTGGGATCTGCCAAGTATTCCGTCTTGGGCAAGATCGGACGTTGTGCCAAATGTTAATTCTGCCGGGGTACTAAACTTGATCCAGACAGGAGACTGCAAACTATCGTGATGAATGGAAAGTCTCAATCGATCGTCCTCTTTGGCTCCGCATTGTCGTTTCAATGTTTCTAGCAATAAATTCCACAAATCAGTAATGAAACCTGCGGCTTTCTCGGGAGGCACTTCAGACTTAAAGTCTTCAAAGTTGACCATGTAGGTGTAAGCCGTGGTTCACAATTTTCTGGAAGTAACTTTTTGCGTCTCTAGGGAGCTACGGAACGACTTTCTTTTTTAGGGGTTCGGGGTTCTCTTAGTCTTAAAGAAGGTATTGTTTCAGGCTCACTCATGTCCTCTTCCAAATCGCTGGCATGCACTTGTGCTAACACTTCAGCTAGCGGTGTTTGAGGCGGTACGGAAAGTCGTCGTCGTTGTGGCCTCTCAGTTTCTTCTGTTTTCTCACTGAAATTACGTGATCGTTTCATCTTGATGTCTCACTTGAATCTGATTGAGTTTTACACAGGCTCTCTCCCTACATAAAGAGAGTGCTTCCTACCCTCGGAGTAACTATTCGTTATTCAACTTTCAAACAGTGAAGATGGAAGAGTCAATACATATCGCCTTTCTGGTCAGAGATTTACAGAGAGTCATTCGAAAGTATACCAGTAAGACTAAGGACGGCTCCTCCTCTCGAGATAAAAGTCAAGATACTTGCTATATCTGCCAGGAGAAAGAACATTGGGCTCCAGAATGTTTAGAACGTCAAAGTAAAAGAAAAGAAAACAGAGACAAAGGGAAAGATACCTGTTATCACTGACAAGAAAAAGGACATTGGTCCTCAGAGTGCCCTAAGAAACAAGAGAACAAACAAGAGAGGGAAGAGGCAGAGGGCTCTTCAGCACCAGAAAAAGAACCCATTCCCGTCGTCAAGAAAGGCAAGAAGGCAAGACGACTGGAAGGCAGTGAAGAAGAAAAAGAACCCTTGATACCTGTGAAGAAATTCAAGAAAAAGAGAGACAGACAGTTAACTGTGAACTTGAGTGATGTGTTATGAAATGTTCATTGTGATTTTTAAAAAAGAGAATATACCAAAAAGGAAAAAAAGTAAGTGTCTTTTGGTTTTGATTATTTAGAGTATGGACGCACGCACGCACTCATACACAATCCAATGATGGGTTTTAAGTTTCAATTGATTTGGCAATTTGATTTCTTTTCTAAGAAATGTGGGTGGTCCTGAAAAGGACCGTTGGGGTGTTTGTTTTTAACAAACTCATGTACTGGACATGATGAGCTTTAACTGTCTCAATGCCTTTCTACGTCCAAATCCTGTTGTTGTTGTTGATGATGATTATGCTGCTTTGATAGTAGTAGTCGAAGGTGGTGGCATCTCAGGGGTAGTGAGATTGGATGATGAAATGGGTTTAGAAAGCTTAGCCCGTGATGGTCTCTTTTTTTTTTTTTGGGTGGGGGTTGTGTTAAAGAAGTCTGATACATTTGTTTCAGATACGTTAACTCCACCAAAATGTTTCGTAGTAGACTCACCGTTTTGTTTTTAACTACTCCCTTCGTTCTGTCTGTGAGTTAAGACATTTTCGTGCTACTTTTGGTCTTGGCCAATTTAAAAAAAAATCCGTATTATTTTCAGCCTCCGCTAACGTACGGTACAATTTCGGAAGTTTAGTACTGCTTTAAGTCTTGGCCATTTCTTAATTTTTTTCCCCGGATTATTTTCAGTCTCCGCTAACGTCAGGTACAATTTCGGAATGTTAGTGCTACTTTTGGTCCAATTTGTTTTATTCTTTTTTTTCCGGATTATTTTCAGTCTCTGCTAACGTCCGGTACAATTTCGGAATTTTAGTGCTACTTTTGGTCTTAGCCAATTTTTTTTAAAAAAATTTCCGGATTATTTTCAGTCTCCGCTAACGTCCGGTACAATTTCGGAATGTTAGTACTTTTGGTCTTGACCAATTTTTAACATTTTTTTTTTCCGAATTATTTTCAGTCTCCGCTAACGTCCGGTACAATTTCGGAATTTTAGTGCTACTTTTGGTCTTGGCCAATTGTTTAAAAAAAAATCCGGATTATTTTCAGCCTCCGCTAACGTCCGTGACAGTTCAGAAGTTTAGTCTATGTCATTATAATCTAATGTTCCGGATTTTTTCTAGTCTACGCTAAAGTCCGTGACGGTTCCCGAACTTTAGTACAACTTTTAGTCACGTCAAGTTCTGTGTTATTATGAGTTGGTTCCCTTGATTAAAGCTATTTATAACATAGGTACAATATATGCAAATTTACTGACACCTCCAACATGATCCGAGGTATAGGTAAAGCTTTATATATAAATCTAGGTTCTATAGATATAGCCACTAGGCAGAAGGTCACTACACACGGCGTGTTGGATATTATATATGGGTTATGGATAGTAGATGACGGGATATTGGTCACTACACACGGCGTGTTGGATAGTATATGTAGGGTTTTGGATAGTAGATGACGGGGCATTGGTCACTATACACGACGTGTTGATGGTACAGCGTGGGGTTTTGGATAGTAGATGACGGGGTAATGGTCACTACACACGGCGTGTTGATGGTATAGTGTGGGGTGTCTGCCCAATAAATACTTCTGCCCCGTCAGCACTTCTTCCCCCAAGTGCCCCATACTGACCCCAAGTGCCCCATCCATGTTAATTTCCCGTATTGACCCCAAGTGACCCCTACTGACCCAACTGCCTCATCCTGACCCCAAGTGCCTCCTACTGACCCAGAGTGCGTCTCCATGTTAATTTCCCGTAACTGGCCCAGAGTGCCTCCCTGGCACAGAGAGGCTCCCTATACTACTTCTAGGTGATTATATTCTTTATAACTTGAAAATATATGATGTTTTATTACATACCCATTTAATCTTACATGGTAGATCTGGCGTTCGACACGGATGTTTAATCCGTATTTCCGTATCACACAGCCAGATTTAAACTACTTTGGTGTCTTCTCTAACGTCGGCGCGTCGATATTTATAAACGGAGCGAATCGAACTTTATAAATTCCAGTTTGTTTTGAATTTCGTTCATACTGTAATGCTAAGTATGATTAAAAGCATACAAGAGGAGGTATGTAGTAAATACTAAACATCATATATGTTTTGCTCTGAGTCGTGGGAAAGAACTCGTTTAATATGGCTTATGAATACGTCTTGGTCAAACGGTCTCGACGTATCCCTACGCCATACCAAACTCGTTCTTTCCACCGACTCGGAATAAAACAGAGAAAGGCAGATTATTTTAACTGTCTTTAGTGCAAAACTTCAATCGTCAAAACTGTAACGCGGCGAAAGTTTACTTGTAGTTCTGAAAGTTACTAAGTGTTCAAAACAGGGAGATGACCATGGATGAAACTGGCTGGATGAGGTGGACATTAGTGTTAAATATATTGCGAAAGGTGAACAAAATCTATGAGGAAAGAGTTGTAGAGAATAATCATTGTAACCACAAGGATAGGTTTATTTCACGTTAGGAAAAGTGAAACGCAAATCATGCTTGCTGTTTAGCTTTCTTTCAATGTTGCTTTGTCATTTTGTATCTTAAATCGATGACTTCTCTGATGCCGAGCGTTACGCCATATTTGTTTGCTCTCCTCACTGGTAAAAGTAAGAATAGTCTGTCGATTTTGTTTAGAGTTTCTACTTATATACTGCTTTAGCAGAACTGGATGGCTTTGATTAAATTTCTGATTAGAGGAAGACAAGGGCTCTTTGAGAACGTGTATGTTCACATAAAGATCAGTAACAGGTATCATGCGTCAATGTCCAGCATGGGAGAATCCGGAAAGGGGGAACCGGCAGCCGCCCACCACCACCATGAGCGCGAAACAACTGGAACGTTTCCTAGAGTAAGTTTTCTTTACAGTTAGATGATTACAGTTATGCCCTGGAAACGCTTAAAATGCAGAAGCTTCTGGGGTTCCATCCCACATACTCCTTACATACTTGTTTACGCCTCTCTCCGCAAACAATATATCTGGATCCGCCCCTAATGTCACCTTGTACATTGTTAACAAACCTAACTCAACAGCATCATTTTCAACAAGCTCTTCGCTTGTTTCTATTATCTGGAGAGGTCTTTTTCATGAGCCAAGTCTGGCTAAAATCGTTTGCCACAATACCCACTTATGTATCCTCGACAGTGCTGGATTACCCAATTGGCAGACTAAGCACGTGCTTAGGGCACCAGCAAAGCAGGGGCACAAAAAAAAAAAAAAAAAAAAAGAGAGAGAGAGAGAGAGAAAGAGAGAGATAGATAGATAGAGAGAGAGAAATTACGCTTTTTTTTGACAATTTTGCATATGGTGGTGTGGGGGGGGGGGGGGCACCATAATCGGTGCTTAAGGCCTCTACAGGTCTTAATCTGGCCCTGATCCTCGATATCCACGTCAAATGAAAAAAGCTAGGGACTTCACTTCAAACAGCGGAACGATGCAATTTAGGTATCACTACACTAATTTAGCATATCAGCAGTTATTGCACCCGATTGTAGTCCCTAAGAATTATTTATATTTTTTCCATGATTTTTCCTGGAAATTTGCAAAGCAGTGAAGAATGTTACTTACATTCAATAGATAGCAGTATTAAGGCCTAAACAGAAAATAAAATCTATATTGAGTTCAGTCTCTTGGCTTTTACGTAGGATGACAAAGCAAACAGGTGTGATTTGGCCTGTTACGGAAAGGTAACTGGCACTAAAAATTCCAGTTATTTCATCAAAATGCAATTATTTCCAGATAATGCAACAAAATCCATAATCCTATACTTATTTTTGAATATGTTGTGTCCAAGTTAGTGCCCATCATAAGTAAAATAGTCTTTGTGCATCTGAACTTATAACTAATACACTAGATTTCATCGAAGTGTGGAAAAACGAAGGAAATCTTATTTTAGTGTAATGATACTTGTACAGACATCACAGTGATGTCCATCGTTCCCGCGATCTCATTACTTGTTTCGGAGGAGAGCTGAAAATTATTGAAGCAAGATCTGTAAAATCGCTATTAAGATTCTGAATAACATAAGTATTTTTTCCCTTTTACCTATTGATTTATATGTGAATATTATTTTACATTTTCCTCTCATTTGCATTGTTGGTAATAATGTTTGGAAGAAATATCATCTTTTAACAAGTCCTTAACAATTAAGCCATCTGATTTATTGGATGGTGTATTTTCTGTAGGATGTACATTTATGCAGAAAAATCTTGAAGTCGTTATAAATGATTCCATGCCATTATATAATTGCACGCGGACGATCATTGATGAAGCATTCGTAATAAAGCAGTAGTATCTCATCAAATCGATATGCTGGAGTAATATGTATCTCAAAGCAGCTTCAGTCTAAAATGGTATGCATATGGCTCCCACATGAAATACGAGATATACCGATATGTCTAGCAAAAAGAAGTAAAATTAATTTTATCTTTTTCTTATTTCATTAAGTACTGCATAAATTCTGATGTATTACCATAGTCATCAAGTGGTTTGTCATACGTACACATGAACATGGATGATATCAGTTTTATCCTAAAGTTTTTACCGTATATCTTCGCTTATAAGTCCGATCCAACTGCAAACAGCATGAATCATAACCTGCCGACGCATTATGCGCCGGTTGATCAGGATGAATGTTATTTGTTCTACTGATTAGTCCTAACAAACTGGAAATACCCAGATCTGCCGGCGCTTTACTGAACGGCAGGTCTGGTTCTATGGTATTTGCATTTGGATTCAACTTATACGTGAGTACATACTGTACCGTACATGGGTCAGTTTTTATGGCTTTTATGACAAATATTAGAACTTGAAACTTATGTAATTCCAGATTGCATTGATTCCATATGATGCAAAACGACTGAACTGAATATTTGCCCTCATAGAAAATATGTATTAGCAAGTTGTAATACCCTTAGAAATAGTGGAGCTTGGGGAAACCAGGCGATTCCTTCAAGTGAACAGATTTTCATTTTGCGCTAATAATTTCGAAACCCGTGACTCGTTTCCATGTTCACCATGACAAAGTACATACTTGTATAGAATCCCAGCAGGTTTTGAATATAGATGACTTGTATTTATTGTTTTATGGCTGTAATTTCATTACAATGTATAAACTATAGCGATTTTCATACATCGCAGATCCAAAGATGCTTCCATTTATATGAAATATCTATCGTTAATTGTCGATCATTTGTCATTTTACAGTAAAGTAATATTTTAAATGTACAACGTAGTATATCGTCATGCTGTCAGTCGTATTCCTAGTCACCGACGGGAACGTTTGGTGGCAGACAAAAACCGTCCGGAAGCATACGGAAAATAAATATTGCAAATAGCGGCAGACAGGAAGAAAATTTAGATTTAACACAGTCTAATCTACCGGAATATATTACATTCAAAAAACAAAATCTGATACGATTTGAGAATGTATCTGATAAAATATCTTAGATAGGTATGCCGATCGAAAAATGGCTGCGGTTATTATGCCACTGTCACTGACTCATGTCATGAGAAACAAAGATCCCCATAACTAATCATTGACTTTTCCGTCCGACTGTCTGTTCGACGGTCTGTTTGTCTCCGTGTTTTCATCCTTTCGTCTGTCCGTAATTTAATTTTAAATGAATTAGTTTGAGTACTGCAAATTGTTGAGAAAATGAAAAATGATTCAGAGGATTTGTTATTTATTCTGTTAATTTTTATGATTTTGTTTATTTAAATTTTTATAAATATTTGATCTAACAAATTTTAAAGTACAGTTCCTTGTAATTCCCATGCGGACTTTTGAAATATTGTGATAAACCTATAATTTCGATGCGTTTAAATAGCAAACAATATATGAAAATATCACTAGCTAGAAAAATCCCATAACAACTGTAATAAAATATTATCAGATAAATTGTTATGAAACATGCAATTTTAAGATAAACATTCTTGTTCAAACTTGCAACAGAATTACCAATACTGCCAATAACGAGCTAACTCTCTGGGCAAACTATCTCATTTTAACGCGTTTATCAGCAGCAACAACAAAGATGGCCCCACCGATTGTATGAGATGCAGTGTTGGCCATTACCCTAGTGGAATATGTGGATTCCACGCAGCATACGTAAAGGAAAAATCGCTTGTTACACTGGATAAATGGAAAAAACAACTATTTCTCGCCATTTGCAATATTTAAAATGTTTAAAAGCATGTTCCATCTGCCGGATTTAGCTGTCCCAACTACCTACCCCTCTACTCAGAGACCAACAATTGCATGGAGTTGCATCTGTAAATATTATAATTCACTCAATTGCATGGAGTTGCATCTGTAAATATTATAATTCACTCGCCCATTCGTCCTTAATATCGCAATTACCAGACTAAAACTTTCAATACAAACATATTTGTAAGGGTGCACAGGTCATGGAATCAAAACTTAGAATAGATGACTATAAATAAACCTAATATATCAGTTAAGAACGAAGACTATACCCAATTTTTACAGAATTTCAACTAAATTTAACTAGCCTTATCATGCAAGAATACCTGTTTTTTGCCAATATTAAGGCACTATTGCAGACATCTGCTGTTTTCTTATTCCATCATTTAAACCTCATAAAAATACAAAATGTACATATTTTCCGATATTTCATCTTTACTGCCACATGAAATACTCATGTATGGGGAATTTTTCATTACACACTGGGGTTGGGGAGGGGGTGTAAAAAAATTAGATGCTACAAACCTGATTAATCATTTGATAAATTCGAGTGCACGAAACAATGCTATTGATGTTTTCTCAATTTAAAAAAAAAGAAAGAAAAACTTTCACAAAACCCACTGAGGTCTCGGAGATGTAGAATAGACTCCTGCGTGTCGTAAGAGGCGACTGGAGGTAGGAGCCGCAGTGGCTTAGTGGTTAGCGTTCCGAAAGGGTGTGGGTTCGAATGCTACCATAGGATAGGCACAAGTTGGTTACCGTGGTGAGTTCTTGGCAAGGCACTTTACTCCAGTTCCTTCGGCACTAAATAACCTATTTGTGTTGCTCTGCCGTAAAACACCAAATCAAAACTCTTTTGAAAAAACGGGATTCAATAAGAATTTTATATAATTTTAAGTTTAGTGGTGCATCCCTTTTACGTGTAAATTCCCTTAGGGAATATTTTTGGTGAATAATAAGGACAGTGACTATTCACTGTCTTATAAAGTGTGATATATCCAATTTTCCCTCATCGTGTGACTCACATAGAAAACCAGCTACTGATGGAAAATACAGACATCGGTTTTTACTTGTGGAGATGTAATACTTTAAAAGGGGTGCCAGAAAATATAAATATTATGACATTACTTTACACTTCTCAGTTTATTGTCTGTTCGTGCTGTTTCGAAGACCACTATTACCTAGGAAATTGATCCTGAAGCATCCCCAATAAACTTTACGGCTACACATCATATTTCAAATATGTACGAGAAAAACTCAAACAACCTAGATATTTGGTGTTTTTGTAACAGCAATACATTAAAACTGAAAAATGTTTGCTCTAAAAAATAGTTGTCCAGGGGCTCTCTAAGGATATTTTTTATACACTTTTGTATTGATGAGAAAATATCCAATTGGTAAAATTGACATCATATTTTTAATAAATATGGACAAACGTTATCAACATAAAGTTATTGGAGCATTCAGAAAATGTTGCTTTATCACCCTCTGAATGATTCTTTAAAACAAAAACAAAAAGACAACCTGTAATTAAAAAGTCTACATTTATTGCGCAATTCCTATACAGTTTAAACCTCATCCAATATTGCTTGATACTATGAAGAGAATAGGTATTGCCCGTTACTATGAAGAGAATAGGTATTGCCCGTTACTATGATGAAAATAGGTATTGCCCGTTACTATGAAGAGAACAGGTATTGACCCGTTACTATGATGAGAATAGGTATTGCCCGTTACTATGAAGAGAATAGGTATTGCCCGTTACTATGAAGAGAATAGGTATGACCCGTTACTATGATGAGAATAGGTATTGCCCGTTAGTATGAAGAGAATAGGTATTTGCCCGTTACTATGAAGAGAATAGGTATTGCCCGTTACTATGAAGAGAATAGGTATTTGCCCGTTACTATGAAGAGAATAGGTATCGCCCGTTACTATGAAGAGAATCGATATTGACCCGTTACTATGAAGAGAATAGGTATTCGCCCGTTACTATGAAGAAAATTGGCATTGCCCGTTACTATGAAGAGGTATTTTACGGTACTATGAAGAGAATAGGTATTGCACGTTACTATGAAAAGAGTACGTATTGCCGGGTACTATGAAGTGAATAGACATTTGACCTGTACTACGAAGATAATAGAACATCAAGAGATACAGTTTCGTACAATAACACAATTACTGACTTTTAATTTTGGTAAAATACAAGAATTTATCAACCCCAGAAAAAGAATATTTTTATCCCGGCCTGCAGCTTCAGAAAACATAGTTTTTCTGGGGTAGACAAATTCTTGTATCAACTGAACTCAAAAGAAATTATGTTTATGTTACTCGCCTTGCCTATACTTAAGGATCTTACCGTGAAGTGAATTACTCCGGCATTTAGAACAGACGGAAGTTTGGAAATAGTATTGTCTACAATTTATGTTCTCGAAGGGAAAGCACAATTAACTTTAGACCATTCAGGACTTATTATCCTATTTTAGTTGTCCAGACAAAATTTAAATAAATTTCCCATGCTCTCTGGAAATTATGTGTGGCCTCCCAGTACCCCATTACCTGGCTTGTAAATCACTGAAATCACCTAACAGTTTCCAATCGCACAACAACGCTGTATTTGGTAGTGGATACTTTTTGTCGTAGAGAAGCCCCGTTTTCGATACATTGTCGATAATATCTTTATCTGTTGCATTATCTATGTACTCTTTGGTTTCCGGTGTATTTTTTTCTTCCCAATTATCGACTATTACCTTCTTATTTATCACTGTCTTTTTCATTTCTGGTGTTGTAGTCACATCCAATTTTATGTTGCTCTTTTTATGTTTCGTTTTGGTCTGTTCAGCCAGATAAATACTTTCTTTGCGTTTCACCAGCGCTAAAAAACAAGGTTTTCAAACCTTGCGCTAAAATAGATAAGTTAAATTTTAACAGATAATTTCTTCCCTTTATAATGTGAGCATCGTTGGATCTGCGTTGTAAGAAAATCGTGATACGTTGCGAAGAGCAAGGCATGTCTTTTTTTGGTCTTGCAAACGTTGGGATGGGTACATTAACTCGAAACCCAATAACATCCGCCAGTTTATATCAGACAATCGTGATTCCAACTTTACTCTGGAGGCGCTCTACAGATATTATGTACTTCTGAGAGAGTGTCAGGTGTAAGGTGAAGTTGTTTGAATTTGCAACATGCACAATGCAGAGAATGTTGGCATACCTCTATGCTATTTTCATGTACTGTGGCTGAAATTTCGTTACATATTGTACTTGTGGAAATTGTACATGATCTAAGCACACAGCTGACAAAAATGTCCGTTCCCGTGTGCTCGAAAAATCAGCCTGAATTAGTCCAAAGTATACTATTTTTTGCAGTCATTAAAATAGGAAACACGAATTTTGCCAGAGTAGGCAATACCAGCTTCTGAAAGTACAATGAATGAATTACAAAATATATAAAAAGTAAAGAAAGTTATTGGCTCTTTTTTTATACAATTTACCTTTGAAGTCCAGGAAGTGAAAATGACCAAGCGGAGCTAGCAGTTTTTTGATGGGTGCACATCTGCAGTAAGACCAAGCTGTATACTCTATAACCCAAATGGCACACATCAATCATACGCCAAAATAAAGGGCATTAAAAGTTCTTTTACTAATACCTAAGACATACAAGTTTTTTTTTTAAAAAAAAGACAGGATAAGCAGTGAGGAAAACCTGGGAAATTCTTTTTCTTTAAAACTCTAACCCTATGCAAAATACGAAACTGTAGAGCGCCACCTCTGCGGCTGAGAACTTTGGAATGAGCTTTAAAAAGGCTATCTACTGGAGCTCAACAAGTTGGAACACTTTATAGCAAAATGAATTCAAGGATTCCCTGAACAAACGCGGTCAGATATTTATGAGTCAATACTGGGGCTGTTAAGAATCACAACCGAAATCTATCGGCGTAAACTTCTCTTCCCAGGTAAACTCTGCACCCTGTACAAACACATCATCTCCAAGCAAATATTCCTCATACGTCTTCACATGTATTTTGATAGCACCCAATCTGTACAATCTGGTTTTATTCCAGATATTTGGAATTTACTTCAGAGGTATGAGCTTACAATTTCCTCTTGAACTTCATTAATCAATCAATATTTCCCAAACAAATCTCAGTGCAAACAATTGGTCAAAATGATTATACTTGAAACTGAAGAGACTGTTTGGCACGACAGGATCAATAGACATTATGATTTATTTAGATTTCGACACTTACAAGCACAAATTCGCCTTCCACTCTATATGCACTGCGAAGAATAATTATGAACGCAAATTAACCAGGTTGAAAGCATCCCTTTGGGTATTAAAGCCAGATCTGATGTTACTCACTGTCAAAAATGTGGTCAGCATTTCACCGAACTACTTCAGCATGTGGTCACATTATCTATGGTGACAAGACAAATTACCAACCACTTTCAGTGGTACGTATTTGACAAGTTTGGACTTGAGCTACACATATAACTCAACCAAAGTAACGACGAGTCACAGTTACTAAAACTCTTAAGAACTGACTTTGAAAGTATACTGGACAAAACACAACTTGATAATTTTCAGATCTGTTAATTCCAGTTTCTCGTCCTTGTATCACGAGTGTACTTCTTAGCCTGACGACCAAACATTTGTCGAAAGCAAAAGTTCCCAAATCAGCTCCTACCAAAACTTTGTACCTATAAGACCTCATTTTAAAAGCAAAGCCATCATCATTAATGGACACGTACTGTAATAATAAACTTTCTTTTTTAGATTTATGTACAACGATTATATGACATTTTGTGTGTTTGCATGTGTTTTCTAATTATTGATATTCCATTTATTCCTTCCTCATTTATACTATTTTAATACGTATCATTGACTTTGTGGAATTTTTTCCGAAATAATCAATTCCGAAATAATCAATTTAATTGTTACATTTATCTCTTTCTGTCGTGTTCTCTACATTTGTAAATGACCTCTCATTATGTAGGAAATACAAATTGGTTGATTGATTGATTGATTGATGATCCATAAAACAATAACTACAAGTCATCTATAACCGAACACTGCTAAGATTATGTACAATTATGTACTTTATCATGGTGAACATTAATGCACACATCAAGTTTCCGAACCATACATACTACAGTAAATAGGAAACAGAGCCACATGTAAATACCCAATAAAGGAAAATATTCAGAGGGACACAAAAACGTACCTGTATGTAACTATTAACATGTACCATATTTTTGTCGTGATATCAAATGTGAACCCACCCATCAAATTTCGCGACTTTATACAAAAGTGTGATCACTTGATCTTTAAAAGTAAGTCACTATGACCTACTCTTTGCCGGCAGTTAGTAGAACCATCTGAGATGACGTACCATTAAGTTGTATGATTGTACAAAATTCACAAGTGCCAGATAAACTTAACGCAATCACTGAAGCATGTAAAGTAGGTCACTGCGACTACTTTGCATCTTCCAATGTGAATACAGGTATCAAATTTTAGGACTGTAAATACGACAGTTTCAAAGAGACTGAGCTTAAATGCAAGAACTGTACGTATTCACTGAAGTTTTACATGTAGGTCACCGTGACCAACTTTTGTCTGTCTGGGTATATTAAGCACCCTCCAAGAATAATACATATATAGTTGAAGTTTCATGACTGTACATACAATAATGTCAGATAAACTGAGCAAAAATGTAAAATGTAATGTTGATATTTGTGCTGTAGAAAAAGTGATACCTATGTCTTATCTATGTTTCACAGACGAGAGAATTTTTTTTCTGCGGGAACAATACGATTAATCAATGCATCTTAGACAATTTCTTTACACGGTGACAGGTGGTCAGGGTATCGAATAAAAGCTTAGATCACACAAATGTACAATTTTCATGGTTTTGTCTGTGTGAAGGTAATACAGGTTTCCGTTTCTGCACAAGCATCCTGCAAATGGTCAGATTGTGACATTAACTCACTGAGCGCATCGGAGATGCACGTATCGCCTCCTTTTGTGCCTCAGCATTCTAAACCACTCTAAAGTAAATTATAAACATGTTTACATTTATCGCATTCTAAACCACTCTAAAGTAAATTATAAACATGTTTACATTTATCGCATTCTAAACCACTCTAAAGTAAATTATAAACATGTTTACATTTATCGCATTCTAAACCACTCTAAAGTAAATTATAAACATGTTTACATTTATCGCATTCTAAACCACTCCAAAGTAAATTATAAACATGTTTACATTTATCGCATTCTAAACCACTCTAAAGTAAATTATAAACATGTTTACATTTATCGCTTACACACTAATAGTGCTGATGGATATTACGGACACAAGAAAAAGCATGAGTGACACCAATCGGTAGGAATCAATTGCTCATACTTTTACCAGACTCTCGCAGGGCGTAGATCACTCGGAGTCACGGGAGCGTCTGGTTGAACGAGACTACGATACTATACATATATATATATATATATATATATATATATATATATATATATATATATATATATATATATATATATATATATATATATAACTTTATCAAAATCCTATTAGGCGCTGTGGCTCGGTGATTACTTTGTTAGACTCCTACGCAGGGGTACTGGGTTCGATTCCTAGAACAGGCCAGGTCGGCTGCCGTGTTATGTGAAAAAGGGGAATAAATCAGCATGCACTTTAGGCAAGACACTTCGCTCGCATTGCCCAACAAAAACGATCCAAAGCCACTAGGCAAAGCATCTTAAATCGGACTTGTCCTCGCCGCCGAAAACTTAATGCAACAAGTTCTTTTTTTTTTAAATATGTCGCTAGGGGTTTTAATTCTGCTGAATATAAATAGAAGTAACATGATCACATTCATTTATTGTTTTGATTCAATGTAGAATAAGAAAGATAATTAAAGAAAAAACAAAAATTATCACAAGAATGATTCCTCCGCATAGAAGTTTCTCATAAATTGTAAGAAAATGTCGCAAATACTTGTCCTTCCCTCTAGCCGTTTTGCGTCTCTCTCTGGCTTTCCTTATCGCCTACTACTCTCTACATTTTTCTTCCGTCCCTTCAAATACCTTGTATATATCTATTTTAGTGTAGAAAAATTATTTGTAAGAAAATTAGAATTTCATCAGGTGAACTGATTTTCCACTTTTTCTGTCTTAACTTCCGAAGAAATCGTGCACCACGTAATCCAAAGTGACACGGTCATAACCAAGGTACAACCAATGCTTAGAATTACCGTAGTAAAATGGACAGAATGCTGATTACGTCACGAGGAAATCATGTTGAGGAGCTATAAACATGCACCTCAGCAAATCTTAGTTAATATACTAGAGATTGTTTTTAATAATGAAAACTGGTATATGATATAACAGTTAAAAATTCACAAGTGGATTTCTGTACATGAAACTCATTTCTATCAATTCTATTTATTTATTTTTGTAATTTTTTATATTTTTTTAATTCTCATTTGGTCTTGGCCATATTGAATCTCAAGGTTAGGCTTCACACATTCACATACTATCTTGCACAAGTCAGTCTATTCCCTCGTCCATGAACGGTATATAATTTTCTACACGATTTGTATGCATGTGTAGGGTTTATACAAACATATATATATATATATATATATATATATATATATATATATATATATATATATATATATATATATATATATATATACATAAATACTTTTGACGACTCACAAACCTACTTCCGAGTCTTGTTTGTCTGTGGCTTCATCTATACACTAAATTAACCACGCTTGAAAGTATATTCAAGTAAGTTTGAACTTGATATTCAAACGAAACAATGTGTACTTATTTCCTCTGCACGAGTATTACATAATCATGGCAATTTACTTCTCTCTAAACGTTCGTCACACAGAAGATATTTGTCACATTTTCATTAATCACATTAAAATTGTTACTGTTATTGTTAAGATAAAAAATATCAGTATTTGCTATTTTAATAAAAAGCACGTTAATGACTTCTTAAAAAAAAATCGGTTTCCAGTGTAAATTTGGCAATAACATAATTTATGCAATATCGATTTTTTTCTTAAAGTTAAGACAAGATTAGCATTGAGAAATTTTCTTTTATACAAAAAAAAATCGAGAAACACCGGCATTTTACCAGCTATTGAAAGTCTAGCATAAAATTTTTATTAATCGCTCCGCTGTTTCGATTCATTTTTATTCCAAGGTACTTACAGCTGACGGTGATTTACTGCAAACAAGCAATATATTAGTATCAAGACGAGGCAGCTGACTGAGATCCATTCTGTCAGTGTAGGCCCAAGCAATAAATATAACCAATTACCGGCCTTTCAAAGGAATCACTTTAATTTCTGTTTTTGATGTTGAATAATTGAATTGTGAAAGATAAGCTTTTTATTTTGGTACTATAATATCCTCACTTCAAAAATCTGCAGGAATATGAGTTGAAGGTGTATTTTTACATATCGAGAGTCAGTCACGGGTATATTATGAAACCGACTATACCGTTTGTAGGCCGTGGGAACGTCTGTCAGTCGCCTGCCAGTGTTGTAACATTACGAATATGTCAGGCACTGCTTGTTAGAAGTAAATTCTGTAATTTAGTCCTAAAAATCTTTGAAAAAGTACTGTGTGTGAAAGTACTTTTGGAGTGAAATGCATTTTCATACCAAATCGGTCTGAATCTGTCTTCTTTTGATCTGATCTTAAGTGTGCCACTCGTATATATACATATTCATATATACATATATATATATATATATATATATATATATATATATATATATATATATATATATATATATATATATATAAAAATATATAAATGGTCTTATTTTTCTGCAGCAAACTTTTATAAATACGTGTATTGACAATTGCTGAAGAAAAACTGAGCGTTATAAAATGGACGGATACACTTTTGGAGATGGTGTGTATGTGTGCACAATTATAGTCTATGACTGCTTACCTTTTACCTTAGAGTACATAAACACGAAGTAGTAGCTCAGGTAACCATTTTGAAATTTATACTTGTCGTCGTCGTGTCCTGGGTCCTGACGAAACGGCATGCGGGTGACGTAATTCTTTCAGCAGAACTGTCTACATTTTCAAGCTTGGCCCTTGTAGCATCTATTTCCAGCATTTTGTTTTCTTCCAACAGACTCATTTTGACCTCGTAAACGGATATAAAATGTGTAATTGTGACTGTGTTCCACCGTGTCACATTTACAAGTAAATTACTTGTTAGCCGTTCCGTTGCCACGGTGACTTTTGATTATTTCTTCTTCTTCTTCTTCGTGAACTACTGTCAACCAAACACCATCTTTATCACACGAAGTCATCCATACATATAATTTACCGATATCATAGTTTTACACATTAACTCATGAGAAGTAGCGCCAACTATACGTGCTTAGCATTTGTCATGACAAAGGAGAAGTGTTCAAACTACTACACGTTTACTATTGCTTCATAAAATAAACTATGACCCAAAGACTATAATAGCTTCGTTGTACATAAGGTCTGACTCGACATTTTCACGTCTAATAGGATTGCGTTGGATTGGAGCTAATTACTCTTGAATGTAATATGGCACGAAAATAGTCCGCGTAATTATAGTGTTTCGCGCATTTCATCGGAGATGCTTCCCTTTTTTTTAAAAAATATCTTACTAGAAACCTTATAATATATATACATGTATATATATATATATACATATATATATATATATATATATATATATATATATATATATATATATATATATATATATCGTTGAGAGGAAAAGGAAACAAAAACATTAGCCAACTCTCCGTGTGAACCGTCTGAACGCACGATAGGTGATACGCAGTGCGAGACAAAAGTTTTATTTGACTCCTTTTTCTTTGTTTCACTCCTCCCAATTATCCTCAGGTAGCTGGTTGAATTATATGATAGTAATTAGATAACGAGTACTCAGTCATCTCAGTACATGCCAGCATCTTTTATTCAGTCCCCTCCCACTAGTCAACAAAAACAACAACAACCTGAATGGCTTGAATCTTTCCCTAAAGGAATCCCACCACTTAACCATGCTACATGTGGCTTTCTAGGAACACCATTCCATAATATGTGATGCACAATTTGATGGGAAAACAATCGACAAACTTGATAAGCTCGATTCTATTATGTTTAAACTTGCAGCTTGAAAACCAGATGAGAGGTATGAATGAAGAATCCGTACAACAAACAGAAAGGTTGAATCACTGGAGTCACCCGTCAATCAGATTCTAAAATTCCAATCTGAAATAGAAAACGAAATGAAAAGTCAAAGGCAAATTCTACTAAAGAAGTTTGACCATGATTCCTCACAATGTAGAGAGAATTGACTGTGCGCAAATATTTGTGTCAAGAATCGAAAGAAAAAAATTAAAAATTAAACGATCATTGAAAATGAACGAGGATGAAATATCGTGGTATGAGTGACAATTTAATTTTTTCTGGTATCGCTGAGATCCAAACTGAGGGTCAAATAGAAAATACAGGAGAGATTTTGAAAATGTTTATTTCAACTCAGATGAAGGCCTGTAATAAAATACCCTTTGAAAATATGCACTGGTTAAGCCATACAAAACTGCCCTCAGACCAAACCAAGGCCAACAGTAGCTAAATTTACTTACTACAAAGATAGAGAGTACGTGTGAGCCATTTGGCGTGACTGAACAAATGCCACCAAGCCCCGTATTCACAACGCTCTTCAACCTGAATGCTCATTCAAAGGCAAAATTACCTTTGTCATAGTTCTTATATTTGTTAAATTGTTACAAATTGAATTATATATATATATATATATATATATATATATATATATATATATATATATATATATATATATATATATATATATATATATATATATATATCTAAATGTATTATTACTTTGAAATTTCTTGTATTTAAATTAGTGTTTTTAATGTAAGCTACCCAAATTTTAGTTTGAGCGAGGACTCAAGTTTCATGGATACGGACCAAGAACTCTTCGAGAGACGTAAAGTACTCTGAGGTCACTACCAAAATGCAAGAAGGCTCATCGTACCCGATGTTTCGTACACAAATTCAGCTATTACCTCCCCTAGTGCACATAATCGCTTCAAATGCTTCTGCACGAATATTACTTTTTTGAATGGAAACTAACCTGCCTAGGACTCAAACACGCGCAGAATTAGCAATTACATCTAGACAACCATCGAAGCAGGGATGTCGTCGAGCTCAACACCCTCTGCATAACTAGAGGAAACAATGAACCACGAGTTTTCATTAAGACAAACTATGATGACAATATGTTTGAGGTGTCTAAATCAAGGAAATGAAAACAATAATAATACTAAAATTGGGTTAGTTGACACGTGTATGATAAGATTGTAGGAGGGGTTTCTACTTTAAATAGAAATGTCATAACAGGCATATATCAAGTAATAACAATTTCAATTATTGCATGAACGATGATAATATGGTGCAATCTAGTTCGAATAATACTTAATTTACTCGAACAAAAATATGTTCTTTAAATGTGTGAGGTTTTAAACGTAGGATACTGATTCGAGACTTTATTGAATTTGTCAATAATTAGAATCTGATAGGATACTGATTTAAGACTTTATTAAATTTGTCAATAATTAGGATCTGATAGGATTTATTGAACTGATTCCAGACTTTGTTGAATTTGTCAACAATTAGGATCTGATAGGATACTGATTTCAGACTTTATTGAATTTGTCAATAATTAGGATCTAATAGGATTTATTGAACTGATTCCGGACTTTGTTGAATTTGTCAACAATTAGAATCTGATAGGATACTGATTTCAGACTTTATTGAATTTGTCAATAATTAGGATCTGATAGAATACTGATTCCAGACTTTATTGAATTTGTCAATAATTAGGATCTGATAATATACTGATTTCAGACCTTATTGAATTTGTCAATAATTAGGATCTAATAGGAATTATAGAACTGATTCCAGACTTTATTGAATTTTGTCAATAATTAGGATCTGATCGGTTACTGATTTCAGACTTTATTGAATTTGTCAATAATTAGGATCTAATAGGATTTATAGAAACAAAACTTGACAGTTTTTATATTATTAGAACTCCCAACTTACCACACTCAGTTTTGTTAAAAATAGAAAACAGGTACGATACAAAAATTCTGGTGGAATAGCTGTATTTTAAAAGGGCCATTTGTTCAATTATATAACTGAAATAGAAAAAGAAAACGAGTATAGTATGTGGTTAAAATTATCGAAAGACTATACAAATACTAATATTGATATTTTGATCGGACTAGTTTATAACAAATACTAATAGTGATATTTTGATCGGACTAGTTTATATACCCCTTAAAGTATTACGTCAGTTTTGTCAGCAGGTCTATAAGCATACTTTGCAGTTCTGGATTATCCAATAGGCAGACTAACCAGGTCTATAAGCATACTTTGCAGTTCTGGATTATCCAACAGGCAGACTAAGCACGTGCTTAAGGCAAAAGCAAAACAGGGGCACCAAAAATAAATAAATGAGAAATCACTTTTTTTGTTTGTTTAATTATATATGGAGGGGGCATAATCTTTTCAGTGCTTATGTCCTCTAGAGGTCTTAATCCGGCCCAACGTAGAAAACATTTTAACGATGTTGCATTGAGTGCTATGTGGCATATCAAAGTTTCCCTAGGTAATTCAATGTTGCATTAAAGTGCTATGTAGCTTATCGAAACTTCCCCTACGAGTTCAATGTTGCATTGAGTGTTATGTAGCTTATCGAAACTTCCCCTACGAGTTCAATGTTGCATTGAGTGTTATGTGGCTTATCTAAATTTCCCCTACGAGTTCAATGTTGCATTAAGTGCTATGTAGCTTATCGAAACTTCCCCTACGAGTTCAATGTTGCATTGAGTGTTGTGTGGCATATCGAAACTTCCCCTAGGGAGTTCAATGTTGCATTGAGCGTTATGTTGCATATCGAAACTTCCCCTAGGGAGTTCAATGTTGCATTGAGTGTTATGTGGCATATTAAAGCTTTCCCTAGGGAGTTCAATGTTGCATTGAGTGTTATGTGATATATCGAAGCTTTCTCTAGGAAGTTCAATGTTGCAAATCAAGTCAATTTTAAAAAAGAATAAAAATAAAATAAAATAAGTTTTTAGAGTTTCTAGATTTGTATGTCTGGAATTAATTTATATCAATCACATATAGAATCTTTAAACACAATCATTGTCTAGAACCATTAATTGACACTTTTACCAACACGTTTATCAGTTATATTTGCAAAATTCCGTATGTCCAATCATTACCTATCTATAGAAGTTGGAAGATGGAAAATATGGAAATAAGTGATAGAATTGTGTTCTATAAAAAAAGTAGGAGACCAGTCCATTATCTTTTTATATGTAATTATTATCAAGCATAAATAAATATCTATATAAAGCCATAATATTAACAATATCCAAATGCATATAAATTTGATTTGTTATTCAATTATACAAATGTAAACATTTTGAATAATGTTTGTAAATGCATAGTTTCTGTCAAAATCTTAAGCTCCCATTACCCAAGCATGATATAGCCATTAATGTGCTAACCGACAAATCAAACGAAATCAAAATCGTTTCAGCGCCTGATATAAACAACCTCCTGTTACTTTTGTCTCTTTCGTCCATGTACCTATATCCTCATGTATCACCGTGTTATCTGAGGTGAAATAAAGTTCTGTTCTTTTCTGTCACATCACTGACAAATCAGACGAAGTGATGTTTACTGGAGTCTTGGATCGTCAGAATGTTTCATAACCAGGACACATCACTGACAGACCAAACGTAGTAATGTTTACTGGAGTCTGAGTGGGATCGTGAGAATGTTACATAACCAGCACACATCACTGACAGACCAGACGTACAGTGGCGTACTAAGGTTAATGGCGCCTGGGACGACGATGAGGTCCCGCCCCCCGCCCCCCCCCCCCCCCCCCCCCCCCCGTTGGTACGCTACAACAGATGTAGTCATGTTTACTGGCGTCTGAATTTGATCGTGCGAATGTTTTATAACCCGGAGACATCACTGACAAACCGGACGTAGTAATGTTTACTGGAGTCTGAGTTTGATCGTGAGAATGTTTTATAACCAGGACACATCACTGACAAATTGGAGGCAGTAATGTTTAATGGAGTCCGAGTTTGATGGGGTACAGTATATCTCCTCATCTGATACGCCGATTTTTCATATGAAGTTTATGAAACCCGTGAAGTTATTTTAATCTATCGGTCGCCTTGACAAATAGAAATGAAGTGAACTTATCCTGATATTATATGGAACGAACACTGAGTTAATAGCCTTTATGTGTCTGAAACCGTTATTTATAAAATGATGCTCATAACTTCAGGAAAAAGCTCATGCATCACAAATCCTTCAAATCGATTAGGGTTTTCTCTTCAATTTAAGAATATTCTGACTCTTAATCAATAGCTTTCAATGCTTCACAGCTCAGTAGTTGGACTATGACGCTCTAAAGGCCGAAGATGGCAGTCCCCTGGCAATCGGGCCAGACGTACATGTTCTTTTGCCAAATATAGCCGTTGTAAAGTGTGTTGCCTCATGTACACGCACATGTATGGATGCCTACACGGATTAATGGACTACTTTTTTTACGATAGGGCTGTTTTACATGTACTACTAACTACTATCTTACGTGGTAGAATACGTGAAAAACAGAGGCCTAAGTAGGCCTTTTGTGGATTTCTGGAAAAATAAACTAAAATGTACCTAGATTTTAAAAAAAAAGTATTTAAAAAAAAAAAGACTTCGCACATTGTGTGCTTTTATTTGTTTTCCCCTATATTCTAACAAAATTCCAGATCTTTAAAAATACATATTTGTTTATGTGGCCAATAGTTTCCGACTTTGGACTACTTATCTACTTAACTTACCTCAGCTTTTTCTAGATGATATAAGTACTCCTATGTATTTAATTTGTCATCTACAATGAGTACAAGCATCACTAAAACCACCCCAACCTCACCCCCACCACCCTAAATCACTATAACCACCCCAACCCCAACCCCACCACCATAACTACTATTACTACTACTGCTACATCTTCTGTTACATTTTTTTCATCCTTGGAATTTTATCTTTAGAATTTTACTTTAAATTGCACCATATAGCCATTTTGTGCTGAGGTGCCATTAAACACTAATACATACATACATCATCCTTGTATTATTGATGCTATCTCTCTGGTGAATAAATTGTGGAATATAGAAGGTTTTTCACTTTACTATTGATCACACAAATTACACATCCCAAGAAGAAAATTCATTTTATCAATACTTCTGGTGTCTCAAAGATGTGATGGCAGTGCAGACTAATCATTGTTATCCTTATTTCTTAATTAGGACTGTTTACACTAATTGTGATCAACCGTTTCTAACTGATTTAAAACGTTGGTTCTGATCAAACTTAATGTCAATCATAATTTAAATAAAAGAAAAACTTTTAGAACGATAGACAACGTGGCGCACACCGATACTCTTTTATACTTTTCTTTTGTTCATTCCCAGGTTTATGGCATACATGCACGCCACATCTATTCTCTACAGACACATTGTCGAAAGGGATTTATTCCAATAACCCTGTTTTTATAACTAATATCACATGCTAAAAACAAATAAATTTTGTTCTAGATAAAGAGGCCATGTGGACCAGTCTATACTATTACGCATTTATCATAACTCAATCTAACTACTAAAAAATATCTAAATATTCTACACTGGGAAAACGTTCAAACACAGCAAAAATGGGTGATAGAGGCTTGTTTTCAACAACACAGGTGTTCATGCACTTTAGGTGTTCTGTACTTTAATTTAGTTCTTGCTTTCGATTGAAGACTTAACCTTCACTTTGTTGTCTCTCCTCTTTTATAAGCAAATGTAAAATAATAAAAGAATCATAACAGTTTGAGAAATATGTTTTATGTATATGTGTGAGTATATGGAAGAGAGAGAGAGAGAGAGAGAGAGAGAGAGAGAGAGAGAGAGAGAGAGAGAGAGAGAGAGAGAGAGAGAGAGAGACATACATACATACCCATTTTTGAAACTATGACAATGAATGCAATTTTGCAAGATATCTTTAAAACTTTACTTCCCATCTTTAAATGTAAATGTAATACATTTTATGAAATAATATCAGATACCTGAAAATATTATAGGATACTGACTTAAGAGCGTTAATTCAGATATCTTATTAATTTCATATATGATATAAATTTTATGAGATATCGTATTAGCATTACATCATATTTCATAAATGATTTTAGATGATAAATGTATATTTTAATTTTCCTCTAAGATATTTTATACAGTTTTAAAGGTATCTCGTAAAGTGAATAAGATACACAAACACTCACACACAAACACACACACACACACACATATGTGTGTGTGTGTCATCTCTTATGTCCAGAAAATATATATCATTAACTGTATAGTATATCCTTTAAACTATACTGTATATCAAAGGACTTTGTAAGATATATTAAATATGATATCAGCTGTCTGAATTTGTTTTACAAGATATCCAGTTAAGTTTATTGAATATAATATTTAAAAAATGCTTATAAGCGGAGTCGCGTGATTTGTGTTTATATATCTATTGGATTTTCAGAGATATTTTATCAACAGTATTAATTCAAAACCACCGTCAATTGTACAAGATTTTTAATGCAGAATATAAAATACTGCATCAAGTAAGATAGCTTAATAATTTTATCAGGCCGATTTATTTAATTTGTTATGCATGATATGTACTGATATTATGGGTTTTGGAACTAAATAAAAACGAACTCAGGTTGTAATATGTAACTTGGATGAATATACTAAGTGAATGAAAACATATAAAAACTTTATTCATATCTATTACGCCGTTTCAAGGATATGGCCAGTTAATTTATAAACATTCGCTATGATACTATAATAGTCTGGGCTACGAATTTCGCCATGATGCATATAGTTGTGACGTCACTAAGTAAAATCTGGTCTATCGCCAATACATTGATCTACCGATTCATTGTTTCAATAAAGTTTGTTTTCGAATTGTTGCGAAAATCACATCGAAAAAGAGTGTTAAACTGAATAGTAAATAATAAAGATGAATTCAGATTATGGAGTTACATAAGGAAACAGTTTAATAGGCTGTCAAATCTGTGCAATCTACTACGGAACCAACCGCTTACGGTAAGATGACTTTTACTGATTCGTTTAGTTCGATACCGCGAAATACTGCAAAGATGTATACTTTTAATATGAAATGAAATTACATTCAAATTATCTCCAAACATACTACGATCTACCAATACTTCGATTCACTTTCAACCAACTAACAAGTATTCACATAACCAGAATGGAATAAGCAACGTCATGATATCGACTATTATTGCTCCCACAGGTGAAGAGGTTGTAAATATGACTTCATTCTAGGCATCAAGTCAGTTGCATTAAGGAAGAAAATTGCCAAAATCGTTATGCGCCGTACAAAAGCACCAGATTGTTTTTTTCTTCTTTTTTCTGACATATCTATTTAGATTAAAAAAATGATAAGCTCTAAAAACAACGTTACACTGGAAGGCTGTGACATCATTATGACATCACCATTTTAATGTCGCTACGGAATATCACAAGAATACACAATTCTTGTTGTGCAATACCTTCTGGAATGCTTCCAATATAATTTTATTGATTGGAACTACAGTAGGAACATCAATTCTTTACTTAAGACATGGGGTTATTCTTGGTGGACAATCATGAACCAGTTTTCATGCTAAAATCAACTGGCAAGTCTTGGAGAAAAACAATGTAAACAAATCAATGCCTCAAAAAAATCAGTATATATATATATATATATATATATATATATATATATATATATATATATATATATATATATAAACTTTTACATAATTTCAGAAAAATGATTTGTCAAATGGGTAAGATATGTATCTTAAAAATTCAAGATTTATTGTCTAATATCACGCAATATTTTCTTATTTTAAGTTTCTTGTGTAGTGTAATAAGCTTACTACCTTCATAAATTAAGAATATTCATATAGAGTATTTCTGCATAAACCTTTGTTTTATGTTTTCCTCTGTATAATATCTAGATTGTCTAGGTATTTGTAGCTGCCAAGATTCAGTAGGTTAATGTGAAATGGACGGCCTGTATTACTTGCCAGACAACTACTCCAGAGAGTTTATGTTGTCCACAAAAACGCCGATGTCACGAAGCTCTCACAGTGTACAAGGACGTCCTTGAGAATCTTGAAGAATTCAGAAAGCTGGATGCATTGCCAGTGGATGTGGACTTTAGGTCAGAAGGAACTGAGGAAAACGTTCTGGAAAAAATGCCTCATGGCATTGCTCTTGCCATCTTAAGTTCAAAAATTCGAAGTTAGAACGGGAACGAAACAGGAAACGTACAGATACATCAGATGCCCGTTGTTCTAAGAGAAAATGAACGACAAGTGTTAAAGACTGCTGTCTATTCTGCGAAATAACCACTCTTGGCAAGATACATGTATTTTCAACATTCCATGCTGATCAATCCCTTAGACAGATGGGTACCGACATGCAGGATAAAAACTCCTTGTTAAAATAGCAAGTGGGGATTTGATTGTTTTATAAGGCAAGTGCCATCTTGCTTGTCTGACACAGCACATAAATCGTTATCGTCCCCATTTACGACAAAGGGATAGTGCTCCAAATAGAGAGAGAGAGAGAGAGATACACCTAGAACTTTTTTGCGAAGTAGGTGTCTCATGTTGAGTATTCAATAGAAGAGGGAACCCACCTCTTTAAGCTATCATATCTCCATCAATTATATCAAAGTCGACTGAAAAAGCTTAGGCAAGACATTTCTGTCAATAAAACCCGCTTCAAAACAAAACTTTTCAAACACTTTTCAGACATGGGTTTGCACGAGCAGTCAGATGGCTTGAACACCTTACTTGTATTTCCAGACGGCATACAGCATATAATTAACAATGTCTTCCTTGTACATAACTATGACTCGGAAGCTCTCCTGTTTGCACAGGTTTACAGAAAAGAGATCTTCAGAGCCGGAAAGGTCACATTTCCTGGAAACTTTCCCCCTATCTGTCAGCAATCATTAAACGAGCGATGGGTGTCTTGAAGTCCATGACTGAGTTCATCAACCATGGTCAGGTTCCTATTCTAACGTGGAAGTACCCAATATTTTCCGACTCAACGTACAGCCAGTGGACCTGACCTGCAAATTATGGAGAGGAGCAGCTTGTCATCACGTTTGGAAGTCTCCACATTGAGAAAGCTCTATGAAATGCTCTCGAGGATTTCTAGAGTGCAGTGGCTGGACGAATGCCCTCACAGAAGCTTGTATGCCTACGCCTGGAACTGTTGATTCATTCCTCAAAGCCATTCACTTCACATGGACACGACACACCCACCAAATTACTGTTTGGCTCTATTGAAACTATTGCATGATATATATGTCAGCCATGCAAGAGGTGCCAGTGACCCAGATGAGTATGAGGCCTGGAGATAGAATATGAGTCCCCATTCCAGTACTGGGATATAGTGCTCCGGACGGAAATCTTGATTGTCATCTTCATTTGTGCACACAGAGCGAATGATTTTCATCTTTACGCGGAAGTTTTACAAGCACTGATGCTCCTCTTCTTTGCACTGAGTCGCTGTGCACATACGCGACATGCAGTCCTTGCCGTCAACTCTTAAGGAAAACATTCACATTTTTGGGTGGTTGACAAGACCACGCACAGTTTCTCAGCTCTTCCAATTGATCAGGTACATGAGCAATACAATGCAAAGGTTAAGGACATTGGAAAATCCAGATGGTCTACGGAGATTGATGATTGCCGGTCTTGAACAAGTTGGGTTGCTGAATAATTTGTAAAGTGAGTACCTCCAGAAGGAGAATCCTGAAGTCAATTATCAGCACCAGGAAGAGGGTCTATCGTCACAAGAAATGTTCCAGGGCCAAACCAACAACCTCATTCAGGTTATCACGCAGTACAGTAACCCATTTCTTGATGATTGTCCCTAGCTGCTGATCTTGCATAATACACGAGACTGTGTGGATGACTCTGTTATGAATACCGTTCGGAAAATAGAAACGTTGGTGCAAGAACAGTATGTCAAATATCAGAATGAGGTACTGGACAATAGAAACAAGTCGATTAATTTGCCAGTAAATAAAAACTCTCTACCTTTCCTACAGCCACCCAAATGCAGGGATAAACTCAAAGCAAAGCAAATTGCTTCACTACGCGATGATATAAACTTGTTCGGACATCTTTATATAGCTAACCATCTGCGTGAAGGAGATCCAGAGGTATTCTTTAGTAATTAAAATCAGCTGTATTCCCCTTTCCTCTCCTACTTTGGCAATCTCCGCATAGGAACAAAGTCAGATTTAATGCGCTGTCTGGACACCTGTGATCAACCCGAACTTCCTTGTCAATTAGACAGTAAAATCTTTGATGTTGCAGCCACTGTACACAGTTTACCCACATCTTCCGTCTCCACCTTCAAGGATTATGTAGAGAAGATATTTCGGCAGTTTCTGCGCCGGGAACTACAGAACGTTCGGAGACTGGATTTGGTCTGGGATAGGTATTTCCCAAGCAGCATCAAAGAATCAACTCTAGAGAAACAGGGCAGTGGTGTGCGGAGGAAGGTGACACCTCCAACATTATTGCTGGTATGTATTCTCTATATATTTGCTGAACAATAACTAATTTTATAGTATGCAAGTGATTTTTGTCGGGTCTTTTTGTACCTAGACACAGCTGTTATCTCCAAAGGTGACAGTCAACCCACCACGTAAAAAGATGATACCAGGATCATGGTCCATCTTCATCACCTGCTAGAAACGGGCAGCAACATAATTCTTGTCCGAACAGTAGACACAGATGTCATTGTCATTTTAATTGGCCAGATGTTCAACTTGCTGTCTTCGTATCCCAAAATGAACATGTGGGTTGCATTTGGGATGGCAAAGGTTTCCACCATTACCCTATCAACACCATTTGCTTCAGCCTTGGACAGGAGAAATCTCGTGCTCTTCCTCTTTACAATGCCTTCAGCGGATGTGATACAACTTCACTCTTCTTCAATAAGAGGAAAAAGAGTTCATGGAAGGTATGACAATCCTATCCGGAGGCAACTGATGCATTCCTCCACATGACAGAGAACCCATTTGAACCAGTTGAAGTCTTCTCTCCTGATTTCCAATGTCTAGGACGGTTCACAATAGTCATGTATGATAAAACAAGCAACTTGACTACATTCAATGCGGCAAGGAGGGAGCTATTCTGCAAGAAGAGCAAGAGCTTGGAAAACATTCCTCCTACACATGTAAAAATGTGAAATGGAATGTTCCACTGTTCTGTATTAATTTGACATGCATATTCTTATTATTTTCTTTATGTTTATATCAATTAGATTTCTTTTTCTTGCCTGCTGCAATATATCAAGACAGGGACATATTAGGGAGGGATTTGGACCACAAGTACAGAACATCAGCCCAAAAGTTCCAGATGGATGGGTATAGCCAATGGAAGACACCACTGGCAGCCTGTCTGGATGACTCTTCCTGAAGCGGCTAAAGTTTGTAAGCTCTAAAGTTAGGAAGCTGTAAAGTTTGTAGTGAGTTGATCAAATGCGGTTGCAAGTCTGAACGAGGTTGTCGAAGCTGCAAGTGCTCCAAAGCCGGACTGCAGTGCAATGAACTTTGCAGTTGTAACTGTCAGAAATAGGCAGTCGTCATAGCTTGACCTGAGTAAATAATAATAATAATGAGGATTTACTACAGCGCTTAATATTTGGAAGCTCTAAGCGCTTTACAATATTACTTAACACGTAAGGATATATATATATATATATATATATATATATATATATATATATATATATATATATATATATATATACAAGATTACAAAAAAAAAACATTGCTAAGTCTTAAGTCTGTTCTTGCAGTCGAAATAGGTGAGTTTTAAGAGCACTCTTGAATCAGATCAGAGTGTCATTGTGTTTAAGTTCAAGAGGCAATTCGTTCCACGTAGCTGGGCCCTGGTATGCAAACGAATGTTGTCCGTAGAACTTGGTCTTGATAGTGGGAATAATGAGAATACGAGTGTCAGTATCTAATAGGGGTGTACACGTGGGTGAGGTCAGATAGGTATTTTGGACTGGAGGTAGTCAAACGAAATGTAGCACAGAGAACAGATTTTGTGTTTGATTCTGGAGCGAACGGGTAGCGAGTGGAGGGTACAGAGCAGGGGGGTTGAGTGCTCAGTTCTCGGTACTCTAAGAATAATCAAAACAGCTGTGTTTTTAACTTTTTGAAATTTCTGAAGTAGATACCGAGACTAACCAGATAGAAGAGAATTACAAAAGTCCGGCATAGAAAGTACTAAGGAACACAAAAATGATGCCACAATAGCCCCGTACTCATCAGATTTATGAGAACTTATAATTTTATGAATATCTGACCCCGTGCGATGCATGTGTGAGAAAATAGTGCCTTTGTCCTTTGCGTACCAGTCATTTAACTAAACTGCCAGACCAATCGGGAAAGTCATCAAATGCAAAAAATAAATGATTAGATTATTTCATACAAGAGAGCTATAAAGCAAAACTTTCATAAATATTGAATTTTCTACACAATTTACATTTAGAAAAACCGATTTGTTATAAGCAGTTTATTTTCCTTTAATATCAATTTGACACGCAGTACTCTCCACCATTGATGGTAAATTCTGATGAAGGTAAATCTTAATGTTATAAAAATAATTTGGCATTCTTGTACATCTTATCAATAGCCGATATATTTATTTATATCTATCACCCCCAATCCCCTATTTAGCATTTGCACACCACACTTCATGCTCGTTTAAATAAAATGTAATATAAATTATCTACAGTATATTCATATTAACCGTTATGAAAACGTATTTCAATATATTGTAACTGTTTCTAACTACCTATATTTCTTTATAAATTCTACTGTTAATTAAAGCTTATTACAGATCTCCAATAGTTTTTCTTTTGTTAATTCTTTGTGTTAAATGTCAGCGAGGAATAATGAAGGTAAAAAATCGAATAGAAATTTAGATCTACAAACAAATTCAGTGAATTTGTGTCCCCCGTCTACCGTGGTGAGGTCATATAAATTCACAATCATGAAATCTGACTATGACCTTTAAGACAGAGCTGTAAGGTTACTGGGCAAACATCGAAAGTAACCAAGTTGTATTGCCCTCTCTTAAAGAGCATCAGAGGAAAAGTGCAGAAAATTAGTACGAGCAATGTTACCAGTTACCTTGACATTGAAGATAAAATCTTGAATGTGATACATGAGATGCCATCAAACTAAGAAGCATAAGTGTACCATGGTTCGTCTCTGTACCTGAAACATCTTTAATGATATAAAGCGGAAACAAAAGAAACCTTAAAATATTAAGCTGTGGCCTTGATCTTGAGGACAAGACATCAAACGTGCAATGCAATACATCTTCTAGTCACAATATATCAGTATGCCAAGCTTCGTCCATGAAAAGTTAGAAAGCGGAAGGGCAATCGTAACTAAAACCTAAACTATTAACCTGTGACTAAAACCTTAAAGAGAAGACACTAATGTGGTACGCGCCACACCACTTAGTGATGATATATAGTTGTACCAAGTTTCATTCCTTCTTCTCCAGTGGTGCTAATTTTATTGTGTAAAAAGGAAAGTATAATATAAAACTTCAACATATAACACCATGATAGTGACCTTGACCTTCAACACATCTCTAATGATGATATTTATGTACACCATGTTGCATCACGTAATCTCAAACAGCTCCGAAGTTAGAGTGGAAAACAAAGTGTGATGGAAAATATACAATATTGAGCCGTGACCTTGACCTCGAAGATAGGACCCCAATGTACATGTATATCAAGTTTCACCCCTTAATGTCAAACGGCTTTCAAGTTATAGAGTAGGAAGGAAAGTGTGCTTTAAACATAAATTTCTGTGCCGTGACCTTTTTCTTTCTGATAACACCCTAAATTGTTACGTGACACAACCATTGGTGATACTGTACAAGTGTACCAAGTCTCATGCTTTAATACCAAGCGGCTTAAAATTATAGAGCGGAAGGGATAGTGTGATGAAAACTTAAAAACTGAGCTGTGACTTTTACTTTAAATCGAGAACTCCTAATGTGGTACGCGCCACATTGGCGGATTTCCCATTAGGCAGACAAGGCAGCTGCCTAGGGCGGCCAAATTCAAGGGGCGGCAGATTTTAACGTATGAAAATCTGACTTTGTTAAAAAAAAAATTATTTTGTAAAAACTCAAGAGAAAAAAAGCTATAGTTAAATTTTGCCATTATCTAAAGGCGCAAAGGTCTTTAAAGGTTTTGGTATTACTTTCTTGAAATCGTTGAGCTATTGCCATGATCTATCATTTAAATATAAATTCAATGGGATATATTTTTCAAAGGCAATTTTCTTTCAAATCAGATGCGCTTGCAATGTCAACATTATTATCTTGGCTCTTACACACACACACACACATCTCTGTCTGTCTGTTTCTGTCTCTGTCTCTCTGTCTTTCTCTCTCTCTCTCTCTCTCTATATATATATATATATATATATATATATATATATATATACTAAACAAAAACTGACAAACAACAAATGGGTATAAAACAAGCTGAGCGACTAAACTACACACACTGATTTCACAAACTCTACAAAAACAAAACACGAAACACAGAAACGTAATTACCTTACAGAGAAGCTACACGATGTTTGGTTGTGTATATTTACAAATACAAAAAAGGGGGGAAAAAGAATAAGACAAAAATGTTTGTACAGCGCTACTTGTTACAATGCGTCTTAAGTACGCTTATATATATATATATATATATATATATATATATATATATATATATATATATATGTGTGTGTGTGTGTGTGTGTGTGTGTGTGTGATTATATTTTCCATTATCCGTTTATTGATGCAACTGATTCTAATTAAAAGTGATATGATACTGTGACTGAAAGCTGCAGACCTATTTTACAATTATAAGTGCTTGAATCTAAGGTTGGTGCTCCCTTCCTTTATTATTAGGCAACGTTCTGGTCACCATGAAAACTGATACGTTGTCAAACTGATCATATCCTAGACAGATTGACATTTTAATATTTCACAAGTTCACAAGCGTAATTAATGTTGAGCAGTAAAGAAAAATGTATCCTCAAAGAGTTTGGAACCAAATAACAACGATGACAGAATCTTACATCAAGCGATAAAATGACTCAATGTAATCAACAACCAGCATTACTTGGAAAATGCGGTCTTCTTTCTTTGAAAGCCTCATAGCGGAATCATGGCAAGGGGATATGATGGACTTAATAAAAAAAAATCGTTTTAGGCATTTCACGGTTCATTTGGCCATTCTTTAGTAATGTTTATCTGTTCATTTTGATATAGAAAAAAAGTTCTCTTTTAGATTCAGGAGCAAAATAATTACAACAAATGGTATATTTTGGACATACAGATTTGTAACTCGCTGACAATGTCAATGTTTTTTGCTATTATCGAACAATATTCAATGTGGATGTTAGCTGCGGTTATCGCCAGATACTTCTGGTCCTAGTTAAGGATGTGCGCAGTATTTTCCATTCAATGAACTATTTGACCGGATATATGCATTTTTTCCCAAACTTGCATAGCAGTCTGTCATCTATAGTTTTGTTATTTTTTCAAATGTCACAGAGAAGCGATATACATCATTTGATTTTCTTTTTTTTTCTGCTTTCCTCTTCTGAATTCGAGATTTGTGCTGAATGTTTGACAAGAATGGGCCAGAGTCTTAGAGCAAACGTGTGAAATAGAAACAATAAAAAAAAAAAAAAAAAAAAATTAAAAAAATACTAGTATGTACGAATTTATCCTTAATTTATCCTTATGTATATGCGCGTTATTAAAGGAAAATATCTTCCTCGCCGGTTAGTTTGAAATCATGAATGTGTTTCACTCTACAGGGATCGGAGCACTAGTTAATTTCCTACAGAATTTAATGTTAATATATTAAAAGATATAACATAATTTTCGCATTACATTGGCATACAGACCACACATACTTCCATTCATTAGAGTTATGGCATTTTTTTTTTTACAGTTTTTAAAAACAGGTGTTCCGCAGCATTGTTTTTTTTTCCTTCTTTCTTTTTGAGACTCGTTCGAGCTGTTAAACAAGGGAACCCTTGGTCTGGACCTAATATAACATGGACTGGCACCAAGAGTTGATATGATAGTTTGTTAGTAGGAAATTAAATATAGGATAGCAAATTAAAGCAATTTTTTGTTGCCAACTATAATACACAGATTGAAGTTTGTGAAATTAACAATGGAAAAAAAATATATATTTATTTACTAGCCAATGGGTGCATCTCAAACATGTAGTACTCTAGTTTTTATTTCCTCACCAGTAGACTGGTTCTCTGGCTGTAAAATAATTAGTTGTCCGATATCTATACCATCGACATTTTGCGTATGTTCAAGCAGATGATGTTGACAAAATCGAAGTATTATTTCTACAGCAAGATATATAGTGTATGGCATATGTTTGTCTTACCAACACAAAATATAGTTAGCACAAACAATTCGCACTTTGCAAGTGACAATCAGGCAACAATACGTTTATCCTCCCAACTGTACTCAATCTTTGTCAAAAACTGGCGATTCTCTGCCATTATTTGTCCATTTCTCACCTTGGGAAAGAACAAGAGAAAGCTATCAGGTTGCATTTTCGTCCAAGACTAGCGCGGCACTTGCAAATGAGTTGAAAGGTTGCAGATAAGAAATTACTATTACAATCACAATACATATATGATATACTATATAGAAAAGCCGACGATAAACATTGTCTTTCCACGTATCAGCTGACAATAGACTGAGATAAAAAATATCGATTCTCTTTTGCTTTTAAGAGTAGCGCAACACTTGCAAATGAGTGTGATGAAAGGTTGTGGGTGCAAAATTAATACCACAATCAGTGCTTACAAGGAAGCTATTGCAAGGGGGGTTTGTCCCGTTTGGTTCCAGGATCTATGATTCAGTAGAGCAAAGTATCAATAGATTTTCTGTTAAGAGTCATGCTTGGGCATAGAATGGTACTCGGGCAGTACACCGTTACTACTAAAGCAGCACAGTACCCACGATACTCGTCTACCTTACACACAGAAAAGTACTGTTGAATACTAACTAGGTACATAGTACGGGATTCAGTATCTCTGTAGTCAGTAATCATCCAATTCAATTAAATTTAGTTATTTTCTTTCTATTCAACATTACTTTGTATTGTAACTTATGTTTTAATTATGACATGAAAAGTATTATTACCACGATGAAAACAATAACACAGATTAAAAAAAAACAATGAAAAACTGAAAAAGAAATATTTGAATGTGGGCTATGCTAAAAGGTCATGTTTTCGCATTTTAAAAGCCATACAGATATATTTTCATAAAACACAAATAGTCTTTATCCTACTCTGAATTAGGAAGCTTGACAGATTTCAACATATATTAATTTTGTAATTGATTTTCACAATGTCGTATATTTGTTACAAATTTGTATGATATTATACAAATCGTCAAAAACATTTTCTCCACATATAATACAAACTTCTAGTTTTCTAATAATACGATTACTGCCAAATCTACAGGCTTCAACCCTTAATGAGAGGACAGAGACATCTGTTGTAGCATTTCTGATTTCTTTTTCGTCATTGACTCTATCTTCAAAAAACCATTCAAATCCAAATTTATTTATACTATTGCGCTGAGAAATTTCTAAATCAGAACATGGTTCGTTGGATAATACCACTAGGGATAGATTCAAAATAATTTCTTATTTTCCGCCTTATGAATGTATTTTCCAATCCATCCCCGGGTGGCGACTGCTTTGACTTAGCCGGTCAAGGTGATATTTATAAGAGTAATTTCTTCACCGCGCCCCTTCAATAGGTATTTTAATTATCTCATATTTACCCACCATCTAAACAGTCTTAAGCAATGAAATTTGAAAACATTAGAATTCCAGTCAAAGAGAAATTATCGAAAATTGGCAATATACCGATATCAGCTGCCACTTTTGACCAAGATCGATCTGTGACAAAATTCAAAGAACTGTTTATAGCAACGAAACCAAAAAAAACGTCAGTTTAAAATTGCTCTGGGATTATGGCAACTCCAAAAATACTAACATTATGACACACAGTTTCCCAGGAGATACGTGTCTTCAGGTTTTAACCTTACGAATGATGAGCCACATATAAAAACACTCGCTTGTCGGAGTGGGTGAAATTGCATACATTGTGAATATTAAGCCGCTGTTGAAAACCATTTCTTTATGTTGCATTTATCTCTTTTGTTTGAAGGAAAGGTAAAGCAATAAGTCAAGCTGAGTTCATCAGGAGCTTTCTACTAAGTGAATATGTATATGAAGAGTAATCAATGCTTCAAGTATTCCTTAAAAAGGGTTGGAAAGAGTAGTTACTTTTATGATTAATAGGCTCTTATCGTTTTGAACCTCAAAATTGTTATTTTATGGAAAATTAAAAGTAAATACACGAGTTTATATCGACATAATTACAGTTATCTCTCATAGATAACCGCTTCGAATGAAAGTGAAACCATGCAGTGGAAATTTGTAATGGGTTCTGTATAGTTGTTTTAATTATGGCAATTTTGGTAATTTGTCCAAAGGAATAACTCTGACAAGTTAAGGATAAAGTATCTATTTGACCCCATTCTACTGTATGTACACTGATTCTTAAGCATTTCAGTGACATTGATAACACTGATCATCACATTGTTTTAAAGGCCTTGAACATATTTTAAACTTCGAGAATTACGAACAGTTTTTTACTTGGGTCATAGCAAGAGTACTTTCAAGCAATAACTTTACTCTGTCTGGAGCTATATAAAGTATTTTTAAAAGGAGCAAAACAAATAGCCATATGGGCTCAAAAGCTGAAATTAGCTGATGTGAACATTGGCAATGCGATGTTGATCTAGATGAGTCAATTATCTTCCTTTTCTGGCCTATTTGTTACACAAGGTTCCTTACTTGTGATAACAGACAGTGAAAACAACTTTGACACAAAATCTCAAAGATTGTTGCAGAATCAATCTGAATCTACGTTGGTCTCTCTTGCTGAGGTCCCGACGGCAGATGCTGGAAAACAGCCATGCGCAGACAACCGTGGTTCTGGCAGGGACCGCTAATCCCAAAAATGGATCAGTATCTTTCCTACATGGTTATAGCTATTATGATGGTATTATGGTGCATTTCAAACAAAAAAGAATTAAATCTGTAAGATTTGTTTGTTGAATTAAAAACGTATCATCAATTATACTAAAAACAAGCATATCTATATAACCTTACTTTCATATCAAGTTCAAATGCTTGTAACTGCCAGTAAGCAATATTTTCTGCACATTCACTAATACAAAAAGCAGTAACTATTACATGATGCAACGTAAGATTTACTTTGGAAATTCGGGAATTGAATTAGATGTTTTTAGTGTTGATGTTTATTTAAGCCATTTCATGAGATGCGACGGTAAAAAAGTCGTAAAACTGTAACACAGAACATTATGTTATAAAATTTAAATGTGGGGCATGTTATAATATCCTGATAGGAACTCGACAGCATTTGTTTCAAAATGTTTAAAAACATTTCTTTGAAAATCAGCTGAAGCTATCATCATTGTGGGTGCACGACAACTATTTGAATGGACAAATCATCGATGCGACATCTCGTCGAACGACAAACTCTCCGAATATCAATTCGCCTATAGTACACAGTGAGAACGACATCTTGCCGAAAAGCAGTCTCACTGGAGGCTTTTTTAGAGCAAAGCTCACATTTTTACACAAGGTTCACCGAATTGTTTGTAAAACATATTTGTTTTTGCCTAAAAAACATTTTATGAATAATTTATACCAGCATCACATGTGCAGATCTGATAAATTTGATATATTTGATGTATTCATTTAATAGTTACACATTGCATGTCACGTTTTTTTATATATTTTCATCTCGGTTGTGTTTTATTTCCATGTCGATCTTTGCCCCTTTAAGGCATTAAATTAGAACCGATTAGAAATGAATTAGAATTAATTAGAATTAAATTAAATTAAGAATTAAATTAAATTAAATTAGAATTACTTACTTACTTAATTAATTAATTTAATTTAATTTAATATAATTTAATTTAATTTAATTAGAATTAAAATTGAAATAATTAGAAATAAAACATTCTTATTTCATTTTTTTTTAAATAGACCAAGTTTGTTCGGCGAAATTATTGTTGAGATGAATTTTGAACAGAGTAATACTTCAATATTGAATAAAAGCGGAAATATTTGGGATCTTATCAGTATTATTCTTATTTTATATATTATGTTTGAAGATTTTTCTTAATCAGATAGTGATCAATACAATCAATTACGAAATTTGTGTGAATACATAATTTGTTACACTCAGTATTTATGAGATTTTATTTGGAAGAGGTTTCGACGAATTATCTGCAAGTTTTCGATATAACTCTCTGACGTTGGGCGAGATGTCGCATCGGCGAATTGTCATTTGGTGCCTTGTTGTAGAACCATCAATGTTTACGCATAAAAACCAGCTTAACCAGGTGAGAGTAACAGTGATTGAGTAACCACTGAGTAACAGACAATGTAACTACTTTTGCAAATATAGTTAATTCGTGAATAATCATGTCAAAGAGCCATTACAACTACAGCTTCAGTGGAAAGCATGTACTACTCAATCCTTATGATGTCTTGTCCATTCACATGTTCAACAAATAGTGAACCTGTTGAAAGTGACCTGCCACAACAGAGAGTGTCTCTTTCCATTAATATGAATAGTAACTTTTATTGACCTAAATTTAGTTGAGTAGTTGTTCATCGTGTTTGAGACATGGTCACTCCTTGCTATACATAGATATAATGACAATATATAGAACATGTTCATTTTCCAGTTCACACAAACAACATTTGGTGTGCCAAAATACAAGATTTTACAATGTATAGAATGTTGTTAATTCATGTGCAATTATGAAACAACCTTTTAATTAAAGGAACAAAGATTCAGATTTTCTCTACGGAGTTCGTATAAACATAAAAGGAAAAACTTTTGATTGTCATGCATGTAGGTTCAATAATTATTTAGTAAGATAAAACAGATGCCCTGACACATGTTACGAAAACGACATATTAGAGGTTTTGGGGGTTCCTTTCCAGTCAACCATGCACATTTGAGTGGCCATCAATTCAACGGGCACTTCTATATAATTGTATGTAAAATAATCCTGCAGCATTGTTTAGTTGTTACGTTCTGATAGATATCATCTCATGAAATTCCGAAATTTCGAAGAATTTGATAAATTCTTATTTTATCAGTTCCGTATCACATATCAAGAATATTTAATTAGTAATTACAATAAAATAAGGATGATGAACCAGGGCCTGGACTAAAGTTATATTATCTACAAGGCAGTTCAGACCATTGGCAAGTTGAGTTGCAGTTTATATTTTGCAAAATTAATATTGTTGCCCTTATTAATCAAGTTGACCTATCATTTATGTTTTCTAATTAAAATTATTTTGATTATTGAGGTCAACTTTGACTTTGCTGTTTATACGACAACGTTCATGAATAACAACTTCACCTTGGCGATAAAAGCTATTTCAATGCAACGCCTGACATATTTAACCAAACGATAAAAGAAAAAGCATATTTCCCGAATATTAATTGAAATTAATACTTTGTATAGCAGAGTCATATTTATTCAGAAAAAAAATTGACAGCTTTAGAAGCGATTTTTTAACTTCGACTTTATGCCGTTCTCAATCGATAATATAGAGCAGAAAAACGCTTTGTAATCCACTTTTACCCCACATTTCAACATTTGCTGAAATATGTTCGACTTCTTATATGATTTGAGATGAGAAAAATAAATCATTTTCTTAAAATGTTATCTCTTCCCTGCTTTTAAGGTAACGAAGAGTTATATGACATGCTATGTGTGAGCGCAGACTATTTATCATTTGTTATTTAATTGATTTATGCACTGAATTTGTATAAAACAAAGACATTAAGTAAAAAGTAGTTGCTGTATAAAATGTGATTAAATTATTTAATTGGCAAACAACATAAAATAAACGCATCCAATTCGATTTTTTTTAGCCATTCCCGATTTTCTGAAGGCCCAGATGACGGCCCGGTTCTCCTCGCTACTTTAAATAGAACCATACCCCGTCAACACAGAGCATGTTTTGTTTGCCGCTCTGTCGTACTGTGATCGATTCCGATTCGCGGTTAGTTCAACTTTTACTGATGTTTTTATTTTTATTTTTTCTAATGCTCAGATGATTTTCAACTTTATGTTAAGTTATCAAAACATAAGGCTAGAATGTAGATATTAATAGTGTATCACAGATAAATATATATTTACGGTTGGTATTGATACTATGTCAATTTCTTCATAGAAACTAGGTTACATTTGTAATCTAATAAACAGATAAGTACATAGTGATATAATTTATTCTTGTATTGAAATAAAAAAGATACACAACATCATATACAATGTTTTGATTTTGTCATTGTTTCACACAAGCCAAACTCTTTTGTACAAATCTTTTGAAACAAAAAGTGGAGAAACTTACACATTGGGTACTATAATACCATAAGTGCTTCTTCTTTATTCACTATTCCCTTTAAACAAATGTAGTGTAAAAGTCCAAGTAATATTATGTTCATAAATTCTAGAAGTTACAGTTTTCAAAGTTCTCTCCCAACACAAACTTAGCTAATATCTTATTGGAGCAAAGTAATATATATATATATATATATATATATATATATATATATATATATATATATATATATATATATATATATATATATATATATATATATAATCTGGGAACTGCATAATGTCTGTGCTTTAAGGCGGAACCACTCCCCCTAAAAAAAAATCCACAAAAAACCCTCCCCCATACTCACAATAAACAAAACAAACAAAAAACAAAGAACAACAGGATTTAAGATCTGAATGGGCATGAATTAAATCTTTTAATTCATTTTTACCTATTACAATCCCATAAGCGCCATACATATATATTGAACATTTACGAATGTTTGTTTGCTTTTTTTCTGGATCCATCCTGGTCTGAGGGTTATGAAACGGTGAGTGAATCTGTAACATACCAGAAATGGAGTACAGTTCACGCTTGTCTTAAAAGAATGAAACATGGATGATGCACTCATAATTTACAGCCTGTCTCTGACTCTTATATACAGTCCTAATGCATCCTGTGCTGCACACCATATCTTTGTTAAGGCGCGGCGGTTCTCTAACATTGTCTGCTTCCATCAGCTCATTAAGAAAAACACACATCAGGTCAAACTTTCTTCAAAAAGACTAGCTCGGCTTTTGTAAAGGAGAGTGTTGAAAGATGTCAATTTTTTTGGGACTTGGCTCAATTCTGCCGTAAAGTCTATATATCGGCCTTGTGGGGAAAATTAGACAGATCCCAATTTGCCTTCGAGGGAAAAAAATCACAGTACGTGCATATTTTATGACTGTGAGCGACTGAAAGAAGAAATATTGTTATGATTGGTAGAATAAGTACACATTCGCTGCCAAATACACAGGAGAAACTTTGTGCACATTATGTTAGTTTCATGCTCTGAAGTCTGTCTCCCACTGTATGATTAATCCGTTACACATATTCAACACTGGTCAAACACAAACACTTCGCTGTCCATGGCATTTGATGATATTTCTGCGGCAAGTAAGAAATATAATTTACACTGCATAAACTAAAACCTCATTCCTGACACGAAACCAGGGGATCGTTTCACTAACGTGAGTACGTTGTGTGTAACATACGGCTGACGTAAGTTACGTAAATGACCTTGCGTAAGCAGAATTTTCTCGTTTCACTAACGTTCCGTAAACTGCGCATTAACGTAAATACTTGCGTAACTTTAAGGCCAAACACCGTTGAAATCTTCTACAACATTGCATTTGAACAAATCTACGTTATTAACTGTTATGTATGATGTTTATATAATATTATAAATATTTTAGGAAATTATAAATGTTTCTTCACTTTAATATTTGCTTAAATCTTAATGTTTATCAGGAAAAACATGTTTAACTAGTGTCCTTGAATTAGGTTGTTTTGATCAATATGTTTTCTCAATTTGAAGGTCAAGGTTGAATTTTATTTACAAGTAAAATTCCATTAAGATGACACACATTCTAGAACATTCTGTCATGTGACCAATCTTTATATATGCCATGTTTGGTGGACATTTATTCAGTTTTGACATTACCATCAGTCTTGTAAAGAGCTATTACAGTTGTGAAAATTCATTCCAAATTCTAAGAGAGGAATTATTTTAAATATTCATTGGATTATAACAGTGCTCATAAACTTTTGGATTTTGGATTTTTAATTGATGATTTTGGAATTTATGTGAACTTATTCAGAGATTTTGGAATACTTCATTTTGACATCAGCACATCAAGATTACTAGTACATCAGGACTTTGGAGACCATTAGCACATCATAACATTCAAGGACACAGCCGTGAATTCGGAACATTCTATATTTAGGACTTGTGATTAGAACAATCATTCTTATTGGATTATTAGGATTTCAAAACACATTACTGTAAGTGACTTTTTGATTTTTCATTTTAATTATCTAGTAATAAACTGCTTGTTGATTTTTACTTGATTTGTTGGTTTCACTTTCTTTCTGTTATATTTTTCTTAGACCATAGAGTCGTAACATAACTCACCTAATTTTGTATTAAGTTTCATTCAGAAGTTCCAATTTTAACAAATGTACATTGATGACATCACAACGATTAACAAACATAAGATCCTATTTGTAAACTACTTATCTACCTTGAACTTCAACATTGAAACGTTAACTGTAACAGATTTTCATCTGAATTACACTTCAGTTACAGTTTAAAGTTGATAAATTGTTCCTCTCTGCTCAAAACCTTGGAAGTATGATCTTGTGGCACTTTTGGGTATACATAATGATTCATGAACTTTTCCTTTGTCTTCCATCGTCCTATTTGCATGGCAATTTCCGTTCAAACTTCCATTTGTATAGCTAATGTCATTCCAGTAGGCATGACCGATTTTGCTGAAAAGCCTTGGTTTGGCCTCTTCCAGTATGTTCCCAGTAGTGTCACTGGACACTGCATTATATGGAGTTTTTATCGATACAAATAATGGTTTTCCATTTTTTGGTCTCAGATGATCAGTTCTACAGATGTACATTCTTAAAAACTGGACTGAGTCCATAAGTTCATCATTAATATTAGAAGGGATATTCAACTCTGTTGGTGTCATTCTTTGATTCCCCAAAATCTTATAGTTAATTATCCATAACTGGCAAATTCTATGTTGTCCACTGATAAAGTAACTGCATCGACTGCTGAATTATTTGTACTGAATATCACACCTTTAGGGGCTAGATTTGATGGATGTGTCATACACACAAGTGCTATTATTGTTTTTGCTTTGATTCTTAAATGTTTCAGTGACATGTACTCATTTGATACCCCACCATGAAATAATTTCTCAAATGCTTCAATAGACATAGATTTATACCTATGCATTGGTCGCAATGTCCTGGTTTTTACTATGCATGTTATGCGTCTCTTAATGTCTGAATCAAGGATTGGTGATTGCTTTCCAGTAGCTTAAACACACACACACACACACACACACACACACTGGATGCTGAAGTTATAAAAATAAGTGATTCTGATCTTTCTGAAACATCTGCCAACTAACAAAAAAAAAATCTGCTATAACGCCAACGTTCGCTTTACTTCCGAAATCAACATTTCCTTTTCTACATAACGAGACATATTTATTAATATAATAGTAGGACGACTTAAATGTTTGTTTAGCCATGCTATGAAGTGTATGTTGTGCTGCTCGTTCCAAAAAAACCTGCATTTTTAAAACCTAGCCCTATATAAATCTTCCACGTGTAAATCTGCCGCTTGTTCTTTAATGATTCAATGGTTGGGCCTACTGTTAAAAACTGTTCTTCTCGACAATGACAAACATATTGGCTGATCGATCAAAAAACTCAACAGTCTCTGATATGTCCTTCCCACTTTAGTTGAATATCGTTGCATATGCTTTTTGTTACTGCACCAAATCCAACACGTTTGGAATTAATGCAAATGGCGGATTCACGTAATTGTTTTTTTATATCCCAATAGTTCTTCTTCAGGGCATCTACTCCGCAAGTCATTGAATACCAAAACAGAGAATTGCAATTTGGTAGCTGAGTGGTAATAATGGAGGCGAAACGAACCACATTGTCCCCACACACTGTCAGACGGAATAAATTGGGATGTAACAGTCATTCGTAAATTGACATCATCCTGGATAACTAGTGAGTTTGCTAATTTCTTTTCTTGTTTTTTTCTTTGAACAGTGGGGTTCTGTAAATATTTATTGGTTGCGATTAGGGTCAATACTACAGGTTCAATGTTGACAGGCTTGTTACGTTCATCATCAAACTGGCGCAACAGTTTCAATGCTGTTTCAACGTAACCAAACTTAGAAATAACGTTCAAAGTACGTTGATCTTCACGTTTCACACCTGTCCTGTAATCGCGTAATTTCATACATTCAACTTAGCAGGTAACATTAATTTTTTTTATGGATGACTTAATGCTGTTGTATTGCTCCTGAACCTCAGCGATTTGAAAAGACTCGGCGGTAATTCTGAACGGATCAGAGCCGAGGGCATTACTATTAGAACTACTTCTTTGTGGTGCCTTGTCTGGTAACTGAGAACTACTTTCATTATGGCTGAGTGCACTGAGTGCACTGCAACATTGCAGACGATATCTTATATCCATATTATCCAACTCTAAACGCTGCAATCTTCTATCTATACTTTTGAAAAATGATGTTATATCACTTTTTACACCACATTCTTTTCGTTCCTCGTAATTTATAGTCTCCTCTATTGAATTTGTTTCACTACATGCCATTTGACCCCTTCCTTGCGGTTGTGCATGTGAAAAAGACGATAATTCCGCACTTCTGGTGCGCACCACACAACAAACAATAGTTCGTTATAAGAACGTTTATATATGATTATTAATTATCATCAAGATTCTCACATATATGAAAAAACAAATTGAAGTCTGCATATGTAAAATACATATCCCCGCGCTCACCCGCTATGGACTCCACTTCCAAATTTGAGCCTCTCTCATACATTCTTTAGAGTAATAATGCTAGCTACATATGTCCATTTTTTCTTTCATATCCTGTAAATATACATATATATATATATATATATATATATATATATATATATATATATATATATATATATATATATATATATAATCCCCCAAATATTTTTAATTCCATTATTGTCCCTGGGTAACTAGCTGTGCAAAGCTGGTTGCGCAGTAAATTTTTATGGTTGCCAGTTAAATTACTGTAATCAAAATTATTTTACAACTTTTGTTATGTATATAATCAGTCTTAATTGCACAACACTTGTAACACGACATCAGTCATTCTAATGAAAAGCGTCACATATGTTTGCACACATATTTAAACTGAGATCAGCAAATAAAAGATAAACGAACAATTTCCTTTTTGTGTCTTGCTGTTCGTCAGATTTCTACTAGTTGGCCAGCCTTGACCAGAAACCTATCCGTATTTCATGTGTCTTGTTGTCCGTCAGATTTCTGCTAGATGGCCAGCCCTGACCAGAAACCTGTCCGTATTTCATGCGTCTTGTTGACCGTCAGATTTCTACTAGATGGCCAGGACTGACCAGAAACCTATCCGTATTTCATGTGTCTTGTTGTCCGTCAGATTTCTACTAGATGGCCAGCCCTGACCAGAAACCTATCCGTATTTCATGTGTCTTGTTGTCCGTCAGATTTCTACTAGATGGCCAGCCCTGACCAGAAACCTATCCGTATTTCATGTGTCTTGTTGTCCGTCAGATTTATACTAGATGGCCAGCCCTGACTAGAAACCTAATCCGTATTTCATTTTTATCTGAGTGTGCATCATTACAGTTCACGTTATCGTTAATCCGATTCTATTAATCCTGTGTCTAAATTGTCAGCTAAATCGAAACTTTCCGCGTGTGATTTTGTTTATCAATTACCCCTCAAACCAATATAGTATGCAGCAACAATTGCAATTGGTTTATTCATTTATACCTGCTATATTCATTTACTACAGCTAGCCAACAGAAACAACTGTCATGTGCTCTATAGCGAGTGCCCATTTCTTCAACAGACCAATGAGAAAGCGTAATACAAGATCGTAGGCATTTATTCTGCCGAGTGTGGAGTCATATATGAAAGATACCGCAACCATATGTTGGTGTGTTGATTGAAGTCATTACGCTCAACTTACCATTGCTAATCCCCCTCTCCCCCCGCTCTCTCTCTCTCTCTCTCTCTCTCTCTCTGGTGGTAAAATTGACAGAAAAACCGATCAACCGAGAGAGAGAGAGAGAGAGAGAGAGAGAGAGAGAGAGAGAGAGAGAGAGAGAGACTTACCTTCAGGTATTGACGCATTGTCTGTTTAAGAACCTAGTTACGAGGGGAGGCGGATAATGAAAAGGGCAAAATAATACAAGAAACAGATTACAGTATGTGCGCCACCTAGCCAAGGAATTTTAAATATGGCCCATGTCTCGACAGGCTTTTTTCTATTTTGTATCATTGGTATCGTGTACTACCGTAGACAATAGAAAAATCCCATGAAAACCGTACACACGCCATTATCAATGCACTATCGCCGCTAAGTAAAACGCCTCTGCTATCTAGCGATCCATTATACTATTTTGTAAATTAACCCTACGCCTACCAGCATGGTGGACACACGTTTGTTAAGAATAAAAAAAAATAGTTCACGCACTTGATCCTTAACTTTGGTATGATGACTTACTAAAGTCATACTGATATATGTCTTGATTGTAATTTACACTGAAGTAAAATTCTTCCTAAATGTTAACATGTGTGTTTGTAAAATGTAAAATTGCACGTACTCACTGGAACACTTTCGTTGTCAAACTCTTCAAAATTTAGGAGGTATGTGGTTCTTGCAAGAAGTCCGCAATTCCATAATGCCTAAATTAAAGCGATCGGTTTCGAAAAATACCGGAACCTTTGACGTTTGATAACATTATAACGATTCAGGTTCTTGTAGGTTACTTGGTGTAAGTTGAAGATCAAGATATTCATCCAGCACTTTTTCTCTCATTCCTCAGATTTCAACGTACTATTCCCTTTAGAGAGAGAGAGAGAGAGAGAGAGAGAGAGAGAGAGAGAGAGAGAGAGAGAGAGAGAGAGAGGGGAGAGAGAGAAATCCAGACATAAAATAAGGAAAGCAGAGAGAATGTTGGTGAAATTGTGTAACGTGGTTTTTTTAATGTAGAAAATGTTGATTAAACGATGAATATGAATAATATTTATCGTTATTTTCCCATTTTATTATGGATTAATAGCTCGAAATTCATCACCGGGTCAAATAATATAGAAGCAATGGAGTACTATTGAAATCATAATAGTAGAGGGTTATGACAGATTTGGCGCACTAGTTAAATTTAAAATAGTAAAAATTTCTGGTCGTGGCCTGTGCTTGCACACAACAAAAAACAACAAAAAACACATCGAGTATATTGCACACTTTCAAAACTACTACACAAAACAACAACTACAAAAATACCATCAGAGCTGGCGCACTTTTCTTACTACTGTATAAAAAAAGAACAAATAATTTTCTCGACTACATCACACACTTTCTAAACTACTGCATAAAACATGAAAACACCTTGAGTACGTGACGCACTTTCTAAATTACTGTATAAATTAACACATAAAACCCTATCATAGCTGGCACACTTCCACACTACTGTGTGAAAAACAAAGAACACCCTTGTGGCCCCACACGAGAACATTACTGGCGCACGTTCCTTACTACTGCATAGACAACACAAAACACTATCATAGCTGGTGTACGTTCCTTGCTACTGGATTTTCAGAGGAGCCAGAAGCGCCTATACCTAACTACTGAAACTGAGCGCACTGGTCACATACTTTACTAGAACGTTCTCAGGAAAATCAATAAATTCTTAGGAAAATCAATAAATTGACTTGCGGGTGACCGGGTTGTACATAACAGGTATCTTCCCATACAGATTTAATAGTCAGTGTTCATAACAGCAAACACTGATAGCTGAGAAAATTATTACATATCAAGGGAGATAATGACACACAAACAGACAGACAGCATAAATAACATTTTACATAGACTTAAAATTACAGTAGTCATTATGTATGCAACGGCATTTAAAGTACATACAAATTAAATAGTTTGGTGTGTGTGAAAAAGATGGATTTGAGATTTTTCCATAAATTCTAACAACACCCATCTCAGTACATAAAGATTTAGGTGGTAATACACAAGAAAGACACCACTTATCTTCAACAGGGGAAGATTGCAGACCTTTTTGCTACAATTTATTAATGCAAGTCATACATGATACCAACACCTTCCCAGAGCTTTTCTGGATGATCTGGGGTACTTCATTTAGCCTATTGCTTAATAATTTATTTTCTTTTGTATTAATAGTCTCCCAATGCATGTACTTTGCACAAGACTAACTCCTCCTCAGAGTCATTCTGACAACCAGGTTGCTTAATTTAGCGCGTAATGTTTTGATCTGCTTTTTATGCTTCCAGCTTTAGGTAGGTAGGTGGTACTCAATTTAATATGAAAATATTTTGGGGAACATTTCTCGATACATCAACCTTTGATTTAGAAATCCAACAATAATACCACTGAGATACTTCAGCCAGTTACTATTACTGTAATTTCTAGTCTATGTGAAATTTGGTTTTAACTTTCTGTCTACTTGTGCTTTATGATCTCCCTGCAGATGAATTAATTTTCTCAACCATCAATGTGTATTCTGTTACGAATACTAACTGCTTAATCTGTATGTGAATTTATTGATTTTCATGAGAATGTTTTGCAAAAGTCTGATCAGTGCTCTCTGTTTTGGTATTAAGGTTTCGGTCGATTCTGGACCAGTCTGAAAATCCAATAGTAAAGAAAGTTTGCCAGCTATCATATTTGTTGTGCTGTATGCAGTAGTTTTGATGGTGTTTTTTGTGTTGTTTTACGTAGTAGTTTAGGAAGTGTGACATCATGTACTTGAGGTATTTTGTTGTTTTATGCTGTAGTAAGGAAAGAAAGTGCGACAGCTATGACGGTTTTTTTTTTTTTTTTTTTTTTTGTGTTGTTACTTTTATGCAGTAGTTTTGAAAGTGTGCAACGTACCCGAGGTAATTTTTTGTTTTATTTTTTTCTAAGTTGATACTGCCCAGGACAAAAAAGTCTTTACAATTACATAGGTGCTTAGTTTTGGCAAGTCTCTATTGCATATCTGAATTCCTTGTTCATGTCTGAAACATTATGGCTGTCAATCCCATATTCAAGATTTCATTCAAATATATTATGGGAGTAATCGTACTATATGTGACAACTTCTTTTTGCTAAAGTTGTAAAATTAAAGTTTAATGGTCACTTTGTGTTTCTTACATCTTCTCCCTTCGGCACTATTATTCTATGTAATCTTCGCAAACACTTTATCATCCTGAGAAACAAAATCAGGAAATTTGATGTGTTTTGTTTGTTTGTAAAGTTATTCGTGTCTTATTCATTGTCATTTTCTAGAACCAGACTGCTGGCAAGGAATCAGAAACATCACACTTATAGTGAAGTCTTCTTCACCAGAGAGAGAGAGAGAGAGAGAGAGAGAGAGAGAGAGAGAGAGAGAAGTGGTGCAGTGGTGGTGGGCGGGAAGGGCCGAGTTGCAATCGACAGTTATCAATACAGCTGTCTTTATTGGGACTAACGTACAAGGATGTCGCTGATATGGACCAGGCAGGACTCAATCCATGGCGAAATGGGAGGAACGGTTTATGGCTCACGAAGAGGCTGACAATGTCAGTTAATAATCGCTTAGGTACAATCGGAGCAGCCTCGGCTTTTCTGTAACGCCAAAAAATACCTCAGATATATGAGACGGATTAATTTCCCCACTGTTGGGAAAAACCAAAAGCAAACAGTGCAAAATTCTTGGCAACAAAGTAGTACACTGCCTACGATCTGGTTTCTAAACTATATTGACTCAATAGCAGGTAAATTTAACATATTCAAACTAAGAAATATAGTGTTAACTGAAAGTAGCGTTTAAAGTGTATTTATTAATGAATGAATACTTTAGTTTTTACATAAACACTGAAGTAGTACTTCGTCACGTGATGCTGTCACGTGAATGTTTATGAAGGAAATTCAAAATGGCTGCCACTGCCACATACAAAAATGTCCGAGGATGCTCTGATCGCGTTCAGTGACTATAGCACCTCTAGTGTCTTCGAGAACATATTTGATTACAACTTTCGTAATGAACAGCTGTTTCTATATTATCGTTCACTGTATGTCGAAGCAGCAAAATAAAAGATGCGATGTTCGCTAAAATTAACGATCAGCTTAAAAATATTGTCCATGCTTGTAGATTCTTTTTTTCAGAGATGCTCAGCCACAATTTGGACATAAATATGAACCGCAACATGACTATTCACAGTACAACCTAGTAGGAATAGGTAAAATGGCAATAAATCTGCCATCACTAACACGTCACCCTTTACCCAATAATTTGTCGTTGGATAGAAATCCATTGACATTTTCTTCATGGATAGATTAGAATAATAATGTACATTTTAAAGGTGATATTAAAGGAACAATTTTAGTTTCTTTTTAATGTGAAAGCTGTATTATTATCAGTAATATAATCTCGTGGCTTACACTCATAATGAGGAAGGAAACAAATAATTACTCTCGGAGCCCGAAAAATTTAATTTAATGATACTTTTGAATCTTTTAATCAATATTTGGCGCATTTTGTCAAGATTGTTAATTCTGATATTTCTTGTTTCTGTTGCGCGCAAACTCAGATTTGTAGGGTCATATTTCATTCCTAATATTCCTCTTAAAGAACATTGCTTTCAGATCTTCCTTACAACATCGCTTACCTAGTTTTCATCTTGAGCACATGAGTAATGCCCACATCTAGGTAATGAGATAGCTAGTTGTTTTGGTAGGTAATGAGATAGCTAGATTTTTTGGTAGGTAATGAGATAGCTAGATGTTTTGGTAGGTCCGTGTTCATGGTAATTATCTTGAATTGCCGCGGTATAAACAATGTATTTTATTCTATACATGGACATTATTCATGTCTATCTGAGTACAACTCATTTGTTTTATGTAATTCTGTGAGGCAGTTCGATCTTTTCGAGAGAGAAACAATCACATTTATGTAAACTCCTTTAGTAGGAAAGAAATCTCGATGAATCATTGGTTAAAGCGTTTAAGCGTACGTGCTCAATTTCCACCATCGGATCAGCCCGGATCGGCTACCGGGGTGTGTCCTTGCGCAAGGCTTTTAACTCGGCACGATATAACCTCCAAGTGTTGCTGTGCCGCAAAAGCACGAAACCGATCCAATCTTTTCAGTAGAACCGGACTAAATGACATTAGTAGCCGACACTAATCTTCTTCCATTGCTTACAATTTGCTTTATATACATTTATTGCTCTAGATCGAGAGATAGATGGAGTAATCAGGCCATTTTCCATCTGAGAGACCAAGTCTAAGTAAAGAAATTATTACTTATTTATGAATCCACCATATATTTGGAAGAAATAGTGATTTTTCAGATGAAAATATAATCCATGTATGCAATGAAATTACTAGATCGTTCGGATGCTCATATTGGTTGGATCATATAAATACTGGTAGAAAAAGAGAATGTAGCTGAAAATTAGATTACCGTATTTAAAAAAGAAAATACTTTATCCTGACAAGGTAGTATTACTTTCTTTTTCTTGAGTCCTTTTTAGTTATAGCTTGTCCATCGTTTATAGAACTTCAAAAACACGTCATCAAGTATCTTAATCGCTCTACACTCCGATGAACAATTTTCCACTGTTTTGTAGTTACGTGTTGTTTGGAAGAAAGTTCTTTCGGCGCAATTCATTATAGGAAATATGGGAAAATATGTTTTGGAAATATGTCTTTTTGTAAAAATTTGCTACAGCAAACTAAATATTTTGTCACAAGGGCCCCCTCCCCCGCCCAATACCCTCACCCTCCAACATTTAATGTTTCAGTTCCGTTGCATAACCTCCGTCACGTTTTGTCTCATGTTGAAACTTTCAATTTTGTTGTGCTTTTATTTAGTCCTTAATGCATAACAATATCAGAGTCGTGACCATCGGTACGTTTATCGTCAATTTAATATATGCATAGCAATATCAGAGTCGTGACCATCGGTACGTTTATAGTCAATTTAATACATGCATTAAAACCAGTACGTGTTCGAGCATAGCCACCAGTAGGACACACTATTTCAGAAAATCTATATTGTCCTCCATAGTAGACGCAAATAAAAATGAAAGCACATATAAAGAATGTTGATTCAGTTTAAGAATATTTATTTCTGCTCAAGATCAGGCTGAAGGAAAATATACTGAATATTACCTGAACCTCACGTGGTGGTGGTGTTCAACGTCATGTAATTTTGAATCACTTTCTGTAAATCTTTCACCAGAAGTTTGATTTTTTTACTCTTCCCTGTTCACAGCTTGAAAGTCTAAGTGGAACTGGACGGTATCACTATCACTGTCTCATAAAACGATCGCATAAGGACGAGGTAAGTCAGTAACAAAGCTATGAGGACGTTCTAAAAAGAGAAGCCTTAACACAAGTGTACGCTAGTAATTTGATGGTGATATGATCGATCTGTAGAAATCACCACCATCACCATCCCCATGACCGAGAGAGTCAAAATCATCCAAGAGTGAAAGTCGTTCGGTGGCTCCTGAGGATTATTTTCATATCAAATCTACCAATAATATGACTTCAAGAAAAGAGCGAACGAGAGCCTACACGTACAGGGTCATATTTAACGAACTGACATTGGAAGTCTTCCCAGAGAAATCGGCCACGTTTATTACGGACTTGTTTGATTCTACGCTGTTTGAGTTGGAACGACAGTGCCGGGCTGAAGATCAAGGTCATTTGCTACTTTATATCACCCATGACAGTTTGAAATCTACCGTATGGATCGAATTTAGCAGATCTGAAGAATTAAAAGCTTCTAAGATTATTAACAAAATTCAACATGTGTAACAATCTAACGACAAATTCGACATCACCGATGTAGAAGCCATTGCATATACGACTCACGTTTCACCTCCTTCAAGCAGTGGACGAATACGAAACAAAGTATTATCCGTGATCAACTCCCCATCATCAAAAGAAGAATAGTGAAGATTGACAATGAATAAGACAACAATTATTTAGCGCGTACCATCGTATAGATAGAGTTTATGCAGAGAAAACCGATACACTCCATTGGAAGCGTTATGAAGGAAGATTACATCTATAAACAATGAAGAGAAGCAGATACACTTTTGGAACAAGTTGGGATTTCTAAAGAGACTGTGTGTGGACATCAAGAATGCAGAAAATTCAAGAAGTGTTAGACGCTCACTATACGTTGACAAGTGATACACAGATATCATTCCAGACGGAAAATACGTTATGTCTATCATCACGAAAATCATTTCGCTGCTATTGTCAATATCAAAGGACTTCTTGGATACAGTTACTATTGTGACACAATGTGACAAAGGATAGGATACAAAACACGAGAGCAACATTGACATTGTGAGGAAAGATGTCGTTGATGTTTGGCGTCGAGTCCTTGTGTTCCCGATGGAAAAAGAATGTTACAGTCAACATAAAATGAAACAGTTTCAACAGATAAAAAGTGTTTGTGAATTATTGGAAGCGTGTTCACAACTCCTAGTTCCAATTCGAAAGATTCGCACGTTTTTGCAGGACAGAATGATGTCCTTTTTGTCATCACCTCGTCAATTTAGATCCTCAGTGTTATTCTCAGTGTTACATTCAGCGATACATCAACGAACAAGATGAATTCATGAATAACCAGGACCAGAAGAAAATGAAACGGGACCATCCCGTTGACTTTATCTCCTTTTTTTTTTGTTTTTGTTTAATGTTCACAAGACACTGGCATTCACATCCCTAACTTCTGTATGAGCCATCGAACTGAGTGCATTCAGGAACCTCTCTTATAGCACTGTCAGAACTGTAGCATGCTCCCGGGCGGACGAGATTTCGCACAGTTGGTCTTGTACGTCACAAACGACTGGGATCAAGAAGATGTAGATCGTTACGGCAAATGTTACAAATGCGCTATGATGATCGCTCATAATATATCTGGGTATGCCGGTCACTTTCTTTAGAAACATTTTTCAGAAAAAGGAACCGAATATCCACAAAGTCACAATAGACTGTGTTAATATCATTTACACAAAAACAGTAGAAGTACAGTTTAAAGATTCAATGACTTACTTGGGTATGCCTTTGATTAAAGTTAGTAAAACGTGTGGAATGACTGATATGGCTAAGGACACTTTCTTCGTTATTTTAACATCGAGGAAAATGAACACGTCGTGCTACCCCATTTGCCTGATGATTTTCAACAAGACATGCTCCACTATTGTCAGTCGATGTGGACAGTTTACGATGGGTATTTTTAGGAAAATTTCAACAGGTTTTTCTCAAGCACAGTAGTTTCGATCCTTTGAAGTTAGACTCTACCATTGCCAAAACTTTTGGATTGGTATACCGACAGAATTTCATGCTTGAGAATACGCTAGTTATTGTACCACCCCAAACGTGTCAGTTGGTGAGCCGTAGGCCTTCGGCAAAGACTTTGCACTGGTTAAATTACTTAAGTCAAACTCAACACCAGTGGATGCAGCATGCCATAAAAGAACATTGGTGTTTATTCCGTCGATGGTTATGATTTGGAAAACCCACAGATCGTGTCAGAATTTGATGAATGTCTATAGCACGGATATGACACGTGTTATCCTCACCGAGAACAAAAAAATCCATGAATTGGGTTTACCATGGAAGATCTCCGTGAAAGAACTCAGGAAAGGGTCAAAACGTAGAATCACAAGGATGACACGTGGTGGAAATTTGGGAGCACGAATACGATCGACGTTAAAAAACAGATACGGAATTTCGACACATCGTTGAAGACGACTATGTTGTGGACATCAAACCTTTGGATCCTCGCGACAGTTTGTTTGCATGTAGGACCAATGCTACACACCTGTTGTACCCTGCAGACGAATCTCATGGAGAACATATCAAGTATATCGATCTGTGTTATTTGTACCGTTGGGTCTGTTTGATAGATGTGAAACACCTTCATCAATACGACGGTCTAATCAGATGCAAAGTTTTCCTTGTGTTGCACATGTGCTGAAACTTTTAATCAACACGAACCATGTCATCACGACGACATTAAGAGCTCTTTGACATGAACGTGGGTCAGTGTAGATTTAATCCACGCTCTCGGTCGTGTATATCAGTTATTAAAAGTATTCGAATTATGGCACTATGCTACCATATAATGATACCATCGTTGAAATATACCAACGGTAACAGTAGCAGCAACGGCAGTCCCAGTCCCAGCAATTACAACAGCAACAACCACCGTCATAGCAACCTCTTGAAAATGATGGAAATTAGGTCACTCCTCGGAGGCGTGAACCATCGAAATATTCACTGGATGTGTTTCGCATCCACACATTGCGTTGTTTCACAACGAAATTACCCCAGGCCATACAACTGGACGACGAATCCCACTAGGAAGTCGCTTTAGTAGAAATCGTTTTATAAAAAAAAATATCATCGTTAGCCAGTGCCAGATTATATATGAATGAAATGAGAATTCCTGAATGATATTATTTTAATGGTCGACATCTCGACAGTTTTGCGACGCACTCACCAAAACCAACAGATGTATAATAATCGACCACCATGCACCCTCTTATCGTCTAGACGTGGATTTTCTCGACAGCAAAAATACTGTCCATCAAAGTTTTTCCTAGTTTGTTTGCTATTCTGAGTGGAAACATGGATCTAGCCCTTTACTTCAAAGACATCATCATCATCATCATCATCATCATCATCAACAACAACAACAACAACAGCAACAACAACAGATCCTCCAAGCAGTTTCGACACCCCATCGAATTGAATGAAAGACTCCATTTTATGTGTGTGTACTCTGATGTGATGAGAAACACCTGTGGATTCTGCCACTTCCAAATGTGATGACCAAGAAGGAGGAAATACGTATCAAGTTCACCAAGCATTTGTTCATACCCACTATATTCCCATCAGTAAATCGTATTTTGACTGTGTGAATACTGGTATAAAATAAGATCTTTGACAAAATAGTATATTCTCCAAAGGAAAAGTTACCGTGAAACTGCATTTCGAGTGAGTTGTAACTCGTGTATCTCGTATACCGAGAAGTAGCTCGACAACGAGGTCAAGGTTTTGGAAGTATGTTCCAATAGCGCTTTAAATCTTTGGCATCGATAGTGAAACCTTTTGTTCACCGAGTACTGCATACTTTGAAACGTAATGCTGTCACAGGGAGGCAAACAACTCATTCAAAACGTCATGGACGTCAACAGAATCCTCAGCTAATTTTACTGAGTGCCAGGTAAAAATGTAATGATCCAGACATAAAAATAGCTCTATGGAGATTATAAAGATTAGATTCCATCGTGTGTGGACAATAGTATATGTATTTTCTTGATCAACGAAGTCTTGGATAGCCTCTCACTAATTTACTGTCTTGTTTTGGACACCATTTCCATAGACACGATGAAGAAGTAGAATGGTAGTTTCGTGATCATTATGGTTATTTGTTTCACTAGAACACGTAGTTTAAGTCGATGGAAAGACGAAACTGCCATATACCATTGGAACACAGATCTTTCTCACTTACATTGTCTACCCTGTAAATATGTTCATGTTTGAATGTTTTGTATAGTATTTGGTTTTGTACTTTGTAAATTGTTAATTTTCCCAGTGAGAACTTAGGTATTGTACATGAAGAGGAGGGACTGCCCCAATCCTCCATATTTATTCTTGTTTAATGAGTGAGTGAATCAGTTGAATTGGGCTTATTATAATGTTATTTTGGGAGAAAATAAATAGATGTTTGTCTATATTATTTTAGAATATTTTAATTCTCTCTCTCTCTCTCTCTGGTGATGTTTTAATTACGTCCGCGTGTGTACTCATGCTATTTCTTATTACTACCATGTACCAAACTTAGGGATGTTTTCCATTACGTCCGCGTTTCTAGACAAAAAAGAATAAAGCAAAGGGTGAGAAACCGTTTGACCATGGCCTTAGTCCATTTGGAGCGAGTCAAGCAGCACCCAGACCGGGTAGAGAAATGCGTCGTCAAAAGAAGTGGAATCAGAAACAACTAGAACAACAGCAGCAGGAGCAGCGACTCGAACAGGAGCAGTGAAAACTGTTCCAACAAGTGGCAGCAACATTATCATCAGTAGCAGCCTCCAGTAGCACAAGAAAAACCTCTCATTCCAAGAACTGAGAACTGAGAGAGTGTGGCTAATCAGCTTTACTTTAGCCTCTCTGTGCCTGTGGATCAGTGGCGTCCGAATTGATGGGGAGAGATTAGCGTGCTGGTTGTAGAACCCGGGCAGGGAGGTTACCACGTTAAAGGTGTTGTGGCCATTACAACAGCCCTTACCTGGGTTACGCCAACGTCCTTTTCAAGGCCATCCCATTACGCTAGACAAACGATACTGATCATTGATTGCCATCTTCTTTATGTTCTGCATTTGTATTTGTCTATGTATTTATGTAATTATATGTATGCATGAGAAACAATTTGATAGACCCTACCACCACTCTCTTTATGTATGTGTCATGGTGTGTTGGATAGTAAGTCTTATTGTATGAGGTACTCCACCATTTGCTTGTGTGATAGTATGTTAGATAGTAACTATGTGTGTTAGTGACCATCACATAACTCTCCTTTCCCTCGTCCGTTTTTGTTGTTCGGTATGGGTGTTGGATAGTTAATAGGTATGTTAGTGGCCATTACATAACTCTCATTTGCCTTAACAGTTTTGTTTTGTAGGTGTGGGTGTTTGTCTTTAATCAAGTGTGTGGGTCTTACAAAAAATAGGCTAGTTCTCATCACTCTATCTCCTGCTTTACATTCCCCATGTATATGTGTATATGTGAGTATTGGTCAGTAAGAACGAGTATTTGTTAGTAAGGATGTGTGTATCATCCATGGTAACATTATAATGTTTAGAAATTCAGTAAGCTCCATACCGACCTTACGTTCCATTCCAATAATGTTCCTAGTACCCTCATCATGCTAAATTCTCATAAGTCCAATAGGTCCATTCTAATGTAAAAACTCCCATAAGTCCCAAAGTGCAATTAATGTTAAGTTTCCACGTAGTCCCAACGTACAGTCCTATTGTTACATTTCCATAAGTCTCATAGTACCATTTTTGTAATGGTACCTTCCCATAAGTCCCATTACGCCATTTTTGTGTGTCCCATACCACCCCCCTCCTACCCTGTACTGTTGTGTAACTAAAAAGCTTTATACCATATCTAAGTTTCTGAACTCTTGATATATCAAGCCTGTTTCTTGTATCTGAAAGGGTATTTGGAGAGTTTTATATTTTTAAACTTGTAACATGTGATGGGTCTAAACAGAGACTAATTTGTATTTTTGTAGAGCCATTTACCTCAATCTGAATAAGTGTAAAGTAGGATGTTTTTGCCGTTTCAAGTATTTCATCATAAGTGCTTTCAAAATCATTGTACACAAATCTCAGAGACCTAAACTGGAGTTTTTCTAATTTATCTGTATTTGTTTTACCACAAAGATGCCCTATACACAGACATAAATTGAAGTTTTTCTAATTTATCTGTATTTGTTTTACAACAAAGATGCCATATACAGAGACATAAATTGAAGTTTTTCTAATTTATCTGTATTTGTTTTACCACAAAGATGCCATATACACAGACATAAATTGAAGTTTTTCTAATTTATCTGTATTTGTTTTACAACAAAGATGCCATATACAGAGACATAAATTGAAGTTTTTCTAATTTATCTGTATTTGTTTTACCACAAAGATGCCATATACACAGACATAAATTGAAGTCTTTCTAATTTATCTGTATTTGTTTTTCCACAAAGATGCCATATACACAGACATAAATTGAAGTCTTTCTAATTTATCTGTATTTGTTTTACCACAAAGATGCCATATACACAGACATAAATTGAAGTCTTTCTAATTTATCTGTATTTGTTTTTCCACAAAGATGCCATATACACAGACATAAATTGAAGTTTTTCTAATTTATCTGTATTTGTTTTACCACAAAGATGCCATATACGCAGACATAAATTGAAGTTTTTCTAATTTATCTGTATTTGTTTTACCACAAAGATGCCATATACGCAGACATAAATTGAAATTTTTCTAATTTATCTGTATTTGTTTTACCACAAAGATGCCATATACACAGACATAAATTGAAGTTTTTCTAATTTATCTGTATTTGTTTTTCCACAAAGATGCCATATACGCAGACATAAATTGAAGTTTGTTATAATAAATGCGCATGATATATTACTTCCCTCAAAAGTGAGGTATTTACCTCTTCATTTAAGAATATGTATTTGTATTGAAGAATTTCTACAAATATTGCTGACACGTATACCAAAATTTGGTAAGTAGTCAATTTAGTCAATATGTATCCATATAGAAAGTTCACGTTATTATACGTATAAGTAAAGTGGTTATTCTGTGTCTCTGCTTCTTCGAGGGACATGAAAGTTGATTTCATCCCATTTATTAACCATGTATATAGTACAAGTCATACAGGTTATGTAGGCATTCAGTACCAACTATTTCAGTAATGGATGCCATTTTTTTAGAATTTGATTGCACATACATTTAAATGGCGATTATTCACTTTATTTCGATCCTCATGCATCCATATTCCTTGGAAGGTCAGTATACACACGCAACGAGAAATACATATGGCAAAATCAATGTTAAAGTACGTTGACATTTTTGGACAAGGTCAACCTAAAGGTGTTATTCAGTACAAACCGCGCTGTGATGTCACAATGAAAGCTGTGCGTGTTGAAAAGTTCGATCTACCCTGTTATTTATTATGATTAGACCCGACGTCGTCTTTTCTTGACCTAGTTTAGTACCCAATCACCATTGTAATAGTCCCGAGCAATCAATATTTTTCACCTGGAAGTTTTTGATGACCACGTTGACATACACTTTACGCTAAATATGCCGATGGTCTTTCATCCACATTGTTATACAAACAGCTATTATAATGCCAAGTTTCTCGAGCAAACAGGAATACGCCCTGTGCATTAGTTCAATGGAAAGAGCGAACCTTGGGAATATTTCTCTTATATGAATTTATAAACGTGATCTATGTTCTATTTCTTTAATCAAAGTAGTTTAAGTTCGAAGTTCGTGTGCCATTTATAATGTTTCAAACAAATATTATGAACATTAAATTATAAATATTTATTATTTATGAATTACCACTCATAATTAGGTATAATTTTTCTTTAAAATCTTGCATTTAAATTGTTATAAAATTAATGCTTTTAATAATAATAATAATAATAATAATAATAATAATAATAGTAATAATAATAATAATAACAATAATATAGGATTCCACTTGGGGTACAAGGTGAATTTAACATTAGTCCTTAATATGACATCTCCCCTTGTAATCATTTAAAAAAAAATATGACACTTGGGGCAAAGGGGGAATGGTAAAGTTCATAGGTTTAATATATATTGACTGACTAACACACCCATACCGACTGACCAACAATACCAGCTACTATCCAGCACCCATACCTACTGACCTACACCCACACCTACTAACCAACACGCGGTCTCGCTGACCAGTACCCACACCTACTGACCACCACCCGCGCATACTAACCACAACAGTTTTACTGACAAGCACTCACATCTACTAGCCAACACCACGCGTACTAATCGATACACAGTCTTACTGACCAACACCCAAACCTACTGATCAGCACCCACGCACATTAGCCAATACACAGTGTTACTGACCAACACCTACACACCTAAAAACAGATGTGTAAGGGTAGGATGTAAAGTAAGGGAGAGAAGTAATGAGGATTAACACCTAATTTTAGACAGGCAATCACTCACTATCAACATCCAACATTCACCCATCCTGAATTCTTTGTTTTTAAATATAGCGAAGACAATAAGTAATACTAAACAAATACGAAATTTAGCGGAGACTAAAATGAAATTCTCCAATAATATATAAATTTTCAACAGAACTTTAACAAATTGTAAACAAAAATTTCAAAGTTTTGAAATTTACACCTATTCTTTTTTAAAATTGTTCAAGTAAAATTATTTAAAAAATTAAGCAAACTTTACCGAATTTAGCAAAAATTGCTCAAATATTTTAACATTTAATTTTTTAAATTTTTTACAAGTTTGTTTTTACATGGTAAAAGATATATACAAAAGTAAAAAAATTAAAAATATTTCAATAAAATGTTAAAACTTTTTAACATTTTAAAAGAAATAAACATCTTAACAAATTACAAAATTATTTTTTAGGGTTGGTAATATTCGGTATCGAGAAATCTCGGCGGCCTTGAAAAGGGCCTTTGGGGGGTAACAAAGGTCTAGGTTGTTAACACATGCTACACTCTTTTGATGCAACCTTAAGAGTGATGAGGACCTACACCTAATGACCATCCATAACTCACCGTGACTATACAACACCCACACATACAAACAAAACAGACGAGGGAAAGGTATTTATATGACGGTCACTAATGGGGGCGCTCTACAGATAATACATGCTTCTGAGAGAGTGACAGGTGAAAGATGAAGTATTTTGCATTTGCAACATGCACAATGGAGAGAATGTTGGCATACCTCTATGTTACCTTCATATACTGTGGCTGAAATTTCTTTACATATTGTACTTGTGGAAACTGGACATGATCTAAGCACACAGCAGACAAAATGGCCGCCTCAAAGTACTCGAAAAATCAGCCTGAATTAGTCAAAAGTGCACTATTTTCAGCAGTTATTAAATTAGGGAAACGAATTTTGCCAGAGCAGACAATACCAGCCTCTGAAAGTACTATGAATGAATTAAAAAATATCCAAAAAGTAAAAAAAGTTATCGGCTCTTTTTTTTTTATTTACCTTTGAAGTCCAGGAAGTGAAAATGACCAAGCGGAGCTAGCAGTTTTTTGAGAGGTGCACATCTTAAGTAAGACCAAGCTGTATACTATCTAACCCAAATTTCACCTATCAATCATACACCAAAATAAAGGGAATTCAAAGTTCTTTTAACAATACCTAAGATATACAAGGTCTTTTTTTAAATAGCCAGGACAGTCAGTGAGGAAAACCTGGGTAATTCTTTTTCTTTAAAAATCTAACCCTATGCAAAGTACGAAACTGGAGAGCACCACCAATACACATAATTACAATCCAACACCCAATCTTACAAACAAAACAGATGATGGAATGGTGATAGTTGACGGTCACTCACACCTACTTATGGACAAACAAACATACATTCTTACTACCCATTACTCACACACATGCATACAAACTTACTTGAAAGGGGATAAAGGGTATGTAGTTACTATCACTCATAATTGCAATTAAAGACATGTTATTTGCTATCCAACACCACACACATACAAATTTATGTGAAAGGGGATATAGATTATATAGTTAAGTAGTACTATCACACATAGTTACAATCCAACACACGTTATTTACTATCCAACATCTACACACTTACATACAAACTCATGTGAAAGGGGATGTAAAATATTTATTGGGTACGATCAATATCACTCGTCCTTAAAAACAAAAACATATTTGTATCATCAAACACTCATTCTTACAAACAAATACATATTTGTATCATCCAACACTCACCCTTACAAACAAATACATTTTTGTATCATCCAACACTCACCCTTACAAACAAAACAGATGAGGATATAGAATGGGTGTGTCTGATGATTATTAACACACAAGCTTAAATACTCGAATCCTAGATAACCTTAAAGAGATGACAGCGTTATACAAAACATCTTTGGCAACGTCCGAAAGAAATAAACCTACTTTGCTCCTCCAAAAATCATGTCATCATCATCAATAGCTGCTGCACCAATTAAAACAAGGACGACGAAAAGATTTAAGAGAGTTACAGCTGATAATGGAAGATCCATGAATTTTTGTGAACTTTTTTCAAAGCAACGGCTTTTCAGAGCAATCCACACCTCTCAGAAACGAGTCATTACTAAACACCAAACAACATTCTAAAATAATAATAATAATAATAAACAAAAATCAAGAATATTTATAATTTTTCTTACCTTCGGTATATTCTCGTGAATGAAAATCACAATGAAATTTCAAAACATGTCACAAAAAGTCCAGTTTTCTTGTGAGAGTCTTGATTTGAATTTTGTAGAGGGAATGCGTTCTTCTTCTTCTGAAATCTCTTTTTATCCTCCTTCTCTCTTTCTTCATTTTCCTTTTGTGTGGAGGCAACTATGAAGGCTAATGTCCTTGCTCGTGACACAAAAAACATTCCTCTTGGCTTTTGTAGGGACCTCTGTTATCCTTTCTTAGGAAAAGGGGTTTCTTTTCTGGACTTTATGAACATTCTGGGGCCCAAAGTCCTTTCTCTTGACATATATAACAGGTACCTTTAATTTTATGTCGAGAGGAGCTGTGGTTTTATAGAGGGTCCAAATAGTTCTTTTCCTGTGTGGATCAAGAGATTTGTCCAGCTTTCAGTAACGCTTGCTTGGGATTCGGTCAAATTCTTTTCCTTGCGCCAGGACATCATTTTTACAGCATGTGGTATTTGGGAACAATAGGTTTCAAGACGGATGCCACAGGACTAAACACCGATTTGAACATACTCCCTGAACCATGTCCTCCTTGTCGAATTGCTCCTCGGTACACGGGATACATGAGTTACAACTCAGTCGAGAATCTTTTTCGAAAATGTAGGTTCACTGTGACCTTTCTTTTCGAGAATAGAATTAGAATATTTTGTCCGAGATCTCCTTTTATACCAATATTCACACTGTCGAAGTACGACTTACTGACGCTAAGATTATGGGGATGTACAAATTCTAGGTGAACGTGATAGGTGTTTCCTCCTTCGTCGTTAGCACTAATTGCAGAATTCACTCTTGCTGTGCGTTGTGTTTTTCGATGTGAACCCAATCTCCTGTGTTGATTCGCATCAGAAAAACAAAACACACTTTTGACAAAGGATATTTACCTAAGTAGACGGGAGAATTGTTTCGTGTCACAGGACATATGTGTGGACGTCACCGGCCTACCTATAAATGGAATATATGAACAGAGAAGTAACAAAATTAACTTTTTACTTGCTCAAGTTACAACGAATGGCCAAGAAAGTCGGCGACGTGAACGATATCGAAAGCATTATCGATCAGTGAACATGTAAAGTGGGAAAACGCTTTGACCACCTTTTCTTTACACTACATTAAGATATGTAAAGTGCATGTAATTGGTCATAGTATCGCATCTTTGCTTAAGATCGAACACCAGTTATCTCAATCAAATGTGATGAAATCATGTGAGTAATTGAAATAATATAGCAGCACTTACTCTGAAAAACGTCTAATTGGTTATTTTGACATCGGTTAGACATACATTCTACCAATAAACTGCGACGTAGGGATGACATACCTTTATGAATAAAAGCAACTCAGATTTGAATAAAGGCGTGTAATTTTTTTATTTTGTGTAATTCTTAATGCACTTAACAATAATGAAAAAAACACTTTTGATTTTAGCTGACACAAGGATTTATCACCCACCCACCCCACCCCAAAAGAAAGAGAAAACTATATCGCCGAGGCCGGAGGCCGAGATGATTATCCTTTTTCTGAGGTTGATAAATCCTTATATTTTATCAAAATCTTTTATCATATAAGCATTCAGGCATCACTGGATGCAGCTAACACTGTATAAGGGATGCGCGGCGAAAGTTCAATAAAAAATAAGCTATTAAATTCGTTTGATGAATTATTTATTGGAATTTAAATAAGGAAAACTAACCATTTTTTATTTTCTATAAACTTTGTAGTCCTCGAACTTTCATTTAAAACGACATTAAGGACTGAGGAAAGGAGGAAAAATGGACAGACAAACAGACAGACGGACCGAAAAGTCACTGACTGGTCATAGGTGATGTTATGGCGATCTTTGTTTCACATTACATGAATAGTCAGTGACTGGGGTATTATCGTGGCCGCCATTTTGCCCACCGGCATACAAATATAAGATATTTTGTCTAGTAGATTCTCAAGTCGTATAACATTTTTAAAAATGTGGCATATTCCGTTAGATTAGACCCTGCTAAACATAAATTGTCTTCCTGTCGGACAATTTTTGCCACGTTTTTTTTTTTTTTTTTTTGCAGATGCTTCCTGAAGGTTCCGGTCTGCATCTGATTAATAGTTCCCGTCGGTGACTAAGAATACCCCCTGAGCATGGCAGTATAGTAACTGTTCATTTAAAAGATTACTTTGCTTTAAAATAACAAATAACTGACAAGTAATGAGAGATATTTCATATATAATGGGATCAGTATTGGATCTGCTTTGTAAGAAATGTCTGTAGCGCAAAATAAAAAAGCTTCGTGAATCCAGTCAATTTAACGTGATGGATGTCAAATTTTGATCAGCTTTACAGATAATCTGTTGGGTATGCATGATTGCGGAGATTAAAAGTCAGGAGATTAATCTGTGTGACTATTACCAGTATCAAGATATTTATCTTTACAAGAATACAATTGAGAAATTAACCACATGTAAATATTGCATTTTATGTACGTCGTGAAATAAAGATAATGGTTTTGAAGATGCTTTTTTTTAAAAAAAAAAAAACAACATTTGCTTCAATTATATTTCTTTTCCCATCATTCTGAAATTTTAAAATATTGCTGAGTTATCTCTCATTCAGTTATTCAATTGTTGCATTTAGTGTAACATATCAACTCCATGGACTGTATTCACCCGTGTTTAATGCGCATCCAACTTCTACCAGTACAGACACAGATTTGTCAGCAGATCATGGTATTCGCTGTTAGCCTGAAATATACAAACGAACAGTGTCGAATTTGATCTGACGGCTTATAGTGAGATGCCATATCTGAGTCAATACTATTTGAAGTTGGATGCGGGTTAAATTTGTTACATTATTTTCAAAGACATCTGAATAATGTACAGTCTGCCTCCGGTACATTAAAAATCGTATCCCGTCTCCTGTCTTCGTAAATATGTACCTGGTACAAAGCACCGACATTTTAAATGCTACTTAATTATGAATTTCAACAATAAAATAGTATGAAGCCACTTTTATTCAGTTTTAATTAATTAAAAATATTTGGCATATAATAAGAAGAGGACAAAACGTCTTTATTCTTCTTACATTACATTTTTATGATTCAAAGAATTTTATTAATGTAATTTCGTCCCCTTTATTTTAATTGTACCCGTTATAGGCGGTAGGTATCTTGCACATTGTATGTAGAATGGATGTGCTGACTTTGATTTTTTCTTGCGCGAGAGTTCGCGTCAAACCAAGCACCTTGTGATGTACATCAGGCTATTCAGCCTCCATAAAAATAGCGTGGCTTTAACATTGCACTCTCCGTTGACGACTACATTTTTCCAAATTACGAAAGTCTGAGCTGACGGAACACGGTATAGTTTGAAATTTGTAAAGAATAAATTGATTAAATAACCATCAGCTGTAATTGGGTGGAGGTGGGGTGACTAAGAATAAATGGACGAGGCAGACTATAGTCATGTTTTTATAATTATTTTCAGTTCTCTTTCTCTTCCGTGTCGTCTTCTTGTTTTTAAACATGCTATATTTCATTTCGGAGGAAGGTAATTGACATTTACCAGTGCATCTCGCTTTGGAAAAACTGACGCACAGGGCTATAGCTCTCTGGATCACAGCAGCGTCAACATTTAGCGAAAGGGGAAGAGTAGCTTATATCTAATGTAGAGACTTAATTGTCAGTTTACACCTGCTTTGGGATTTGTCATCTTAACGGGTTGCTTTTATAGCTGACGAAAAGACTTAAATTGTAAGTTTATAATTACTCTGGGACAGTGACACCTCGACGGTTTATTGCTGAAGAAAAGACTGTACTCGTCACCTTATAATTGCTCAAGGACTATGCAATCGTCACCTTATAATTGCTCTGGGACTATGTTACCTCGAAATAATGAATGAATATATTGTTATACTACTCACTATCCATTATGAGACTTTTTTGTTTTTTCTAAAATACAACGTTTCAGTTATCAAGTAACACTGGTAGTTTTCTGAAGCTGTGTCATGGTGAAATATTTTCCGATGACCGACGCTAATAACTGACGTAGAGACTTCAATTGTATGTTTATAATTGCTCTGAGACAGAGTCAAGACGACAGTTTATAGCCAAAGAAAAGATTGCAATCGTCACCTTATAATTGCTTTGGGACTATGTCACCTCGAAATAATGAATGAATAATAACGTTATACAACCCACTGTCAATAATGAGACATTTCGTTTTCTTTTCAAAGATAACGTTTCAGTGATCATATAGTATTAGAACTTTGCTGAAGGTATGGCATTGTGAAATGTTTTCAAATGATCAACACAACTAATGAGTCATTGTTACAGCAGTATCTTTGATTTAGGTAGTGTTACACTGACCAAACAAAGTCACTATTTGAAGATATGAAGACCCCAAAAAGTCACTATTTGAAAATATGAAGACCAAAAAATGTCACTATTTGAAGATAGGAAGATGGATCGTTTCTATCTGATGAATAGACTTACATTTATTTATAATTCTCAGACACAAATGGCTAAATACAAACATTGTCCTACTAATTGTCCCTGTGGAAATAATCATAAAACCAAAGATTTCAAAGACCAGATAATTGCTTCTTCTTGGATACAGTCTAAAATGACAATCATCGCGAATTTGTAAGTTTTAGGTAGCACTGCAACACAGTCTCCGACCATGCGATAAACCAAAGCTCAGATATGAACACTCGCTATAAATGGTCTGATTAAATAACGTAGGTAATGGACATAAAACCGCTATAGAGTACGGTTCGTTAAGTGCACTTTTACTTTTCACTACTTTTGTAGCTTTCTTTAGGAGCAAACTGAAAGCTTTCCCAATGGCATTCACAAAACGAAACAAATCTCTCTATCTCCCTCAAATACATTTTGAAGGAATAATGTAATAGTTGTATACGGATCTATGCATTCTTTGGCAATTTATAGCGGTCATATTACGGAAAACTCGATTTTATTTCTTCAAAATTGTGTATTGCAATATTAAAACAAGCCTTCATTTGAAAACTGTAGTATCATATCGTATTAATGAATTCTTTTGGGCCAATATTTATAGCGTGTTATCGTCATAGATTTAATAGATTTTGTATGCAGTTGCAGACATATTCTCCTTTGCCTCACAATATAGTTTAGCCTCGCTCGCGTAACGCATCTGAATTCAACTAAAAATGTAAACTCTATTTTATAGAATGTGCAGCAGGAAGTCTGTTCTAAGTCTGACCATAAAGAAATTCTCTTCAGAGATTAATTACCGAAAATGTTTAGGAGGAACGCCAATAATGAATGTTAGTACTTACTCAACTTGAGAACCTTTCTGAAAACGTTCTCCGGATGATTATATACTACTTCCATTTTTGATTTTGTCTAAAGATTATTCACCTGGAGTGGGACATGCAGGATGCAGGAGGAGTTGGTGAAAGAGAAACAGCAGGAAAAAACACTTTTTATAAAATGTGCTATGGATAGAGCAATTGTTGATATTGTGATTCTCGCAATAGCTATAGCGGCCATTATTACACACGTTTCTTTCAACAGTTATTTCTGCGCTTCACCTAATGGCAATATCTACCTAACGTTTGAATTGATTTTTACAATATTTTCTCTGAAAATGCTTTCCATATGCGTTAGATTTCCAACTACTTGCGCTTTTACGATTGTGAACCATTTCATCTTTTCTCTTAAAACAGTCTTTTTGTTTGGGTATTTGTCTTTGCTGTTGTCAGTTTTTGGCTCTTCAATCTGTTTTTGACACATTTCAGCATCTAGTTTTATAGATTCTATTTTTTATTTGATGGCTTCTACAGCATTTATGTAACATCTTAATTCTCTTTCCTCTTGCTTTGTCAATAATCTTTTTCTCCACAGTTAGAAGTTCTCCGCTTTAAATATTTTTGTAGTACAAGTCTATAGAATTTTCTGATTCTAATATCTGGCTGTCAGAATACTCATGTGTACATATTGTTGGAATCTGGATATTCTCAAGGACTTTCACTGGTTGCTTGGTACAAAAATAGGTTCAATTGGATCTTTAGAATGAGTTCCTTTTTTTGTGGGAAACACATCATCTTAATATGCAGGGTTAATAAATGAATAACTTTCAACACTTTGCACAGGTTGCTGTCCCTCCGGGACACAAAGCTGCAGACTATAACGTGATGTGTCTCTAAGTCTATTTAATCTGCGCTATTACTGATCTGTTATGGTAGAAGTAGATTCCAGTTGTTACTTTGCTAAATTCTCGTTGTTTAATTAGTGAACAGAAGCAGATCCTCCTAGTCATTTTTCTATCGTACAATCTGGTAAAAGTTTTGTACCACCATCATGGAGGATCCCTTAAAGCTTACATTGGACTTTTGTCATTTAAGCTAGGGTTGCTTCTATCAACATTGAGTGCTGGCTTTAAAACGTTCAAACAATAAGATTTCAACAAGACTATCGAAAGCAACCGGGATGTTGCTGTACAACAACTCACGCGACTTCGGTGTCACGAGGAAATAGGAAATGTTAAAAAAAATTACTGACAAATACATTAACTTAGCATCTCTGTTGCGCCTTTGGTGCACCTTGTGGGAGCATACGACAATGAAGGAGATTGTGTACTGGTTGCTGTCTTGTTATTACAAGACTTGCCTTTACAGAAGTAGCTGCTAACTATGCAGTAAAACTATTAGACAATACTGTTCAATATTAGACAATACTGTTCAATATATCCTCAATGACGAGTTAACAACCTCGGAATATTCAACATTTTTCTTTTGATCTTCGTATCTTTACCAGATGACATTTTAGCATTTGCAGACCTGTTTTCGCTTGCTATCATGTATCTAGTATTTGTCCACTGGAAACATTTTCTTTGTTGATCAGGATCAGACAAATCAAAAGACGTACATGAAATAACATGATCTATGTCGAAATCTTCATCATTCAAATCTTCTGATTTGGTAAAAGTTAACCATTAACTGACGGAATATCTATCCTTTTCTTATTTACTTGGTAATGCGCCCTCTGTTTTCATCTCTTAATTTTCTCGTGCACTCGTTCTTGTAATCGTTATGTTGTTCTCTGTTTTCATCTCTCCAGTTTTTAAATTTTCTTTTTGATGTTCTCTGTTTTCTCAACACCAACATTTGTTGTACTCTTTTTTGCCAAGTTTTGCAGTAACCGCTAGTTCTGTAAAAGTTGGTTATGTCTTTCCCTTCCTGTCACTTGGAACATATTTTGAAATATATCTCTTTTATTTACTCAATTACATTTCAAATTATATTTGACTGCTGGTAGGTAACATTTTGAGTCATCTTGCAACTGACCATTCTAACGTATTAAAATCGTGTTTAGTGGACTATCCGACTTTCCTGGCCAAATAAATGGAAGCAAGCGAAGGAAAAAGCAAGGCGAAAACAAATAAAATCAATGTAGAGTTGAACTTGGAAGGCAACTTTGAAAACATTCACAGGAATTTTGAAAAAATTTTAAAGCAGAATGTTTAAAGAAACAACAAGAGTCCACAAACCACAAGATGCTGAACGTACATTACGTGAGATCACACAACCTACAAGAAATGAAACAAACTAAAACAACACAATCTGTTATTTAATAGGTTTTGGTGTAGCTGATTTAGGCATCTTGTTTATTTGGCCGAAAGGTAAAATAATTCAATCACAGAGTCCTCAACATACTGTTGTAAAAGATGTTGGTCTTAGCAGTGAACAAGTAACCAAAGCGCATAAACAAAATCCTACCATGTATGTATCTTACAACTACATTGTCGCTATGGAACAAGACTTGTCCCTAAGCTACAGCGGCAAAGCCTGTAGGAAGAACAACCCAATACCAGAAACGTTTAAGCCTATGCAAAGGAAAAGTCTGCCAAAGGTGGTCAAACCTTAAAGTCGTCAAGCCCGTAGGCTAACATTATTGCAAAATGTCGAGCGAAAAAAAAAAAAAAAAAAAAAAACCATTATAAACTCTGTTCACCATGCATCACATACTCTTCTATCACAGTTACATAAAAAATATTGAGAAAAGTTGTTAAAGTTTCCAGTTGGTCAATCATCAGCAATAAATATTGGAGAAGTTTCAAAGCTGATCATTCCATTTTCATTTAGCAAGTTCACAATCGACTGTGTGATAGTCCATGGACTTTTAACTGTCAAAATTGTTAACACTTAAGGCACAGATGTAAAATTGAGTATAAATTGCTGATGTTTTAGGGTAATAAAGAATGATATGTCTCCCAACAAAAAAGCAGTATCACAACGTTACGCTGTGTTCATATTATCGTATATAGTATGCTTTTACCAAATCTATTGAAGTCGATAATTCGTCCACCATCAATAATAGATATTGAAGAAGTTTTCAATCTGATAATTCCAGTTTCTTTCCGAAGTTCACAATTGACTAGCTGACAGCAAATGGACTTTTATCTGACAAAATATTTACTCAATACATGAATCACACAAAGCAAGACACGTACATTACAATAGTTTCATTCCCTGCGAAAGAATTCTATATTTCCAAGCTACTTGATAGGAGAAACGGAAAACTATATTCTATATTTCCAAGCTACTTGATAGGAGAAACGGAAAACTTAACTTTTCTGTGCAAAGAATACATTTTATTCTTTGATATTACAATAATTCAGGTGAACTCAGAAGTAATCTCTTTTACTACATAAATGACAAGAATAAAACAAGAATTGTTTTAAAGGCTGGTTGTTTTTACAACCTGGAGATGTACATGAATAAAGTCTAAGAGGTAATGACTAAAAAAGTCGACAACGATGAAAGCATTGATGTTGAATGTTTTAAACACAACTCAAAATTAAAAATCTCCCCGAGTGATAATTACATAGATACACAACCAAGTACAATGCTAAAATGTTAGGGTTCAATAGCCAGTTAACTATAGAATCATCTACTGAATCAGATACAGTTTACGGGTTTTTGAAATCCCAAAACGTATACATTTTCCTACATCAGATCTATTACACCAAAAGTATTTCAATGGCAATTATTTGACTTTGCTATAGTCTTTGGGAGTTAAAAACGGTGACTGTTTCATACAATGCTAATGGGCATTACAAACAATTACGTAGGGGAGAAATTAACAGATTCAATATCAGTACAGAAATGTAGATGGAAAAGTCATAGATTTTCACAGTATCACTGTTTTCCATGTAAAGTTTACAGAGTAGATCATGTATAGAATAATTTTAGAAATATCACTTAGAGGTCCTCGTGAGTTCTTACCTTTACACATTGAGACAAAAACAGATGGAAAAGATGGTGCATTAGGTCAAACAGTTAGAATGACTTTGATCTCAACAATCATCGTATTACCAATCTAGCAGAACAAGTAGAAATAATGATGCGGATATTTAGATAAGGTAAGACTCTGGAGGATAACAATATGAAAGATATCAACATGAGGAGGGAATAAGTTGACAGTGAATTAAATGCTATTGGTTAGAGTTGACAGTGAATTAAATGCTATTGGTTAGAGTTGACAGTGAATTAAATGCTATTGGTTAGAGTTGACAGTGAATTAAATGCTATTGGTTAGAGTTGACAGTGAATTAAATGCTATTGGTTAGAGTGGTACTGAAAGCGCTGACAAAATCTCATAGCTACACCATCAGATTGATGAGAACAGAAAAGGATATTTGATGCACAGGAATTGTTCCCACAGATATTCAAAACCATATCTATTTATATACTACACTACAGTAAGAGAAAGAGCAGATAATTGACCTAACGTTAGGCAATATATGCAACCAGTTGAGCTATGGATAAACACCGAAATAGATAAATTGGAGAGTGACGTGAAATTTAAACTTTAAGAATGTGTTTTCTCATAATCATTAGTGACATGAAGAATAATATAACAGCTAACACTAATACATTATCTGAAGTGCAAAAGAAAAATGATTTAGCAGAAACAGCTAAAATGACAGACGACGTCAAAATGAAAATGACTGAATGAATTAACTATTAGATATGAGAATACCTTACGATTATATATTTCAGATTTGAGAGTTAAAATCAAAACGATAAAAGAAGTTACACGCTGAAGTTGAACAATCGAAAACAAGAGTATGTTGTTTGAGAAGTGACCAATAATATAAGTGTAATGCGTGGGAGTATTGACGAAATAGACACGAGAATAAAAGGAATGAGAATGTAAACGATTTGCAACAATATTTTGCAGCAGATATACATGCATTCAAGACTCAAGTTGCGAAAAAGACTCAGTTTAACCCGAAAGAAAGGAAAACATATAAACATTCAAAATTGAACACGGAAACAGAATTCAAGAGTTTTGCACTGGGTGTAAGAATCAATGCATTGAAAAAGAAGATTAATAACAAAAATGAAACTAATGAAACTAATGCCGGGATGTATATTACTTTCCGACATGTACATCGTTCCGAGTCAGGAATATCCTGATGGCATTAATTTAAGTGCAAATTTAGCACGTGTAGTTTCAATTGCTGAAGAGATAGAAATACACCACGAGACTGGAATTAGATCCATATATAAGAAAAAGTTGCAGGATATTTCTAAAGCTGATATAACACCTCAACAATTAGCTGAAATTTACGGATTTGTCTATGCTTCGTCATGTTTTGTCGAATACAAGTTACATAGAACGTCATTTAAATCAAGAAATCAGGTTCATCCACAATTTTTGTCAACTTTAATATTGAACCCGCAATTACAAGGCTTATAGGCTTTTATGTTTTGTTCTTTTTTACATTGCATTAGAAGTAAACAAAACATCTTTTGCTTACTCACTAGACCTTTAGAAATAGAAACAGGTACATACTATATGGAAGAGAACAATGTTTTAATAATTATTGAAACACAAAATAGGATGTAAATTGAAAATTGGTAGCAGTTTCAAAATGTGTTGCTCGTAAATAGCAGAGCATCTCCATATGAATGGCTGCAACAATATTTATGATTAGAGGAGTTATAGCTAACAGCCTAGTATTGTACAGGAGGCACATGTATTTTGAAGTTATTTGATCCTATTGACACGATAAGAGCTTGGAAGAACACCAGAGAAAAACTGCAGAATTAATTGAAAACAAGACACTTGGATGAAAGATTGAAAGACCAAGATTTGCTGACTCAGTACTTATGAATCGTGGCGACGCTTTTTCTCTATATGCCTCTACTCATGGTACTGATGGCAAAAGTGATTTAAACGATCCTGATGGTAAAGCAAATCTTGAAAAACAAAGGCAATCGAAACTAAATGATTTCTGCAAACCTTCTGATAACCAAGTAAAATATGAATACATGTTCATTGCACTTGCTATGGTTATTAGTGTGTTTATTGCTCACAAATTTCTCTTAAAGGTTGCACCGAAGGTTCAGGACGTTTTTGTAAGTAAAACTTCGTTTTTAAGCACAATAAATAGCCAAGATGTCGAATTACGGTAAATTCAAAACACCCAGAAAATTTAAGCAAGGAGTTAAGTTACTCAGTCCAACACATTACTATATTATAGACACTCCTAGCTGCATTTAAACAGAACAAACTTTGCACATTTATAAACCAAAGTTAAGTCCAGATATCATTATTGTTCATGGTAGATTTTTCGTGTTGTTTGATATGAAGGTGAAAGGAGACGATAATAATGCATCGGCAAACAATCTGGGTAGAATGCTTGTGAAAAACATTACCATATTCCACAGAAGTGACGATCTTTTCAAGCTGAATGACTTCACCAGTTTTCCGTTACATACCAAGATTCATTGCAACATATAAAGGTTAGAACAAACTGGATTGAACAAGGCATCACGAGTAAAATAAAAAAGGTTTAGAAAGTTAAGATCAGGAGCTGCTAATGAACAAAATAATGGTACAGAAAGTATGCAGTTTGTGATGTACGGAAAGAAGTTTAGAATACTGCTTGGCTTCCAAATACTAACAGATCATTGTCCATTGTGTCCGTGTAATCTTCATCAGGATTTCATATTCAACATTATATTTGCAAAACCAGTTGAAGGAACAGAATGTGACAATAATAATTATGAACATCAAAATACTTGATTACAGAACAATACGATTACCGTTTAAACAATTGCTCAATCGGTTACGATAAGAACAGACACGGAATTGCGTTGTTCTATGAGTATATCACGAGAGAGAGAGAGAGAGAGAGAGAGAGAGAGAGAGAGAGAGAGAGAGGATCGTCGGTATTGCACACAATAGAGCTTTAACAAACCCAAATTTGATTCTTCTAGAATGAGGATGAAGGATGTTTTGATACTGTGGAGAAAGCAATCCTAAAACGTTTGACAACTTGGCAATATAAACAATCGCAGGGACTATAGAAGGTCTGCCAAGCACAGTTTATTCCCAGGGTTTCCAATTCATATAATGGTTTAAAGAAGACACAATATTTATTCGATGAGCAACAAACACACGCAGAGAAATTAGCAACGTAAGTGTTAATAATAATTCATTATATCTGGCTTGATTTGAGAAGTACACACGATAACATGGTAGTTGTCTTATATTAGCGAACGTACAACAAAGGTATTCATTTTCAAGTCAATAGAAACGAAAAGGCTGATGCCCTCAGGATGTATATTTATTTTGTGTCTTATGGTCAGGTAAACATTCAAAACAAATAACTAAATCAATTCTCTTTTTTTTTGGCATGTATAAATATATGTGAAAGAACAGCGAAGCCTTTACTTATGTAAACTCAGTAAAGATATTTGGAGTGATGAAAGAATTTGTCGATTTCATCGTCGTCATCTGTCCAACGTTCTAGTGGAACAAGACTTACGATAGAAAGTTCTTATTCAAAGACGAAAATGTGACCGTGAAAGATCTAGAAGATAAACTAAATAAGTGGTTCGAGTTTCTGGTTGTCATGTAACAAGGTACAAATACTTTGTTTCTGATTGATGATTGTGGAAATATTAATGACGTGGAAAAGAAAGTAACTAACATAATTAAACTAGCTTTTTGTGGTAGACAGTTTGGAATATATGTGCGGGTGATCGTTCAAAAGTACAACCCTGTATTCAAAGATTGCAGAGAACATACACCTGTTTGGGTGGTCTTTAACGGCATTGCATATGTTTTCTTTCCATTGTTATCAGTCATGAATGAATAAAATTTTGCCCTTGAGCTACAAACTCTCTGATTGGTACACCGGTTGCATCATCTTTGAAAACGCCGGTAATATATTTATTAACTTGTAGTTAATCAAACACGTTGTCCTTGGGATAGTCACCAGCATCGTAGAATTTGATGTCATCCTTCATATCGCTGTAAATGTTTTCTGTTTTGAACATAAATGAACAATGAATCAACATCAGCTGCCAATGGTGTCATTCTATTGCTGTATTTGTTTTTAAAATGTTGTAAAAGCACATCAACCACTAGATAACACTAACACTGTAATAAACCAACATAGATAAATTTGGTAAATTTAACTTTCTTGTATTTCAGACTGACAAGCACCAAGTCGTCGTCAATAATTGTTCGCATGACGAATGATACATCTTTCCGTCATTTGAAGAAACAAAATTGTTTTCATCTGTACATATTTTTACTGGTGTCCTCTTACGAAGAGATTCAAGCTGTTTTCTAAATACAGAATTGGTCATTAACTTGAAGAAGTCCTTTTACAAATCCATTAACACTATTATCATGTATTTCCTTGCAGATTTTCTACTAATCAACTTGTAGTATGTATCCAATAACACTAGTATCATGTATTTCCTTGCAGATTTTCTACTAACCATCTAATTTGTTCAATCATTTGTCCAGCTGAAGTTTGTTACCGATATCTGGGTTATTGGCTCCTTTTACACAATGAAGGACTTGTATATTGATTGACTCAACATACTCTCCATCGCATTTTATCTTTCTCTCTATGTCTGCATAGCATTCATCATTTGGCTGGGCTCCATGATCAAGCTTTGGATTGACTGCGTCATCAGACTATATCTGCTCTCCGCGAATTGTTGACTATATGCCGTTTTTGCGGAGCGACAAGGCTTGTCCCATAGGGGCAACGCCCTTGATTGTGCTAGCTCACTAGTCGTGCTAGAGTAGATAAACATTTCCTCCTGTTCGTTGCATCTGGGTGCAAAAGTTCTTTCGTTGCACCTCTGGCACTCTTCGTTTATCTGCCAAAGACAAAGCAACATCTTCTGAATGAACATTTACTGTGCATTGTTGAAGATCATAATATTTTAAAATTTGCAAGTGATTCAGCAATAAAATATCACTACCGTCTAGTGACTCGAGGGTAGTTTCGTTTTCTAAATTTGAGTGACACATAAATGTCTTCACATCCCATTACATGATAGTAATAATTTACATTAATTTTGCAAGTGCTCCATCTTTAAAATATCACTATAGTCCAGCAATGAATTATCACTATGTTCTAGGGACGCGAGGGTATTTTTGTGTTTAAATTTGAGTGGTTCAGAAATGATATCGCACTCCTATACGAGATGGGGATTGGGGGTACAGTGTAGATATTAAATGCCAGTTCTGTAATTTGAATCTATCAGTGTATCGTTTTTTGAAGTTAAAGATCGTATAATTTTTTTTTCAAGTGGTCTGGAAGTGTTATTTACCATCTACTTAAATACGGCACTAAACTGTATTTCGAAATATTACTAAAAGGTAAGTAACATTTGTATTTAGATTATTCGTCTTATAGATTTGTTATGATGATGATGATGATGATGATACTACTACTACTACAAATAATAATAATAATAATAATAATAATAATAATATTATTATTATTATTGCTATTATTATTATTATTATTATTATTATTATTATTATTAAAAGTACCGTCAACAAAAAAAGCATACCCTTATCAACAAAAACATTCAACTGCTTCAGCTCCTTCTTCTATTTCTGTTTATTATCGTCATCGTTGTCCTCCTTCTCCTCTTCGCCCTCCTCCTCCTCCTACTCGTGATAATTCTCGATATCTTCATGATCTTCGTACAGGCAAAAACTTTAAAATAAAATAATGTTACTAAATACTCAGTATATTCCTTTAAGATTAAGTCAGAGGTCATGAAAAGTGTGGGCAAGATAAGATTGAATATATTTAAAGTAAACCAAATTTAAATTCCCCTGCATCAAATCAGAATTGAATCATACGATGAGATGGTCAAATCACTGTAATGCTAAACATTGGGAAAAATCTCAAATGCATGTATCATTCATGGTCCATAGACAATATGCTAAGATGAAAACATTGCGTTATATAGCTATGTACAACTCGCCTCAGAAAGTTCGAGTTCTTGATTTAGGGAGCAAAACGCTCCTGTCAAGGAGAATCTATTATCTATTCAGATATAATTCACATCTATATTTTTCATCGCTTTTTATCAAGGTTGATCAAGTAATTTTGTTTTCATGTTTACAAGAAAAATGTAAGCGACTTAGATATTTACTCTGAGCAGACATTAAAATTTGAATTATCTAACAAATTAGTCTTATAGGTAGAGATGACAGTGCAGACATTAAAATGTGCTTTATCTAACAAATTAGTCTTATAGGTAGAGATGACAGTGCAAACGCATGATTTGAAAGCCTTCATACGTTCCAAACGTATCTAATTCGCAATTTAGATTTTTTCGAAGACGTTTGAGTTTCCAAATTGTTTGATTTTCTTTATTTTGATTTCTTTCAAGCCTTAAAAGTTATAATGAATTCTTTAATTACCACAGTAAAGATCCAGTCTTAAGGAAGACTTGTGGCTAATAGAAGCTAGCGGTTTATAATTCTTGCAATTAGGGTTAAGTCACTAATCATGTGCCTTGTTTTCAAAATAGAAGTGTTTGATTTAGATTTCTTGTTTTTTTAAATTAGTTTTCAATAAATTTTAAAAATCAAGATAGAAGTCCAATCAAAAGCTTCGTCAGAGCCAATAATGTTAACATATTCCACACCTTATACAGAAATGGTTCTTGAAATGCAACATTAAGTCAGAGCACTCTGACTGATTGCGCAGAATTTGCATAAGTTGACATTTTGGTAATTAGTGGTAAGCTACCTCTTATTTCCCCTCAAGGTTTGTATAACATTTCTCTTCAAAAATATGGGTCTTAATTGGCCCATGATTCCAACACGACTTGGCTGCCAACATCTTGTAGTTTTGTCTCCGAATGCAGAAAGGAAAATGGAAATTAGAAAAATCGACTTCAATTTAGCAGCGCATGCATTTGTGTAAATTGTTTGTAATCCGTGAGTGCACTCTGAAAAAATTACAGTGCTTGCAGAGTACACAATATTTTGTGCGAGTCAAATACTAATTATATATATCATCAGCCACTGTGACGATGTTTCGTGGAAAAAAACGCAACAATTTAAGCACATTAATTTGTTTTTGCAAGTTTCGTTTATGAACCATTGCAAGTTTTCACAGACAACTTATGATTAAAGATTCGTTTTTTATTTTAAAAAAATATCTTTGCCAATAATCAATTGTTCGATATTTGTAAAAAAAAAAAAAAGAAAAAAAAAAAAAAAAAAAAAACTTGTAACATAAGCAAATATGTATATCTTGCTCAACCTGATACAGATACAGAAAACATTGAAAAGTCTATTAGTATAAAATTCTCAGTTGAAAAGTTATATTTTATAACGTTCTGATTTTCACAAATATATTCAAGCGTCAAATGTGCGTGTATTATTTTTTGAAACGCGATAATACCCCAAGTAACAATTTAAATTTAGAAAGTACACAGTATGTCTTCATGATGACGGTTTTTATCTAGATTGCACGCAATGGAAGCATACTGCGTGTCTTTCTAGATGCACGCAATGAAAGCATACTGCGTGTCTTTCTAAATTTCACGCATTGAGAGCATACTGCGTGTCTTTCTAGATTGCTCGCAATGAAAGCATACTGCGTGTCTTTCTAGATGCACGCAATGAAAACACACTGCGTGTCTTTCTAGATGCACGCAATGAAAACACACTGCGTGTCTTTCTAGATGCACGCAATGAAAGCATACTGCGTGTCTTTCTAGATGGCTTATCTTCAGTTTAATAAAAAAGGTTTCGTACATTTTAAACCGAAAATTGTGGCAAGAATAGGCGTCTCTCACAATTTAATCTTCTTTCATCAGAGCATATTAGAAAGGCAACAGTGTATTTAGAATAATGGGTTTATATTCTTTAAGAATAAAAGAAAGAAAGAAAAAAAAAAGATTTTCAAAAACCTACTCGGTCAATTAATATTTTATTTATTTATTTCGACAGTGTCGTGTTGGGTAGCTGGCAGAGCCTATGAATACCCCTCTCCCTAATCAAGATCGTGGATGAAAGACCATCTCCGTGAACAAGAGACGACAATCACATCTTATTTATGTAAGATGAGTTCTGTTTTTTTTTTTTCTCGTTGTTTTGTTGTCTGTTCGTCAGCATTATGAATTTCACAAAGATTTCTAACTTTATACAGTATCTCATGACACAACGGTAGATAATGCATCTAAACGTTTTCTTTTTCTATGCTTTAGGGGCCCCGGGTGGCCGAGTGGTCTAAGGCCATCACCTTTACAGATCACTGACATCTCACCTCTGTCCGCGTGGGTTCGAGTCTTGGGCTCGGCCTACGTGGGTATGTGAGAAAGCTTGCCAGTAGCTTCCCGTTGGTCGGTGGTTCTTCCTCCACCAAATATACTGGCCGCCAGTTATAGCCTATCATGTGCTGAAAAATGGCGTTAAACCATTCCTCATAACAACCAACCAATCTTCTATGCTTTAATAAAGATATATTTATTACAAACGACACATGTCTCCCCATTTAAGTTATTTACATATTGAACGATTTGAAAATGGCACTGTAGTGATATTTCTATACATATTAACCATCGGGATAAATGCCAAAACTGCAAGCATACGGACACATATTTCCTTCATATATCTACATTTCTGATGAAATCTAATTCATTAGTTTATAAGTTCCAATGCACCAAGACTATCTTACTTATGTTAGGCACTAACCTTTAGACAACATATACAAAATCAGTATAAGTTTTTTTGTATTTTCTAAAAATAGTTGCATCTGAATGAAATTACGGGAAATTAGTACCAGTGACCTTTCTGGAACCGGCCGTATCACACCCGGTTGTTTATCATCCTATTCAAAAAGTCAAAAGGCTGAAATCAATAAACATGCTGCTTTCTGTTTAATGCTAGTAAGATTCCTCATAAGTTAGCAAATCTCCGGAAAAATCAGAGAAGCAATATTAATGAGTTTCTTAAGGACCAAATTAGGATGCAATGACAGCTGATTTTGGCCCAGTTAGTGTAGTAATACCTTTCATGGCAAGTCATGTCTACATCGCAACTACAAGAATTGACAGCTGTTTTAGGTTGTTTCATCAGATGTGACGATGCCAAAATTGGATCTAACTAAATTGCTACTCAACACAGCCGCCTGAAATATTACAAAGAATGAGTCTTCCTATTGTACTATGTATTAGATCCTCTCTCGATTTTCATCATTTCAAAAGCACCATTACAAAACCTTCCTTTTTTGGAACTTACTTAACAAGTTGATATTTTTATGTTAAAATTCATTGCTGTCTTTGAATAGGTGTGAGTTGTTTTAAGTTTTATAATTTCTAAGAATTTATTTAGTTTTACATTCAAAATGGTAATTATTTCTGATGACGACTCCCAAAAATCTAAGGAAAAACAAACGAACACAACCTACACATCATTATAAGACACAAGTTAATTATCAAACATCTCAACTCATTTACATGCAGTTCAACGGATAGCACAAGGATTCAAACTTTTTTCTTTCGCATATGAATTCATTAGCTTAAGAAATCGTAAATTGGTTTAAAAAGACTCAACATATTGATTTTTCATTGAACATGTCCAAAATCGACTGAAAAAACGTGTCGATCTTGCAGGATATTAACTCGAGAGCTTATGATATCTCCACGCCTTCATGAACAAGAGAGAGTCGAAAACGTGTAGAAACATATCGAATTGGAGAGATCCAAACTGTATTGTTTTTGAAAGAATTTAGGGGTTAAGGAACCGGTTAGCTAAACCTGCGAGAGACAATTTTATTTATTTTATTTTTAGCAATATCAGATTTAAATATTAGAGTTCTCACACATTGAGACAGTCAAACACTGGACATGGATGGAGAAATCGCAAACATAAGTTTCATTTATGGTCTTCAGATCGATTTTTCACCGAATTAAAAGCATTCCGGCTTATGGATTAATGATGTCTGTCCGGAAGTCCGTCTGTCTTGTGTCAACAGTGCGGCTAAGGTTTGCGTTTATGTAATTTTCTCAGACACTATGACTTGTAGAGCGATATGAATTGGTACGTAAATTGTTTCACGAAGACTACTACAGCCATCAGTCAAAACTTGGTCACTGTGACATATATTTGACGCTCTAGTGACCTGCATTAACCTTCTCGTTTTGTCCCCATGCAGGCTTGAGGACGCTGAATAGGCCCGATTCGCCCACCAGTATGTCGCAAGGGGCGACTAATAGAGACGTAACATGCGTTGGCACATTGGTTATTGTGCTGAACTCGCCACTGAAAGAATGCGGGTTCGAATCCTACGATCAGATCAGCCTGTGGCTGTTATCGTGGTGTGTCCTTGGGAAAGACACTTTACTCTAAAATATATCCTACTTGTGTTGCTGTGTCGTAAAACACCAAAACAAAGCAAACAATCAGAACTTGGTCACTGTGACCTACAATTCACGTTCACGTGATCTGCATTATTTTTGCGTTTATTTCAGTTTGTTGGACACTATTGCATATAAAGCAATATTTACATTGTTCATAGATACATCATATCTGTCACTATATCTTTTAACAAAACAAAGCTTTGCAATCAAGATATTACCGCCGTTGGCGATTTTCTTGTTAAGAGAATGTTGACGGCAGATCCGGAGAATGGCTGGAAAAATTGACTGCCGAATTGGATTTAGTTAGTAAAGAAGCAAACTGCTCTGGTCTTACAACCATTAATCCAATTAAGAGATTACTAAAATATAAATAATCTATGATGTTGTAGTAAGTTTTGTTATGTATATTTAATCTATAATCTGTGTTTAAATCTTGTCAATGAAGGTAAGTAGTACTTTAGATTCTGGTCATGGCCAGTCTTGTTGACAGTTAGACTGGGTTTTGTCCCAGTCTATTGCTTCACATCCTGCTGATATAGGTCAAGTGAAAATGAGTATAAATAGGGATTTGGTAAACAAATAATTCATTCGTGTTTATATCAGTCTCTGGGAATCCATTTGAGATCAGATTTTACAGTTTGTGCCGTTGAAATCAGATATAGATAAAGCCTACCAAACTTGGACAAGCATAAATCTTGAAACTTCAAAATTAGGTAATAATCATCAATATTAAAGTTGAAACAGATACAACAAATCTCCTTTGATATACCCTACACTTTCCGAAAATGTCTGGCAAAACTAAAATGTTCGAATCATGTTTTGATGAAAGAGATTGCAAAACAAAGTAACCTTTTTTTTAAAAAAAATCCTTTCCGATTTTGTTAAAAACAGAATTAAAATGTGTTCGAAGGTAAAGTCTAGAGCAAAGGGCTATAAGAAAGTAGTAAAATACATAGATATACTATGCCTGTCATTCTAAAGAAAATAGATTTCGTTAATTACATATATTAATTAGAAAACAACATGTTATTTCCTGTTATTACTTATATCAAGATTTGTAAAACAATATGACTCCTAGTCTATTTTTATGGAACATTTGTTAATTATGTAAGCAAGTGAACTTAGTGTATTCGTATATCTCTCTCTCTCGATAGGAATCATTATGCGGCATTAGCGTGTTTTAGAACCTTTCAGTTCACAACGACTGTTGTTTTGATGTCCTTGGATGTATTCGAAACATCGAGATCGAGAGAGAGAGAGAGAGAGAGAGAGAGAGATAGAGAGAGAAAGGAGGGCAATTGGTATATCGTGCTGGACCCACTACGAAATGTATGTTGATCTTTTCTCAGTGCGATCTAAATCATGCTGCATTAATAGTAAAATCTGACGCAGTCGACTAGATCATTTATAACAGACCACAATGATGGATGTTTTTGAATCTGAACAAATAATGAGAATCTATATTTCTTATAATTTAATGGCATATAAAACCTCTTGTGCTCGCACATAGAAAAAATATATATAAATTCATTTCACTACAGCAGTATAACTTGTAACTTTCGATGACGTGATTTGTTGTCTTTCTGATACTTTCATCGTAATTATGAGATAGTTAAGTCGGAAGAAGAGATAGTAACTCGCAATTGCCAGATAGTTAAGTCGTAATTACGAAATACTAAGTCGTATATACGAGACAAAAATTATGACGATGTGGCACTAACCGGCTTCAGTAACCTGTCAGTGTTGTGATATTATGACAGACATTGCTTCTAATACAAGGGAAACGGCGATTTACTGCCAACAACTATGGGAATAACAGTAGAATTTGCGGATACAATTACAACGCGCGTAATACGCTCAAACTACGTTCAGAATACGTACCAAATACGTGGCTACTTTCCCGTCAAGGAAAGTTTTGCCTATTTTGAACTTTAAGATTTATTCTTTGTAGAAAAGTTGTAGCCCAGGGAATACTACAATCACTTTGATCTCTCTGATAATTAACTCGTAATTAGGAGATACTACGTCGTAATTACGAGATAGCTAACTCGTAGTTACGAGTTACTGAATCTCTTGGCATTAACCAACATCCATAAACTGCCGGCGTTGTGGGACTACGGGGATAACCGTAGACGTTGCGGATATAATTACTATGCGCGTAATACGCTTAAATTACGCTCAAAATACGTACCAAATACGGGACTATATCCCCGCCAAAGGTAAGCATTGCCTAGTTTCTACTTTAAGATTTACATTTTGCAGAAAAGTTGTTGCTCACGGAATACTATAGTCATTCTGGTTTCCGAAAAGTCAATTACTTGTGATAAATATATTGTGGTTTGTACAATTGCCTCGACACAATATACCAGAGGTATGGTGGAATTTTACTCGAATTCTCTTTGTCATCAAATTTTAGCAGTTTCTTCGAATTGTTGTCGCCATTCACGAACGAAAAAATAATAACACTTGGAAATGTATGCTGGGTGATACATTCCATTGGTTACTCAAGGCATAGAGTGAAAAAGGGATTTTTTTTTCTTTTTTATTTAGACACTATTTAATTTTTCAAAGTTATAAAATAAACTTCATCAAACATACTGTAATAACCCTAGAGTATAAGCTGTTTGGATTTATGTCTCCATTTAAAACTTTGTTCGATTTTAGTGATTATTTTTTAATTATGGGAAGTCGGTATTGGGAAGATATTTCTCAAACGAGTAATTAGCCAATTACGTCATAATGTACAGTATTAACTAGACTTTATGATAGCATTAGATTAGTTTCGCAAAATGGATCCTCCCTAATTTCTTAACGTAAGGAATTCTAAGTGTTTGGTCATTTCAGATAGGAATCATTATGTGGCATTAGCGCGTTTAAGAACCTTTCAGTTCACAACGACTGTTGTTTTGATGTCCTTGGATGTATTCGAAACATCGACCTCAAACCAGCCTCATGCAGAGGTTGTTTGTTTTTCGCTTGGTCGTGAGGTGGTTTTACACCCCTTGCGTCTTATAAGAATATTTTCTGGAGGTTGCGGTGGGATATTGGATAGCTTTGTGATCTTTTTGTTCGATTGTCTTTTTTATAGCTAAAGTCAGGTTATTCGATATGGCAACAAGAGGGAAACCGGGTTATATAATACCAAAATATAATGAGAGAGATGTCTTTTATTGTATAGAAGAAGAAAATATTGGTTATAAAATATTTCGAAAGCAGCTCCTTCTGCTTGTTGCACTAAATCGGTATCATTCGTTCGTTAAGTTCTTCATGACGTTTTTATTAGTACGAAATACTCTTCGTTTTGTTTTATTATTCTTTCATGTTTTGTCTGTTCATTGTCCTATATGCTGGAGTTATTAGTCGTTTTACCAGTCTTACTGGAGAACTCTGTATTCTGTCTTTTCCTAGCGTAATTTCAAATTTTGCTTTACAATATCGTTCGTGAACGGCGACAAAACGCCCACGAAACTATGGACATACCCATTACAGGTCTGATTCACATTTATATTATTGTGAAAGTCAGTTTTTATGTATATTAAGAGAAAAATTGGCTGATATAAAGAATTCGAGTAAAATTCCAGTATACCTCAGGTATATTGTGTCGAATTAATTGTAGAAAGCACAAAGTATTTATTACAAGTAATTGATTTTTCCAGAGTGATTATAGTTTTCCGTAAGCTACAGCAATTCTACAAAGTATAAATCTTAAAGGAGAAATAGGCAAAACTAATTTTTGACGTGGAGTTTGCCAAGTGTTTGGAATAGATTCATTTGAATCTATTCTGCGCGTAGTCAGTATACCCGCAACGTCTGCGGTTGTCTCCATTGTTGTTAGCAGTAAATCGCCGTTCGCCGTAAAATTTAATTCAAACGAACTGATCCATCACGCAGAATTCGCATGTAGGATTTTCTTTATTTGAGTTTCCTCGAGATTCCTTATCAAAGGGATAGACTTTATGCGCCCCATATTACCTGACTGAAATAGCATGTAAAATTAATGGTGTTTTTTAAAAGTTCATACATGAGAGCTAGAATTAGAACAATCCGATTTGCCATAATGTTCTTTGACACGCCTTCGCGGATGCTGAGGGAATGTAAATTTCTATCCTTCCAAGTTGATTCAGAAAAATTACATGGTACTCAGAATACACATTGTACCTGTGCTAGTTCAATGATAATTGTATGTATCATTAGCCAGTATGGCCGTTTTGTGGAAAGGCGCTCTAAGTTATGCTGGCTTTTTTTCGGACCGCCATAAACCATTTTCAACTTGTGTTGCTCAGTCGACTAAAATGCTCTTAACTGATGGTCGATCCCATATTAAAAGAGTTTGATTTTATTGCTTAAAGAGCGATCTCCGCTACAATGACAAGACTTCAACCTGACAATGTCAAGCGACTCAGCCTTGATCTGTCGGCTTTTCTGTTTGCAGTGGAAAATGATTTAGTGGTCTATGTCCGGTAACTGTGTGATTAAATTATTTCTACTTACAGATTTGTCTCCCTTGGAAATCATTTCGACCGTTGTGTTGAACCATTTTTTTTTAATGATTGCAAGCTTATCTTTCTTTTCAATATTTTCTCTTGTTGGTGATCTCAAGAACTTTAATGCACTTAATGCAGAAATAAAAAAGGGAAATATCGTAAGCTTGAAATTGAAAGTACGGTGTGTAAGTGATTGCAATTCTCTTTGTGTGATCATACAGACACTTTATAATAGATATGAACTACATGGCACTAGATGAATATACGAGGGATAAAGATTTGCACAATTTAACTTCATAAAAAATTAATCCTACACAAAACTGCAACGAACTTTAAAATAGCTGTATATATGATTTATATCTGTGTATTTATTCGCAGTGAATGTCTTCTTTTGCTATTTTGTTGGGTGGAGGAGAGAAAAAACATAGAAGACATACTGGATTATAAATGATTTTAAGTTGTTTTGTTGTTTTCTTAAAGTCCCCACAAAATCGTCCTATGTGTCTGTGTAATTTGGCGAATTAATTTGTTATACAAGAGATGCACATAGCAAATGTATTTAAATTTCTCAAACTATACTTACCACATTGACACATTAGGAATTTCCAGAGTGAAGAGAAATGGTGAAAAATGGATTATGCAGATGAAGCCGAAAAACAAAACGATATGTATATAGTTGCCAAAACCAAGTGTTCCGCAGAACTAGATGTCACCTGCATCCGTGTGTTAATGTATCCACCTTGCCCAAAACTTTAGCTCAAAACCTTAACAATTGTTGACGTTGCTTCCGCTGCCGTCGAAACCAGAAAAGTGATACCTAAATCTCGGCATGCTAACGCAGGGGAGACAAACGTGCATCGACTAGACAAGAAGTCAGTGGATGTGACAAGAATAAAAGTGTATGCTTGTTAAAGATGGGGGTGGGGGTGGTAACTTGGGTTCTAGAGAGACTTGAGAGCTTGTTTGCAGTCGCTTACTACTACATCGAACGTCCCTTATTCCCTGCTCGAAACGGAGAGGTAAAATTTGCTTTTACGATATTACGTTGTTTGAAGAAATTTATGAACAGTACTTAATTTTGTCTTAATTTAGAGTTAGAAAATCAACAAAATAATTTAGGTTTTAGTGTCAGAGGGACACAGAGAGCGCTAGTTGAAAAGTCAGAAAATGTTTCGTAATTACGAAGTACTCTCTTTTTCTTTACCGGAAATTATTGGACAGCCATTTGCTATTCCGTCCAACAATTATGATACAACGTAAGCACGTGGGTGTACGCTTGCAAATAAATAAATAGATAAATACATACATATTTAAGTAAAAGTCCTTCATATCGATCAGATTCTTACAGCCTCGTGTGCTCGAATCTTTTGTATACTTTTTACAAAATAAGTCCAAGTAAATTCACTATCTGTTCACGTATGTATGTATCTATGTATGTATGAGAGATAGAGAGAGAGAGAGAGAGAGAGTCGTATAGACTGGAGTTCAACTGCAGTTGCCATAAACTCCCTTGCCCAAAGTCGATTATTTTATATTCAGAACCGAGAATACAGATATTCACAAAAGTCACTGTCAGTTGTGTACACCGTTTCAAGACAAGGGTGAATAAGATTTTATTTTGTCAATTGGCGTAGCCAAACAATCACAACGTTGACAATTCATTTTTTTTTTTTTTTTGAGACAGACAGATACTAACTGGAAGGGCCCAGTTTCACGTTCATGTATTTCCTTCTTTCTCTCTTTCAAATCATACAGGTGTAACCAGTTTTAGATTGACAAGTGTTGAAGGTTTATTAATATCCTGAGCTGAACTCTATAGGTACATCCATAATGTGCTTAGACAGTACGATTCTCCGATGCCAAAAGTTGAACTGTAATGTGTTTAGACAGTATGATTCTCCGATGCCAAAAGTTGAACTGTTTACGTATGTGTTTAGACAGTACGATTTGCATGTTCTTCGTCGTGACCACAATCACCACAAGTACTAGCACAAAACAATATTTTGATATCCTATTTGATTTCAAAGAAATTCGAAGCACAGTTCATTTACCTAATGACTCGAGCTGTTTACAGCGACACAGTGATCCGAACTGTTTTATCTTACTTGGAAAAAGGATTAATGATCCGACAAAATATGCACAGTTTAATTCCTAGCAGTAAGCATAAGTACATAAGAAAAGAAATTACAAATAATTGTTTTATTTTTATACTGAGTTTTCAACTATGTTCAAATCCCTCTTGCACTAACGGCAGTATACTCTATCAAAAATAGCGCTTGTTCACCGCGTTGTTTTTTTTACACAACTTTGGATGAAATTCTTCCGCAATAGGATCTACTATGAACTTTTTCAAGGGCTTAACCTCAGTAGATTTTCTGCACGGACGTTGTCTATTTCAGTACTCGACCTGGGAAGGGTGTCGTTTATTTTAAGTAGGATCATTGTCCTGAAAATCTAATTATATAGCCTTGCAATTAACGGCGGAACTTTTATGACTTTTACAAATGAAACATAATTAGAATAATGGTTTCAAAAGTAAAAAATAAGCGAGACATTTGATTCGTAGTCGGAGAATACTTCTCTCTCTCTCTCTCTCCGAAGTGCGAATGGAACTCCAGGTTTAATAAGATAAAAGTATGTATGAAAAAAGTCAAAGAAACCATAATACTTGAGTGATTTCATGCATGTACCTCAAACATAAATGCTTTCATCGAGAAATGCGTCTTAACTAAAAAGATTATATAAGGCTTTTGTTGTAACTTCAGTTCTATACTCAGTATTTTTTTAAATTATAGTGAACAATCTCAAACGGATTTTTCTGTTTTTGGCAGTCGTGCAGGCAAGTCTTGTATCCCGCCTCTGTCTCTCTTTTCCTAATGTAAATTTACCCTTCATTTTATAAAACAAAACCAAGTTCTGTGTATTAATCAAAGTTAGGATACTGTCGCTTTCAGATACCTATACGTATTTGGCACTATATGGCCAGGATTGTGCCGATGTGCTGTTAAACCCAATACATACATACATACATACATACATACATACATACATACATACATACATACATACATACATACATACATACATACATACATACTACAAGTACCATTTACAGCAATATGACCTTTATTTTTTCAACCCGCCTCTAGCATACATGCTTACGTAAATCTTATCGATACAGTATCATGGATGAATTTTGTTTGATTAATTTTTTAAGGAACTACACCCAAAACTTTCTCTTAAAAAATACACAAGGGTCACATATCTGTCCCCGCCACACCCCGGCTATCTTATTTACGATCTGATTTTTTTTAAAATTTTCATTTGACACTGATAATAAATTCGCAGATGCTTAACAGTATATTTCATGCTGACCAAATGGACGGATATTTCTGCAAAATACCAATTTTCGTTATGAATGCTAATACACAGATGGATAATCTCTAAACTTTGGTTTATAAAACAAAAACAATTCTATGTAGTAATCAAAGTTATGATACTGTATATTTCGGATACTTAAACTTACTAGACACTGTATGGCCGGGATTGTTCTGATGTGCAATGATGGGCTGGGCCAAAAACCTATACCCTGACAGTAGGTTACCTCCCTTTCGATGGATAACGCCACTGCCACAATGATATATATCTGGTGGCGATCAATTATCCTTTACTCAACAATGGCTTTCTGTGCAGAATGTGAAGATTCTGAGGAAAAAGCTGTGCTATTCTTTATTTAGCAGAAGGTTAATCATGTTACAAGGTAGCCCGTGATAGTCGTCACAATATACCAAAGACGTCACAATGAAGAACATCTGAGTCTCCAAACACAGTCTGGTTCTTTCTGTTTTGTTTAAGTTTGGATTTTAATCTGTGATAATAGATTCAAGGGAGGATCAAGTCAACGTGCTCGTGTAATAATGCGCAAAGTTGATGTACTAACGTTTAGATGACCCTGGGTCAAGACAGCCTTCTGGCACTGATATATTCTGAAAGAGTATGAGCTGTGAGGAACATGCCGGCAATCGTATACAAAGATCATTGATCGCCCTCCCCCGCCCCCACCCGCACCACAGATCCCCCCTCCGCTTACTCTCTTGTTAACAAACTGAAATTCTTTTTTTTATATTCATTTGTCACTGATAATATAATCGCAAATGCTTGACAATATTTTCCAGCATGACCCAATGTATGGATATTTCCTCAAAGTACGAAGTTTAAATTAGACTGCAGATACACGAATGGATTATCCAAAGGCGCGGATTTTTCTTTAGATCGAAATAACATTGTTAAATGTGCCAATTCTTTCAAACTCCTGCATCCATTATTTTCTCCTTTTTCTACAATCACCCTTGCAAGTAGAAAATAAGTTTACTTTTAGCGAAAAATTGCAACAACAAAAAATGAGATTCCTTTACGTTAATTTTTTTTTTTTTACTTCTTACCGATTCACAGATTAATTTTCCTTAAATGCGGATTATCTTCCGTAAATGTCGACAATAGTGAGGATTTTGTTTTGCAAAATCTGCGCGCTCACATTGTATTTGATGTAGCAACTGAGTCAATCCATCCCTTTCACCCCGATTCTTTGAATCATAGTCTTCCGTTCTTCATTCCCACTTTTCCAAAATTTTCTTTTAATTTTATACTACATCTTTTGTCGATTGCAGTTTTCAACTACTGAATTTTACTTTAAATGCAGCTCGTGCTCTCTCTCTCTCTTTCTCTCTCTCTCTCTCTCTCTCTCTCGCTCTCTCTCTCTCTCACACACACACACTTATACAGATATATTCACTACTGAAAATATTAATTATTATAATTTCTTTCCACATTTGATGGCATTTGTTTGCATACACGCACAATTGTTGTATGATAAGGATGCAAACATTTTAGCCTTGACAAATCAGTCATATCCACATACACGGTATTAAAGTTGGTGGTTTTACTCAAGATGTAATGTTGACATAGTTTCAAAACAAGAAAAAACTATTAAAGTATGATATCTGTCTTACAACTGAATGAAATACTGACATAGTCTTCTAATCTCTCCTCCTTGACATAAAAAGAAATTTAATTTGAAAATATTTAGAATCATAAATAAAAAACAACAAAAAGCAAGGACATGTTTCTTTTTAATGACTACTCATATTTCGTATACCTTATATATTAATGTTACTGTCCTGTTTTGGTATCTCAAAGGATATGGACACACTGTCATTCAATTTAAGAGCGTATTGAAATAAATAACATGTGTTTATAAGCAACAACAATTAATTAGTGGAAAGTTTGGAAACCGTAGCATTATATTCTACAAAAGTAAACAAGAAAAGAGATGCCATCTTCATACACTTATAACTTTGAGTTAAAACTGCCTGTCACGTGATAGGAAAGACAAGTTCTTTCATGATAGAAACATGTTTTATTCAATTCCAATTACTACCATCTTAACAGCGATAAACAAACAATCTAAGATGTATGTATGTATGTATGTATGTATGTATGTATGTATGTATGTATGTATGTATGTATGTATGTATGTACAGTAAAACTTCCTAAATCAGACACCAACGGTACCAAATATGTCATGCACTCTCCCAATATCATTTTGAGATTACTTCTCACCCGCAAAAGTTTTTACGTGCTAAACTTGTACTTCCAAAACAAGGAAAATTATTGGATGAAATTAAATTTCATTATAAAGTGATCAATTCAATTTCTACTTCACAATCAAACTAAAAGCTATGTTTGTAAACTCAGAGCAATGTCTGCATGTGCAATTACTGTGTCATGTGAGAATCACATGATCAGCTGTATTAAGGTCATTCTTAACAGAGCCAGACTGCGGCATTTGTTGATAACTCTATTTAATTTAATATTTATATTGACGTTTACACTTGTTTTAATGCAAAGAGCTGCGTGCGTACTCACTCAAAAATATTGATGGAGCGTATCTAAGCAACGGAATAAAATATTTAATGACCTCCAGGGTACAGCAAAACATAATGTTTGCTCACTCTGCACCATGGCCGCTAAGTATGCGCCTCTGCTATTTGATGATTTACTATCCAATTTTGGATATTATCCTTACGCCAATTAGCTTCGCGGAGACGTATACGTGTTAAGAGTTTAGCAAAATAGTTCCAAATATTTGTCCCGTTTACTTTGTTTTGTTGTGATGACTTGCTAACATCAGTGTAATATATGTCTTGATTGTAAGAGAAGTACAATTCTTCATAGGAGTGTGTTAACATGTGCTTTTGCAAAACTTAAACTTGCCCATGCTCATTGCAGCACTTCCATTGTCAAATCTTCATTTCCTGAGGTGCGTAGTTTTTGCATATAGTCAAGCTCTTCAATTTAGGAGGTAAGTAAATCTTGCATGTAGTACACAATCTCATAATGCCTAAATGGAAGTGATCGGTTTTGAAATACACCGGAGATTGTGAAGTTTTAGTTTTTGGTCTCATCGTGCATTCAAGTCACAAATTGGTAGTCCGTAGGAAATGTATACATGCGACAAAAATTGCATACGTAGTAGCAAATTCTATATAACCTTTATTATTATGGTGATTCTGGTGGTTCACGTATCTGTCAGATTAACGGAGAATGGGTTCTCGGAGGTATAACGTCCTTGGGAAGTTTATTCTGTCCTATCTGGGCATGCCTAATGTGTACACCCGGGTTACTAGTTGCTGTGCCTGAATCACGGAAAATATAGATCAGCAAGCATATACATATCTTGGAAATCCACTTTTCAAAATTACACACAGTACAGTTTAATAAAAGATTGCGTTTTACTTTATTTTAATGTTTGTTTGTCTCTAAGTACATTTATTTCGTATCCCATTATCCGCGATGTGTGCATCCGTATCAACGCAAACCGAATGCATATAGACTCTGGACTGTGTGAAATGTATTGCCTTTAATAAAATGAAACACTTATTTGATATGATTTAAACTCTCAAAGAAATGGTCTATATATACTTAGAGCTATTTTGTCATGTTTGAAATAAGAAATAAACATTTTTGAGAAACATACAAAAATGGACCGGAAAAAAGATCCACTTGGATGAACAAACGACTCCCAGTAGCACATAGATCACGAAAGCAAGTATCTATATTTGTAGTCATGCCTCTTTTTCGCTTTTGATTTCAGAAATACCAATATATGTCCCTTTCTTCATCGAGGCCCTAACTGATGAAGAACCAATTCAATTACATTTAATAAGAATAATGTAATGTAACCTCCACCCCTACCCCACACAATTCTGTAAAAAAAACATAGATTTTGACCTCCTTAGTTATATAAACTAATCATGGTCAGTAATTAAAAACAAACTAGCGCTGAACTTTTTCTTTTACGGTGCATTCTATACCACATATTTTCCACTGCATCATAGGTAAAGAAACAAATAGACTAAAAGTAGGTCACTGCTGCATACAATCTATTTGCAGCACATAATAACATTAAAGCACCACTGTTGGTCGATGCTAATTGAGGACTATAATTCACATTACACTATTCAGAAACAAAGGTTTACGTAGACATATTGATGGATTAATGCCAACAATTTGGAAACCTTTGAAATATAACGCAGCCAATACAAAGTTTAGTGAGTTAATGTTATTGGACTGTTCATATGTAGGAGCATGTGTTATTTACATTAGTAGTACCTATGCAGCGATCAAGAAGTACATTTCTAGTTACATGTACCGGTTTATTTACTTAGGAAGTAAATCTGCTGCACCTTGATCGCCCATTAAATTGAAAAAGTTTGAAAATTACAGGACAAATCTAAAAAACTTTAAAGTACGAACACGAGCAGGTGCGTTTTGCAATATTTTATTTTAAGTCAAAGACTTTTATTCTATGCTTTCATCATTTTTATTTACATTTTCACAACTCGTTGTCCACACGGAAGGCACTCAGGGATGACTAAGTTCAAACATCAGTAACGGCGTGCCTACTTTAAGTGAATCAGTAATGTGGTTAGAGCAAGCAGCACACTCCCTTGCACTTCATAACAGGATGACATCTTGTGTCACCCAATCACATCTTGCTCTTGTGCTGGCAAATTTACTGAGTAACATAGTTTTTGATAATTCTTTTAATTTTCTTGTTTTTGTACTTTCCAAGAATTGCGAAAAATTCAATATCTTAAAAATTCTGGACAAAACAATTACTATACAGGAGTATTTCCAAGAAAATCTTCAAATTTATCTGGTCTTCTAGATATTAAATTTAAAGAAACTTGAATTTTATGGTTGGTCAAACAGACTATAAATGATTTTAATTGAAACTTGTTTTTATAAGGGACACTCAAAGGACGACAAAAAGATGTTCTTTATTTACAGCCGTTCTTAAGGTAGAAATTTTTAAATTATAATGAAATTAAGAAAAGGAATTATACATTGTGTTCTTTATAAATAGGTGTCTTGTATATAGTCATGTCCAAAAAAATATGTTTTACTTCATCCATTAAATCTCACACCCTACTGTATGATAGATAATATCGTACCAGCAATTTTTAAGCCCTTTACACGAGAACAGAACACAAACAAACGAGACACGCTTCATTTAAATGTTTTGTGGTAACGTCTGTCGTGTAAAGATTAAAGTCATCAACGAATGAGTCATAAAAACTGGCGACAACAAATGTATGTAATATTATATACCTGTCTGAATACATGACAAAGAGTTGCATGTAGATTGCTGATGTGCGTGCGCAATGTCGCGAAATTTCCACCACACCAAGAGGAGGAGACTTTAAACCTTAGTATTTGTGTTTTTAGATGTGTCCAACGGTCTTTGAATATATATCAATCCACTGGACGCGAGAGGGGGATTGGAATGATGGAACGGAGAAATAAATAACAGAAAAGCGTGGGTACGTGCTGAATTCTACCTGCATTTTTGTGCCGTCAAGAATACGTACGATTGTAACATCAACAAACACTGAACTCGGCATAACCTGTAAATTTAACTAATTAATCAAAGTAGTCAAAATAAATACATAAAAGTCCACATTCATCAAATTGTCACATGAATGAAAGCATGAAAAAACATAATACAAAGTTTGTTAATTTCTAACGACAACACAACAAGCAAAATCAAGCTAGTATCCAATTAAAAGGCTAAATGATCAATTATTTATGCTTTTTGTAAATATATTTTCGTATAAACATCTTTCAGTTTGTAATGTAATTTATAATAATTTTTCATATTGATAGTTAACCAGCAAGAACAATATCAAATTGAAATTTAATGCCATTAGAGCAATGTTCGATCCTTTTATTGTACATTGTTCCAAATGTGATATTTAACCTGAGTATTTAAGGTGTGAGAAAACGAAGCAAACGGTTATTTACCGCACACGCCGACTGAAAAATATTAACCATGAACTAAAATCAAAATGGACAAAGATCCCGAGAGACAATAGGCACAAAATAAAAGCAATTTTAATGCACAGTCATAGATAAATTAAGATCCCATGGTCAATCCACAGTGGATCACGTACTTATTATTTGATTAAAATATGTTTCGGCCTTTCTATCCCTATACAACTTTGGTAGGCGCTTGGTAATGTCATTTATAACTAATTTAAAGCGACCTTATACCTTTTTTAGCACTGAAATAAATTACATGCTTTTCTCGTGCTAAAACGCAATTTTGAACACATAATAATTACAATTAATTGGTTTACTAATTTGATCAATAATATCCAATAAGCAGATTATGTTACGATTTTAAGAACACAAAACTACAACTGCCAGAAAAAAAATAACATATATTTATCTTATTTCCATTGCCCATTAACAAGAAAACTTCCAGAATAATTCGACAGGGATTATTTATTACCCTAGGTTTCTAAATTCCTTTCATAAATTTTTATATAAATGAATATTCGTGTCGAACATTGTCGTCAATATAGTGATGTATGTTACTGCAGGTGCAAATGTCTACCAACAATTCTAAACACTGTGAATTTAATATTTTTTGTGGGGTACATATTTTTGTGGATTTCGTGGTTGCTGCAAACCACAAATTTAAAGACCCCGAGGAACAGTGATTCTTCTGTGTAAACACTACGACCTTCTTCCCAATCCACGAAATTAAGTACCAACGAAACCGATATTTTTCGCACAATCTCTAAACTCAATAGCAAAGAAAATAAATGCAGTTACAGTAGCAATTAACACTGATAATACTAGTCTTTAATATGTCAAAGTGTATGTGAGAAGTCTTTAATATGTCAAAAGTGTATGTGAGAAGTCTATAAGGTGTCAAAAGTGTATGTGAATAGTCTTTAATGTGTCAAAAGTGTTTGTGATATTATTAGTCTTTAATATGTCAAAAGTGTCTGTGAGAAGTCTTCAATGTGTCAAAAGTGTCTGTGAGAAGTGTTTAATGTGTCAAAAGTGTCTGTGAGAAGTCTTTAATGTGTCATAAATGTCTGTGAGAGGTCTTTAATGTGTCATAAATGTCTGTGAGAAGTCTATATTGTGTAATAAATGTCTGTGAGAAGTCTTTAATGTGTCAAAAGTGTTTGTGAGAAGTTCCATTATGGATAGATATGGTAAACTTCCCAAACGAGTTACCTCTCTAAAGACCATAAAACAATGAGAGGAAGGACATCTTGACAGTTTCGCAAATGAATTCTCCAAGGTTGCATTTTCCCGTCAGATTTTTAAAACAAATCGTTAAAGGGCGATTTCAAAACGTTTTAGATAAAAAGTACTTTTGCAGCTTCGGTACAAACCTTTAAGACATTTTCACTCCCATATAGCAGATAAATTGAGATTACTGTAAATTTGTGATCTATCCTATTTTAACTTGGAAAATTAAAAATAGTTATTTGACTACTTGGAAAAACGGAAGGCAATGAAGTTTGTTCCACTTTGAACTTGAAGCCCAATTTCGTACCAAAATTTGACATGATCTGTATAGTGTCACTATCATCAACATATAGCGTGTCAACAGCTGAAATCCTTTCAGAGAAGAATGTTGAAAAGAAGGTCAGAGTATAACCCCCACTGCTTGGCATCGTTGCATTTCTGAATACCAAAGTTATCTTCAAGTCAGATGGAAGTAGCTGAAAACTAAAGTTATGATTTTGTTTGTACTGAATGATTATTTCCATTCTATTAATGTTGATGACTATGCTGGATATGGGTTTGATGGCTTGTGCATGGCTCAAATGGGTTCTTGCATTGTCAAATATAAATCCGGAAATATCCGTGTGTTCTATATTGTTGTCATCATCAAAGGAAAGTTTGTTTCCAAAGTGTGGATATATTCCTCCATTTGCTTGAATACTAAGAACAGTCCAAAATTGCTCTTCTACATTACCTCTTTGCAGCACTTCAATACTTCGGACACTTTTCATGGATACAGTCTTACTACTTTTCGATGAAGCATCAATAACTTTCACCAGCATTCCCATATTTGATATATCTATTTTACTATTACCAACATACCGAGTTGCTTTCACCTTGTACCGATGCATTTCGTACAAAAGTTTCCGTGTGGTTCTTGGCACAACTTCTAGATGATCCAATCTCAAAAAGTCAAACTTAACTGGTATATTTTAATTTAATGCTGCATGGTAAATAGTGTTAAATATGGTATTTTTCTCACTTCCCATTTATTACTATGAAATTCTAGAACTTGATCTCTTTGCTCACAAAAGTTCTGGAAATGAATTTCTCTGTTCTTTTGACATACCTATTTTAACTGGCTGCTCATTGCTCTCAGGTTGTTTATCAAGTGTAGAACTTTTTAGAACAGCTCTTTGGATATGCTTGGAATATATAAATCCTCAATCTAAGACAACAACTACACCACCTATCAAGTAAAACATTATGTTTGAGTTACTTATTTCATATTGATTTCTTTCAGTTTTACCATGTCTGTGCTCTTCTTAGAATTTCTCTGCTTTGGCTTTTCAAAATTCTTGTTAAGATTTTTCTAGTTGTTTTCCAATTTTAACTCAACGTTGATCGTTCTTCTTTTGTGCAGTTATCTTTATTGGTTGCTCTATAAACTTGGAAATTTCTTCAGTTTTATTCTCACTACCTTCCATTTATTTTGCAACAAAATTAATTGAGAAAGCAAGCAAAGTTTTATTAAACGTAAGGATAATATTTTAATGTGAGTTTTAAGTTATTCAGCACCATTTTCAACTCATGTGTTTTCTTAACATGAGCTCATTTACAGAACATACTGAAAGGTGAAAATAGTGCAATTACAGTATTACGAAATTGATTTAATAAAAAGGTACAAGTTTTGAAACTGCCAACTGTATAATTGATTAATTAGGATGTTACGACCCTGTTGGATCTTCTCACTTGTTCTCTTTTATATCATATTTATATCTTTTTTTAAATGTATAACTATGTGGTAGACATATATATTTTTATAACAAAATATGTTAACCAATTGATAAGGGAATCAGTGCATCGATGACAAAACATCCAGTACACATGTATTCATAATTATTTTCAATGTTTTCGTTTTCACGAACTTAAGACTTGTTCTCTTTAATTTGATCGCTTCTCTCACTTTCATCTGTCTGTTTTCTCAAACTTGCACTCAATGTAGAAATGGCTAATCCTGATGTAAATGAGAGAAACCCAGTATGACATCTTATTGCATTGGTTGTCATGTAATCTTCTTTTGATTCTGTTGGCAATTGATAGAAATACAAATAATTAACACCAATTAACCGTTTAATTAGCTGTCAAGTAAAGGCTAAAAAAGGAACAATGTATTACCAACATGATACTTTGCAAAGGTCTAAAGGAATAAATAAATGCTATCATCTAACTCAATAGCTACGCAAAAAGGCAGAACCTTAGGTTGGACAATTGAAGGAAATAATCGGAAACTTCCAAATGATAGACCTGCAGGTATACCTTTACAACAGTCCTCGGATGCTGCTGTTCAACAAAGGCAGCTAATAAAAATTCCAGAGGAAATATTAATATAAATAATTACATAAATAACCGTTTGACCATCATTTAAGAGAAGCGGAGACTGTAATAGCTGAATACCACAAAAACTGGTAGTGGAACACCTTCTATGTTATATATGCTGGAAGAAGAAAGAGAATATAGAGTGTATGCAGATGCAGTGAAAGTAGTTGAATAAAAATAATATAAATGAAATCGGATGTTGAAATGTATTACCAACAGATAGAATAGATACAAATAAACAGATGTTACAACAAAAAAAGAAAAGAAATGAAGAACAGTTTTATAATAATGAAACACAAGAAGCCAAATAGTTGGAAATTGAACAAATTTAGAAAATAACTTTAGAGAAAATAACAGAAAAATAAATCTCAACGGGACAGAAAGTTACCATTAGGTGGAAGGTTAAAAAAGCAGTCTAAAGAAAAAGGTGTTATACTCGAACAACAAATGTAGGCCCTCAGCACTTCGAGTGTTTAAAGGTATACCTATCGCTTACATTTTTCTGCTAATCTGACAGCACCTGTTTAACATAGCTTAGGAAAAATAAAAAGGTGTTTCATAAATATCTGCATTGATAAGAGCAGATTATAAGTGCCTAAATAATATTAATGAAAGAATGCACAAGTGTCGGTGTCATAAAATTATTTAGCACTGTCTTCAAAATGAATAAATAATTTTAACACTTTATTCCTTTGATCGCATATATATATATATATATATATATATATATATATATATATATATATATATATATATATATATATATATATAATATCTCGACACAGATTTAAGCTTATGTAGAGGGGAAAACAATGCTGATTTATGAGTAAAATCAATTATGAATTAAAGCAAAATATTAAATTTAGCCAAGGTTATCATAGATTCCATGATAATAGTATTTTTAGTAATAACGCGCTCATTTGACCTTGATAAGTAAATAGTAAGGCAAACTGCCTGAGCTTGTGCATGTAACAATATGCCCGTGTTTTCATATACATGTACTTGTACATGTAATAATATGCCCGTGTTTTCATATACATGTACTTGTGCATGTAACAATATGCCCGTGTGTTCATATACATGTACTTGTGCATGTAACAATATGCCCGTGTTTTCATATACATGTACTTGTGCGTATAACAATATGCCCGTGTTTTCATATACATGTACTTGTGCGTATAACAATATGCCCGTGTTTTCATATACATGTACTTGTGCGTATAACAATATGCCCGTGTTTTCATATACATGTACTTGCGCATGTAACAAACTGCCCGTGTTTTCATATAAATGTACTTGTGCATGTAACAATATGCCCGTGTTTTCATATACATGTACTTGTGCATGTAACAATATGCCCGTGTTTTCATATACATGTACTTGTGCATGTAACAATATGCCCGTGTGTTCATATACATGTACTTGTACATGTAACAAACTGCCCGTGTGTTCATATAAATGTACTTGTGCATGTAACAATATGCCCGTGTTTTCATATACATGTACTTGTGCATGTAACAAACTGCCCGTGTTTTCATATACATGTACTTGTGCATGTAACAATATGCCCGTGTTTTCATATAAATGTACTTGTGCATGTAACAATATGCCCGTGTTTTCATATACATGTACTTGTGCATGTAACAATATGCCCGTGTTTTCATATAAATGTACTTGTACATGTAACAATATGCCCGTGTTTTCATATAAATGTACTTGTGCATGTAACAATATGCCCGTGTTTTCATATACATGTACTTGTGCATGTAACAATATGCCCGTGTTTTCATATACATGTACTTGTGCATGTAACAATATGCCCTTGTGTTCATATAAATGTACTTGTACATGTAACAAACTGCCCGTGTTTTCATATACATGTACTTGTGCATGTAACAATATGCCCGTGTTTTCATATACATGTACTTGTGCATGTAACAATATGCCCGTGTTTTCATATACATGTACTTGTACATGTAACAAACTGCCCGTGTTTTCATATACATGTACTTGTGCATGTAACAATATGCCCGTGTTTTCATATAAATGTACTTGTGCATGTAACAAACTGCCCGTGTTTTCATATACATGTACTTGTGCATGTAACAATATGCCCGTGTGTTCATATAAATGTACTTGTACATGTAACAAACTGCCCGTGTTTTCATATACATGTACTTGTGCATGTAACAATATGCCCGTGTGTTCATATAAATGTACTTGTACATGTAACAAACTGCCCGTGTTTTCATATAAATGTACTTGTGCGTATAACAATATGCCCGTGTGTTCATATAAATTGGGCCAATAAATCAGCCCCCAAACATGTACTGATATTGACTGGGGGATGACCGCGCCTATTTTTTAAAATGTGCATTGTCCTGCAGACACTTTTGTCATAACACATCAATCTGCATTTTAGACACTTACCGGTATTTCTCGCTGCTCTCGAGTTACGGTCAGCTGAAGGGTCCTTTCGGTAATATGTACAGAATATTTCCGGATTAAATCCTACGTTTGACAAGTTGTAAATGTACATGGAATAATACAACCCTGCCTAATTCAGTGGCTATGTTGGACGACAACTTGGAATAGTCCCTTGTCTTGAAATGCCCAGTTGCTGCGCTCTTTCTCGAAAAATTGCAAGACCATGCGAAGCGATATAAATAGCAGATCCCCCGGGATAGTTCGTGAGTACGTTGACGTCGGAAAAAGTTTTTTTTTTTTTTTTTTACATTTTGCAGTGACAAATATATTGACAATTAAACCACAACCAAATATGTTACTCGGAAATATTATGTGAACAGTGATGGCAAATATGAAGAGGTTTGAATTGTATGCACTTTTTCCAGGTGAAGCTGCAGAAATTAAAGCACATGGTAATATGATTAATTTTTCTGTTTGCATAAGTTTTACGTGAATTTGAAAAATAGGTTGTGGAATCGGATCTTGAAAAATTATTTATAAGATGTAGAATTTATATTTGTATACACGACAACTGTCATGAAATTGATACAGTTATTGCTAAAGGCATATGCGATATATTAAATGAATAATTTAATTTTATAAAAACATAGCAGCAATAAATTGGTTAGATGAATTATGAAGATAATATTTGCTATTCCAACCCTATATGAACATGATATGAATGTTGATATTTGCATCTATAAACCCTATCAATGCCTTGTTAAGTAAGAAAATAATGTTCACACCTTTTGAAACTTTTCTATTAGTTAAATGTTGAAATAAATGTTTTAAAATTCATTTTGATTGTAACAAATAAATAGTAAGAATGCTTTGCATATTAATTCGATTACAATTAGAAACATGTAAGTAGTTATTGGGGATGATATGGGACACAGATGGCACTATGGTGGTCTAAGAGAATTAACATTAAATTTGACCCTATGTGAATCTTTGGGAATTTAACATTAAGTATCACCCTATTGGGCTGAATTGGAATTTAACAATAATTATGACCCTATGGAAATCTATGGGAATTTAACATTAAATATGACACTATGCCCCATGGGTTCTGTGGAAGATGTAACATTAAAAGCGTCGATAGGAAAATAAATAGCACGATCTTATGGACCTTATTTGGATTTAACATGGTGGAACATCTACCTTTACTGACCAAGACTGATCCTAACTCGACAACACCTACACCTACAAACTACAAACAGACGTGTAGGGCGTGGGGGGAGGTAACCTAGGAGGTACAATCAAGAAGAGTGTCACTTATTGACCATGCACACACAACTTTTACTGTGCAACACTTGCTCTTTACAAACCAAACAGAGGAGGAAAGGTATAGATAGGTAATGTTCACTCAAACACTTGTGGACTATCCAACATATCATGTCACAACAATACCATCACACATAAGTAGTATATGACCTTTATTTGCTGAGCCACTATGACATACTTAGAAACAGACTTATTTAATTTTTCACAAACCAATGCCCTCCTCCCTCCGCAGAAGAAAGAGGATACATTAATAACAATCATAAACCCACGATTACTGCCAAATCTTTTTTTCAAACCCAACACCTTACCACGTATTATCTGAACCAATACGACATATGCACAAACAACCGTCCAGAGCTTTACAAATCCACTTGCCCGACGCTCAGGACAAGCTACAATTCGGCTACAATTCGGCTCGGGCATGTTCAATTTCGCAAAGAACTTGCCCGCGGGCAAGTTAAAAAAATTAAGAGATGCATAGTGATCGAGAAAGAGAGAGGTCGTGTTAAGTTCGTAATGTTTTATGTTCTGCAAGTTTTATACTCTGCGATCTCATCACAGTACATATATCAGTGTCTTTATTTAGCGTTTATATCTACCGCATTCTTCTGTTACGTAACTGCACATAGTTTCCTTCAACTTTCGATCCTTTATTTCACACTATATACTGTCAAAGTCGGTATTTTCTATTTCGAAGTCAATGTCAAGGACAGTCTTGCATTAAAACGTTTAAAAAGGAAAAGAGAATAAACATATAGGTATGCAGTTAATTAAATAAGCAATTAATGAGAATGAGAGAGAGAAGTCTTTGCACTGTTTACAGTCACTTTTGTCCATTTTGTTCGTTTACAAATTTGTTGCTTAAAAACGTCAAGTTTCGAGGATATATTTCTGAATCTTCAGGAGTATGACTGAATTTGTTTCTTTTCTTAGTTCGACGTCACCTTTCATTACTAAATCCAGAGTTAGACAATGTGTATGTTAAAAGATTGAGCGAAAGCTCTTCGATTATTAAATAGAGAACGATAGAAAAAAAAGAACAGTGCTCATTATCTTCATTGTCATAATCATATGCACACATGGGAGAGTTAACTAAATTCACTTTGCATAGATAGGATTTGAGGGTACTTCACGAGTGTTTATATTTAGTATGTAGGATATTCAGGTGACCTTTGCCAATATCATAGTACGATGGTGGCCAGTTAGTTGAATTAGATAAATGTTTTTCAAAGATAGAAAGATTAAGAGCCTTCGGATATCATCAGGGAGAGAGTCCCAAAGACCATTCCTACAAGGAGTCTGGTAGAGATGGGTGTGATGCTTTGGAACTTGCGTAGACGATACTGATATGCCTCATATCTCCTTTGTGGAAGATGGTCGCTTAAACAGTTAGGTACTTTAGTTTTTTTTAATCAAACACATCGTTCATAATCTCTTCGTTTCCTTCCTTGTGTAAGAGTTTACCAACCAGTTTTTGCATAAAGATACTCCAGACTTCAGAAAAATATTTTAAAATTAATCAAATGAGTAGTATATATATATATATATATATATATATATATATATATATATATATATATATATATATATATATATATATATATATATATATACATAGTCTGGCCAAAGCTGTTTTGCGAAAAGAGTTTTTAGTCGCGCACAACATAAATATTTAGATGCTTTCTGAATAATCATACTAATATGATCAGTCCATTTAGCATCACAGGACAATGCTAGTCCTAAGTGTCTCTGAATTTTACAGGAAGCAAATGCATATTATCAAAAGAGAACTTCGGATAGGAAAAGTCAGTCTGCTGGTTTGCGATTAATAAAATGTCTGTTTCCGAAGTGTTAAAAGTAACAATTATGACGTTTGCCCATGGATTAAGTATTTCAAGATCATTGTTTAAAATCCTTTTTACACGTAAAGGGTTTGTAGAAGAAGTCGCAAGAGAAGTATCATCAGCAAATAGCTTTGCAAGCGAGTTCAAGTCGTCTTCTATGTCGTTGACATAAAAAAGGTAATAGTAAAGGCGGCATCACGGAACCTTGGGGAACTCCAGCAGTTACTCGACATTTTGTTGATAATGGATTTTGATAGAACACTCTCTGGTAGCAGTTTGATACGTAGCTTTAGAGCCATGATAGAAATTAACCGGCAATTCCATATTTTTGAAACTTAGAAACTAACATTTAATCCATACTCTGTCAAACATTTTACTGATATATAGGAACGTTAAACACGTGATTTCATTGGAATCAACAGAAGAACATATTTTATGATAAAGTACAATTTGTTGATGAGTTGTTGAACCGTCTGGAAGAAATCCAGATTGATATTTATACATCAAATCATTTTCATGCCAGAAATTATATACATGTCTGAATATAATTCTTTCAAAAACCTTGAACACCACACAGCTCATTAGAGAAGTTGGTCTATAATTAGACGATAGCGTTTTGTCTCCTTTCTCATAAATCGGCATGACATGAACTAGCTTTCACTGTGAGCGGAACAATGGCTTTATTTGATTATTGATATTTGCAAGGACGCAGAAATTTGTTCAACTGTATTTGTTAACAGTTTATGACCAATTTCATTGGGTCCAGCGGCTTTGTTTAGGTCAAGACTAGTTATTACATTTATAATTTCTTGTTTATGTATACCGTTGTCAGCAATAATAGTTTGATTTCTAACTTTAAAATGCGGTAGCTGTTTAGCATTATTAATTATTTCTTTGACAGTTATGTTTTGAAATACGGCTTCATAGAGCGATAGCAACCGTCCCTTTAGACCCTTAATACCTTTCAAATATTATTATTATTATTTTTTTAAATGCCGAAACTGATAAAAATGGCACGCATGAATCATGCAATAACTCGGAATGGGCTTCATAACTGTGAAATATGGCTCCATGTGTCAATAATAACTGTCCATATATGCCTCTCTTACGTTCATATTATCATGTTAGGCCCAAATGACTAAAAGTAATTAATACAGCTTCAGGAAGAAAAACAACTTGCAGACACACACACACACACACACACACACACACACACACACACACACACACACTATTTCTTGAACATATTCTTTTCAGGTTTACATTTCCAAAAGTAACATGCAGACAGTTTTCATCAATTTAAAGCACGTGGAGGATGTTGACATTGCGTAACAGGTCAGATTTTGCCTTCGAAAAGGACAAACGATTGCCCTAGTATCCCCCCCCCCAAAAAAGAGGAAAATTATAAATATTTTCATGCGTCTAATTTTAAAAATTTATATTATTCCAAGCATACATTATTCATGTACACCGATGAAAACCTCTAAAGATGTTTTCTGATCAAGTTTGACTTCAAATTAACCCGAAAACTACACCATGCAACTTCTCGAGAAAGACCACAATAATCTGGAATTCCAAGATGTTGAGCACAATTTCTCAAGAAAAGGCTTATTCCAAGTTGTCACACAACATAGCCGCTAAATTCGAAATGTAAACTGTAGGTAGGGTTGTGTTATTCCACGTGTATTTACAACTTGTCATACATAGGATCTAATTCGGAATGTTCTGTACATATTACCGAAAGGTCTCTTCAGCAGACCGTAACTCAAAAGCAGGGAGAAATACCGGTAAGTGTCTAAAATGCACACTGATGTGTGAGGACAAAAGTGTCTGCAGGACATTGCACATTTTAAAGAATAGGCGCGATCATCCCCCAAACCATCAATCAATATCAGTATAGGCTTGGGGAATGATTTATCGGAATACATACAAATGTACGTGTGCATGTAACAATATGCCTGTGTGCTCATATAAATGTACTTGTGCATGTAACAATCTGCTTGTGTGCTCATATAAATGTATTTGTGCATGTAACAATCTCCCTGTGTGTTCATATATATGTACTTGTGCATGTAACAATCTGTCTGTGTGTTCATATAAATGTATGCAGTTTAGCATAAGACTATACTTGTTATGAAAACGAAAGAAAAAGAACAAACAAACAGCAAAACATGCTGATATTTTATGGATTTATGCAAAATATTTTAATTGTAAAACGGAGCCATCTAGCTTTGATTCTTTTCTCTCTTTAACTGGCTATATTATTATCATAGATATATAGATAGACAGATAGAGAGGGATAGATGCATATGCAATATATATATATATATATATATATATATATATATATATATATATATATATATATATATATATACAGAGACAGACAGAGAGATGGAGGTATATCTTTGTCAAAATGAGATTCCATCAATCGCAATCAATAGCTGCTCGATTCAAATGGTTCACAAAGCATAAACCCCATGATATATTAGAAGATGTTCATGATTCAGATTAAATGACCGTATTTTTAAAACTATTTTTAATGAGCCATTTGATTTAAAAGTACAGTATGATTTTACATACATAATGGTTTCTCTTATTGTAGGTAATATAAATCTTATTTAGAACTAAAAACTGGGAAATTGAAACGGGTTTGGTCACACTGAGTTGTTGTTCGTAGATATCTTTTACTAAACTGTAAAGAAAAGGAATGTACTATTTTCGTTCCACAGACGACGAACTGTTTCTGAATACCAATACTTTGATTTAATTATTTATGATTTTTTCCAAATTTGAAAGAATTCCTCTCATAATAAATTAAATAACAATCTTAAAACACGTTACTGAGTATATAAATAGATTTTATGGCAGTAAAAAAAAACAGAAAATGTTAATATTCATTCTGACAATAAATCAAACGACAAATATTACGGAGTATGTAAGCATATTTTAAAGCAGTATCAGAAAAGAAAATATTAATATTTCATAGTGATAGATTTAAATGATAGTTTTGACTACTGGAAGCACGGGATGCAAAACCGAATCTCCATCACTTGACCTGTCTTGCATAGCGGAATTGAGGATGTTTTCTGAAACTTGAATATCGATCCCTTGATATTGTTTATCTCTTCTGATAATATGTGTACATTTTTTAACCCGTCTACATTGATTTAGTTAACTGCAGCCACGTAATCTGACAAATGTTACTGAGGACATTACACTCCTAGGAAAACGTGCTTCGTTGACTACAATTTGTGTGTCGATCGTGGTGGACACAAGTAGAAGCCTAATAGTGGATCCATCTTCGTAAGTGACATTGATGCCCATATTTGATGGATTTATCTCCAGACTCGATATGGGATTGGCTGTTGGTTTTCCTGTTCCGTCAACCCCAGCAAATATCAATCCAGATACGTCAACCAGTTCTTGTGCTCTTCCTGGCATCGTGTCACCTTGCTGATTTTCGCGATAAGGGAAAAATTCCCCATTTTCATGGATGGTTAGAATCACAGAATATTTACTTTTGGGGCTAGATCTGTGCAATATTACAATTTTCTCAACATCACTTGTGGTATTTTTGCCTATGATCACGTCCATCCCCTTATTAGACATATTGTTCACTTTGGACTTCTTGATGTACTGTGAGCCACGAATTCTGTACAAATGGTCTTCGTGGAGAGGTATGTTACGCGATCGTTTACTATTTTGTGTATAGTCTAGCCTCATAAAGTCAATCTTTATGGGTACACTTGAAGCGTTGTGGAAGAAAATATGAATCTGGTTTTCCAAAGAGGGTGAAATCGTTCTTGCTGGAATTACCCATCCCATCACGGGCAATTTAGGTGAAAGCGTATTTGTATATATTTTGGTATCTTTCTTTCCTCTGTGATAGTATTGTACTCCTACATTTATATCTTTGGTCAAACTGGCAAGACCTAGAGTGAAAAGCGCAGAAGATTCACTTTCTAGCTGTTTATTATACCCTAGAGTATAGCGAATGACTATTTTGTGTGTCTTATCAGTTTGTATAACTCCAGGAAATTTCTTTGCTTCTGCTATTCCTTCAACGATCGTAAATTCAACATCACTATTGGGAATTGTGCTGGAGAATTCCCTACTACTGTCATCCTGGTTACCAAGCCGCCATATTGCATTATCACATGTATTAGCAGCATTGCCTCGAGTTGAATTGTCATCAATCTTTGTGTCAAATACATTCTCTGCTCTTGAAATAATCATCGTTCCCACAATGTTGGGCATTGAAAACTCGATATTTATATTCTTGCGGTCTAAACAATTGCTCCTGGAGCTTTTTTGCTTTACCATCACGTCAGATATTTCATTTTGCTGACGCTCTGGACTCGATACTGCAGTTGAAGTTACCAGATAGTCCTGCTTGGTTGTGACTCTCGGTTTTACAGTTGAAATTGATTCAATGGCGACTTTTGGCCTTGCACCAGTTGTCAGACTTTGTCTTTCTACTGTCATAGTATTTGGGATGCTTGACCCATGCATCGTTTCAACATTTCCAGAAGTGATAGTGGTAGTTTGCATGTCACTGATATTATGGATGACAACTGTATCCTTAAATTCTGCGGGCATACATTCAGATTTCTTTGGCCCCTCTACAAGTTCATAGCCACATATAAAGAAAGTCTGGTCCACAGATTTGTTCACTTTCAGTACAATTTTGTCCAATTCAACACCAAAGCAGTCCGCATAAGGCACAGATAGTGTAAGATTGATTGGTTGAGCAGGCGTCTCAAATTTACCTAAGGGTCCGCTCGAAAGAAAATCGTTCCAGTACTCTCCCAAGTTTGAGTGTTCATATGTTGAAAATGTTCCCAGTAAATACTGGTTTTCCGAAAGTTGTACCGTGTCCGACATCCCATCGTTTGAATATGAAACGTTTTCTACTGAAACAAACATGGATTCATTGGGGCACAGTCTGATGATTATGACGTCGTTTTCGTATAAATGCAGTGACCCACCTCCGGACGCATTCTGCCGATAAACTGCTCTAGCACCTGTCCACGGGCGATTTATTTCAATATTTTCTAGCTCAACATCAATTATTTGTTCCGCATAAATGTAACTAGTCAGCGCTACCATTAACATAACAACCACATATTTTATTTGACACTCCATCACTTCTACAGATCGAACAGTAATTTAGTAGGCTTGGGTATGGCCTTATATCAAGTGTCACTCCTTTGAAGCGGGAGTGTGGTTAAATTTCCATTTATGTCAAAAGATAAACCTGACAATGACGTACGCTTACAAAGATTAAGCGAATAAAGACAACCTTAGGTCATATTATTTCTAATAAGTAGTATGTAATAATGGGCGTATATATTTGACCTTTACACCTTCGTTCCTAAACGAACTTTGAGACGAGACGTACTTTATATTTAAATTCTCGTTAATTATAAGTACAAAGAGGAAAGTAAACAAGCTATTTATCCATAAAAGGCAGGCTTGTTTTCAAAGAATCGGCGTATGTTGTGATATTTATAGCATACTCAGTTGTGATGGAGATGAGCAAATTTGAAGTCTGAAGCCGGTCACTGTGATAAAAAAGACATCGTATAAGGACATGGAATTAGTGGGAAAACTGCGATAAACATTACGTAGATTCATTGCTTTCATAACTTACGAACGTTTTTGGAATGCTATGCTTATTTCGTATTGAAACTATTAAACCAATACAATAGATGAACAGATTTTAACTATTATTTTTCATATATTATCTGGTTACATTTTTAAGAAAGATTACATTAGGTGATCATCAAATTGCTCGGAGCTTGGAAAATCCTTAATTTTGCATGAACGCGTCTTTCAGAATATATCTAGAAATAAAAATATTTTAACACTTAACAGCACTTCGGCAACCGTTTAGTGTAATCCATCAAATTTTGTTTTCTTTATGATGAAATATTGTATTTCTGTCAGTGCAATGTGTCTGTGGTTTTATTGCTGTCCTGTATATCTTGATATCACATAAGGACAGCCCTGTCTCGCTCTTTCAACCAAAGGTCCTCAGTCCAGTGTCTTTGTAAAATGTTCTAGCTCGCGATACTCGAATCAATATTTTTAAAAATTAGATTTCCGTTTTTATCTTATTATAATTTTAGTTTTAAAAGGAAGTGTTTTGCTAAACTAAATGGTTTTTGTTTTTGACTTTAATGTAAAATTACGGTTAAACTTATTTTCATCGTTCATTTCAGTTAGGTATGGAGATTGTATTACTGCAGTACCTTTTTTAATATAGAAATTGATTATATCAGCGGTTGTCTTGGAAATAAATTAGCTTATATGGCTCGATGTAAGTAAAAAGGATATCTTCTCCAGTGAGAAACCTAATTTGATGAATAACAAGTATTTTATTAAACTGAATGCAAATGAAAATCTGAAAAATATATGTGCTAATTAAAATGTAACATAGTTTAAAACTACATCAGCTGTAAATTATTATGAGTGAGATCTTTTGTTTATCAGTTTCTCCAACATCCATGGAGGATTAACAAAAATCTCACAATGATGCAGTTTTGGTCTATGGCAACAGTACTGTTATCTTTTCCTTTTGTTAATCCCTATAGCAGGTAACCAGCAGGCACTTTGTTTTTATCATTCATTATATTGTATCGTTTTGAAACTCTGTTATACACAAAATGTGTTGGCTTCATATTACTTTTTGAAATTGTTTTTAAATTGGTTGTACTGTTGTTTTATACAAATATTAAGTCTCCTTTTAATGTCAAGAGACACATTGATCGATGGGACATGGACACCATTGGGTTATGAATTAAGAGCGGCTGAACGCACATCTAGTGGACACATTCTTATTCATTGAACATATACAAGAACAAAACACACTGTTAAAAGTTCAAGCAATAGAAACCAATGAACTTTGATATTTTATAGAAGATTTTTCTTCTTAATTATGGGTTTTTTCTCGGTAACTATCTCTGTACTTTTTGGAATGTGTACGTTGGTGAAAGGAAGTCGTGATCTGATCACATGGTATGAAGCCGAATCTGGAATAGACTCTATATACACCATGTTACGGTTCCACATGTCCAATAATTATACCGTGCCAATCTATAGACTCAATGATTACTGCACGGCCAGATTATGACCAATATCGGTTATTCGAATCACGAGCGGTCGGAGAGCATCAGTGTGTCGTACGACAATGACTCAGAAATCGGCTATTTCCAAACTGATGAGGACTACAGCATAGAACAAACGTGGTCCGTTTTGCGGAACTCCAGCCAGGTTGGAAGCAAAACGACTCTCCCACAGGGTAGTCATGATCTGAAGATAATGCTGGTGGAACAAGATGACGATCATGGAATTAAACTGGACTTTATTGAATTGACAGTGGATGATGTGGATGGAAATTTTGATACGGTCTTGTTTTGGTGTGGAGCACAGTTTCCACCGCCGATATAACTAGAGTGTTCCATGTGACAAAACTTCTTATAACATACTAATTTGAAGCAAAATTTTGTTAAGCTACTAATTACTTCTGCCAATACATTATAATGGATGGGATAACATCAGTGTGTCGTACGACAATGACTCAGAAATCGGCTATTTCCAAACCGAGGCGGACAACAGTATAGAACAAACGTGGTCCGTTTTGTGGAATTCCAGTCACGTTGGAAGCAAAACGGACCTCTAACAAGGGAGTCCTAATCTGAAGATAATGCTTGTGGAACAAGATGACGAACATGGAATTGAACTGGACTTTATTGAATTGACAGTGGATGATATAGATGGAAGTTCTGTTGCGGTCTCGTTCCATGAGTGTTCCATGTGACAAAACTTCCTATAACATACTAATTTGGAGCAAAATTTTGTTAAGCTATTAAATACTTCTGTTAATACATTAGAAATTCACGCATCTATTTCATTTCTTTTTAATATTCCTATCTTTTGTATTCGTTCTTTCTTTGGTTCTTTCTTTCTTTCAGTTCTTTTTTAAATACTCAAACGCATAGAGCTACTGATTCACTTGATACATGCATTTTTATGTTACAATATGTTCTTTCTGCAAAACAGTTACCTCCATATCTCAGACAAAGAGCTGACTTTGTAAATGACATCTTCTTTTCTTTAACTAAGAAATATTAACAAAAACTCTATAATTTTTACATTGGTTGGACTTCGTCATTAGAAGATAGTATAATTATTCATCATACATGTCAAACAAGAAATCTCCACCACTTGCATGTCAACCTGCCCAGTTTCTGACTTCACAACCCAGTTCTTTCGAGCACAGCATTAATCCCCCAAGTATCACTTCTAATTCTAGGATCATTTTGAACATGTAGACATTTGTCTCTGTCTGAAACAGTATCAGGAGTTGCAAGACACTACACTCTCACGCAAGAACTAACCAATGGAGTCTGGGTGAGATTTGTAGTATTACTTTTAGATTGGTAGGTTGGATGGTTGATTTATAATTGCACTTTCAGCGCTTTATTTGGCTATATCTTGCAGAAGAAATGGGAGCTAAGTACCTTTTCCCAAGAACACACACAAGTAACCCGGGCTGGCCTAGGCGGCTATCGAACCCGCTACGCTTGGAGCACGAGTTCGAGGATCTACGAATTGAGTTACCGCGGCTCCCTATTCCGGAAGGAATGCAAACTCCATAAAACTTATTTGATCCAAACTTGTCTACTACGCTTTTCTTCTTCTGGTTATTTCTGTCTATCTGTCCACCTATCTATCTATCTTTGTATGTCTGTATTTCTTTCGTCCTCTTTGCGTCAAAGTAAACCCTCTAACTGGTATATCACACATCATAAAACAAATATGTTGGGGTTTGGGGAAGGAAAGCACGAATAATAATAAATAGCTTCTGCCAGTTATACTAACCGAAAACGGAAAACGCTGACTGTGCATTTTACTTTAGTTTCTTGCATTACGAATTTCGATCTTTGGATTCTATCATTTTCATTTCATTTCAACTGCTGGAGTTTGAAACAGTTAATTATGAATAACATTCTGAATTATAATATAATAAGCTCTGAAATTTGAGCTCCCAATTAAAACTTCTGAAAGAAAACTGAGAGAAAAAGAGAAAAGCCTTTATTACTACAAATAGGACAAAACTCAACATTGTCTTTACTAATAATGGTGCCGTTCACAGTTTTTCCTATGGTTAAAAATGTTTGATATTTTTTGTATTACCTATAAGTCTTTATGCTCTTGTTAACCTTGAAAACGCACCCCTTAATTTAAAATGGGTATAGTGGTCGGTTTGTTTTTAGTTTGTTTAGTAATTCCTTCTTTGCTTCAAACTTCAGTGTCATGACTATAATGGGTAACTGGAAACTACGTCACTCAAATAAATCATCCTACATCTACGAAGAAGATCCATTAAGATTTTTCAGATATATTCTGTACAAAAGTTACATGCCATACCCAATAGATATAAATCTCTTGAAAATTAATTTCAGCTTTTTCTTTTTTGCCTCCTAGTAGACTGATAACATTCGCTTTTCATACAGATAGTTTGTAGATAAAAATCACGATGCGAATATTATTATTCAGGTTAGAGACGATTTAACTTGTCCTCTACTGAGATTAGATATCGACTCAGAGGATTACGGCACCCCTTGCATTGCTTTCACGCACCAACCCCCATACCCTATCGACTAAGCACACATACCTAAAAAAGGATGGAACATAGTCGTGGATATCGGCATTCGTGAGTAGCAGACACACTGGCTTGGCGACCAAGTAATTAACTCTCATATTTGTACACAGTCACTCCGGGCTACTCTGACAGAAATCAAGGCATATAGCGGTTAATATATAGAAAGTTAAAAATATATACACCAGAGTGGCTAGTGTTATCCGTGGATCCTATGAGAAGATGAGCTATAATATGAAATGAAATTATACACGGAGAAAGAATAATCTCATACAGGTTAGAAAATTTTGTTTCGTCGTCTACTGACATTTGAATCCGGGTCTGCGGATTACGGCACTAATTCCCTTGCCTAAGATAAAATTTAATTACTGGATCGCCATGCGAGTGAGTCTGCTACGCACGAATGTCTGTGTCCACGACTATGTTCCATCCTTTTGGGGGATGTGCGATTAGTTGAGAGGATCTTTGGTCTAATGCATGCACCCGGATTCGAATCTAAGTGGAAGACGAATTAAAAATTCTTTAACCTGCATGATAATAAGCCGCGGCTTACTTTCTTTTTTTCAGATTTTCTTCTACCCATCTAATTTGTTCGATCATTTGCGCATCTGAAATTTGTTACTGACATGTATTGGCCCTTAGCCCAGCCATCGGAGTTATTGTTTCCTTGTACATAATGAAGACTTGTATATTGATTGACTCATCATACTCGCCATCACATTTCATCTTTCTCTCTATGTCTGCATAGCATTCATTATTTATCTGGGCTCCATGATCATGCATTGCATTGACTGCGTCATCAGACTATAATTATCTGCTCTCCACGATTTGTAGACGATATGCCGTTTTTGCGGAGCGACAAGGCTTGTCCTATAGGGTCAACGCCGTTGATTGTGCTAGCTCACTAGCTGTGCTACAGTAGATAAACATTTCCTTCTATTGGGCGTGTTCGTTGCATCTGGGTGCAAGAGTTCTTGCGTTGCACCTCTGGTACTCTTCTTTTATCTTGCTAAGCCAAAGCAACATCCCCAGTATGAACATTTACTGTGTATGGTTAAAGATCATATCATTTTAAAATTTGCAAGTGATTCAACACTAAAATATCACTATCGTCCAGGAACTCGAGGGTAGTTTCGTTTTCTAAATTTGAGTGACACATAAATGTTTTCACGAGATAGTAATAATTTACATTTTCAAGTGGTCCAGCTCTGATATATCACTATAGTCCAGCTATGAACTACCACTATGGTCTAGGGACGCAAGGGTATTTTTGTGTTTACATTTGAGTGGTCCAGAAATGATGTCGTACCCCTAAACAAGATGGTGATTAGAGGGGGGGGGGGGGGAGATACAGTGAAGACAGTAAATGCCAGTTCTGGAATTTTAATTTGTCAGTGTATCATTTTTTAAAATTAAAGATCGTATCATTTTTATTTAATTTTCAAGTGGTATGGAAGTGTTATTTACTATATACTTAAATACGGCACTAAACTGTATTTCCAAATATTGATGAAAGGTAAGTAACATTTGTATTTAGAGTATTCGTCTTAAAGATTTGTTATACTGATGATGATGACGACGACGACGATGATGATGATGATGACAACGACGACGATGACGGTGGTGTTGATGATGATGATACTACTACTACTACTACTATTACTACTACTACTACTACTAATAATAATAATGATAATAATAATAATAATAATAATATTATTATCATTATTATTATTATTATTATGATTATTATTAAATAAACCACCAGCAACAAAAGCATACCTTTATCAATAAAATATTCTCCTGCATCACCTTCTTCTATTTCTGTTTATTATCGTCATCGTCGTCTCCTTCTCCTCTTCGATCTCCTCGTCCTCCTATTTATAAATAATTCTCGATTTCTTCATGATCTTCGGATAGTCAAAAACTTTAAATAAAATAATGTTGCTAAATACTCAGTATATTCCTTTAAGATTAAGTCAGGGGACATGAAAAGTGTGCGCAAGATAAGATTGGATAGATTTAAAGTAAATCAGATCTAAATTTGCCTGCATCAAATCTGAATTGAATCCGTTTTTGATTCATACAATGAGGTGGTCAAATCACTGTCATGCTAAACATTCGGAAAAATCTCAAATGAAGGTGTCATTCATGGTCCATAGACAATTTGCTAAGATAAAAGATCCGGTTCTAAAAGCTATGTACATCTCGCCGCAGAAAGTTCGAGTTCTTGATAAAGGAGCAGATCGCTTCGGTCAAAAAGACTCGATTATCTACTCATATATAATTCACATCTATATTTTTCATCGCTTTTTATCAAGGTTTATCCAGTAATTTTGTTTTCATGTTTACAAGAAAAATTTAAGAGACTTAGATATTTACTCTGTGTGGACATTAAAATGTGCATTATATAACAAACGAGTCTTATATGTAGAGATGACAGTGCAGACATTAAAATGTGCTTTATCTAACAAATTAGACTTATAGGTACAGATGACAGTACAAACGCATGATTTAGAAGCCTTCATACATTCTAAACGTATCTAATTTGCAATTTAGATTTTTACGAAGACGTTTGAGTTTTCAAATTGTTTGAGTTTGATTTTTCTGATTTCCTTTTAAGCTTTGAAAGTTGTAATGAATTCTTTAATTACCACAGTAAAGATCCAGTCTTAAAGAAGACTTCTGGCTAATAGAAGCTAACGGTTTATAATCCTTGCAATAAGGGTTAAATCACTAATCATGTGCCTTGTTTTCAAAAAAGTAGGGTTTGATTTAGATTTATTTTTTATTAGTTTCAATAAATTTTAAAAATTAAGATAGAAGTACAATCAAAAGCATCGTCAGAGCCAATAATGTTAATATATTTCACACCTTATACAGAAATGGTTCTTGAAATGCAACATTAAGTCGGAGCACTCTGACCAATTGCGTAGAATTCGCATAACTTGGCATTTTGATAATTAGTGGCAAGCTATCCATATTTTGCCATCAAGGCTCCTACAAAATTTCTCTGCAAAAGACGGGTCCTAATTCGCATATGATTCTAACACGACTTGCCGGCTAACAACTAGTAGTTTTGTCTCCTAATGCAGAAAGGAAAGTGGAAATTTGAAGCATCGATTTCAAGTTAGCAACGCATGCATTAGTGTAAATTGTTGGCACTCTTTCGTGTGTACCCTCTGAAACATTACAGTGCTTGCAGAGTATGCAATATTTCGTGCGAGTCAAATACTAATTATATATATCATCGGCCACTGTGACGATGTTTCGTGGAACAAAAGCCCCCTTTTAAGCACATTAAGTTGTTTTTGCTGGCTTCGTTTATGGCCCATTGCAAGTTTTCACAAGTAAATTACGATTAGAGATTCGTTTTTTTATTAAAAAAAATATCGTTACCAATAATCAATTGTTCGATATTCGAAGAAAAACCCCACCTTGTAACATAAGCTACTGAATATATCTTGCTCAACTTGAAGAAGATAAAGAAGAATTAGAAAAGTTTATTTGTATAACATTCTCAGGTCACGTATCAGATTCTATAACTTTCTGATTTTCACAAATATATTCAAGCGTAAAATGTGATTTTATCATAGCTTTAATTTTTGAAATATGATAATACCCGAGGTAACAATTTAAATTTAGAAAGTACACAGTATGTCTTAAAGATGACGGTTTATATCTTTCAAGATGCACGCAATGAAAGCATATTGCCATCTTTCCAAATGGCTGCTCTTCATTTAAAAAAACAAACAAACAGAGTTTTCGAATATCGAAACCGGAAGTTATGGCAGGAATAGGCGTCTGTGAAAGCAGGTATCTCTCACAGTTTAATCTTCTTTCATCGAAGCACCTTAGAAAGGCAACAGTGTGTTTAGAATAATTGGTTTATATTCTTGAAGAACAAAAGAAATGAAGATTTTCAAAAACTTCCTTGGTCAATTATTTATTTATTTATTTCCATTTTTATTTATTTCGACAGTGTTTTGGTTGGGTAGCTGGCATGGATTATAAATACCCTTTCCCTAATTAAGATCGTGGACGAAAGATCATCTCCGTGAACAATAGTCGACAATCACATCTTATTTATGTAAGGTGGTTTATCTTTTTCATTGTTTTGTTGTATGTTCATCAGCGTTATGAATTTCACCCAGACTTCTAACTTTATACAGTATCTCATGACACAATGGTAGACAATGCATCTAATTATCTTCTTCTTCTGCTTCAATAAAGATAGATTTATCTCAAACGAGACAGGTCTTCCGTTCAGTTCCAGTTCGGTAATATTTCTATACATGTTCAACATCAGGACCGTTACGACAATCATACGGACAAATCCACTGATTTAAGTTATTACTACATTCATTATGTTCTACATATATTTCCTTCATGTATCTACATTTTTGATGAAATCCAGTGCATTAGTTTATAAGTTCCAATGCACCAAGACTATCTTACTTATATTAGGCACTAACCTGTACACAACATATAAAAAAGACCAGCATAGGTTATGTTGCATTTTCTATAGGCACTAACCATGACACAACATATCAAAAATACCAGCATAGATAATGTTGCATCTGAATGAAATAAAGGGAAATGAAATTAGTGCAAGTGACATTTCTGGAACCGGCCGAATCATACCTGTTTTTTTTCTTCATGCTATTCAAAATGCCAAGAATCTGAACTCAATAAAACTTTTTCTTTTCTATTTAGACTTTAATGCTGATTTCTGTTGAATGCAAGTAAGATTCAGAGAAGAAATATTAAAGAGTTTATTAAGGACCAAATTAGGATGCAATGGCAGCTGATTTTGGCCTTGTTAGTGTAGTAATACCTTTAATGGCAAGTCATGTCTACATCGCAACTACAAGAATTGACAGCTGTTACAGGTTGTTTCATCAGATGTGACGATGCCAAAGATTAGATCTAACTAAATTGCTACTAATTTCTAAATATTTATTTATTTTTATATTCAAAATGATAATTCAGATGATGACTCATTCGAGACCACACTTCCAACAATCTAAGGGAAAAAAAAACAAACGAAGACGTTGTACTAAGAAACAAGTTGATAATCAAATATCTTAAGCTCATTTACATGCGATTCGATGGAGAGAACAGGGATTCAAACATCTTAAGCTCATTTACATGCGGTTCGATGGAGAGAACAGGTATTCAAACATCTTAAGCTCATTTACAAGCGGTTCGATGGAGAGAACAGGGATTCAAACATCTTAAGCTCATTTACATGCGGTTCGATGGAGAGAACAGGGATTCAAACATCTTAAGCTCATTTACATGCGGTTCGATGGATAGAACAGAGATTCAAACGCTATTCTTTCGCGAATAAATATATTAGCCTTCATTGCGTTAAAAAGACTAAATATATTGATTTTTCATTTAACATCTCCAAAATCGACTATCTGAATAAATGTGTCGGTCTTGCAGGATATTACATCGAAAGCTTATGATACCTCCACACCTTCATGAACACGAGAGTCGAAAACTTGTAGAAATATATCGAATTAGAGAGATCCTGAGAGTATTTTTTTGGATAGAAATCAGGGGTCAATGAACCTGTTAGCTAAACCTGTGAGAGACAATTGGATTTTTTTAAAATCAATATCAGATTTAAATATTAGAGTTCTCACACATTGAGACAGTACAACACTGGGCATGGATGGAGAAATCGCAAACATAAGTTTCATTTATGGTCTTCAGATCGATTTTTGACCGAATTCCAAAGAATTCCGGCTTATGGATTAACGATATCTGTCTGGAAGTCCGTCTCGTGTGTCAACAGTGCTGCTAAGGTTTGCATTTATGTAATTTTCTCAGACACTATGGCTTGAAGAGTGATATGAATTGGTATGTACATTTTTCACGATGATTACTACATCCATTAGTCAAAACTTGGTCACTGTGACATATATTTAATGCTCTAGTGACCTGCATTAACTTTCATGTTTAGTCAACCTGCGGGCTCGGGATGTAGAATAGGCCCGATTCTCCCTCCCGTATGTCATAAGAGGCGACTAATGGTAGCATAACATGCGTTGGCGCAGTGGTTAGAAACCTGAATTCGCCACCGAAAGGATGCGGGTTCGAATCCTATTAATGGATTAGAGTGTATCTGCTATTGTGGTGTGTCCTTGGGAAAGACACCTTACTCCAACTGCCTCGGTATAAAATATCCCACTTGTGTTGCTGTGTCGTAAAACCAAACCAAACCAAACAATCAGAACTAGGTCACTATGACCTATAACTATGTTCAGGTGATCTGCATTACATTTGTGTTTAGTTCAGTTCCTTTGACACTATTGGATGTAACATGGTTTATAGATACATCATATCTTTTATTATATCCTTTAAATAAAACAAAACTTTGCAATCCAGACATTCCGCCGTTGGCGGTTTTCTTGTTAAGAGAATTTTAACAGTAGATACCGAGAATGGCTGGAAAAATTGACTGCCGATTTGGATTATGTTAGTAAAGAAGCAAACTTCTCTGATCATACAACCATTAATCCAATTAAGAGATTACAAAAAAATATGAATAATCTATTTTGATTCAGTAAGTTTACTCATTGGTAAAGGAGATACGGATGAGTTACACATTTTACCATATATAGACAAAGTCAAATTAACGTTATGACATATAAAACGTATGGAAATGATTGTGCCAACGCATAATTCTGGGATAATTGAAGTAAATATTTTGGAAATTTTCTGGATATTATGTTAAGTGTCAGTTTTGTCCTTTTGGCCTGGCCCGAAAAGTTGACGAAGGGATGTCCTAGCCCGAAACGTTGGGTAATCCAGAAGTGTCTGCGCCAATACTCCCTTTCGTGTCATTATATATATATATATATATATATATATATATATATATATATATATATATATATATATATATATATATATATATATATATATATATATATATATGAATTGTAAACAGGTCAAATATGCAGAATTGCTGGATTTTCAAATTGCTTTCTTCAAATCTGCCAATTTCCGACAATCTTTTAAAATGAAAGGTGAATGTTTTCAACTGCGTTATTTCCATTTAAATGTCATATTAATTATTCCAACAGTTATAGAGATTAAGATATCTCTTTCGCAAGCATTGCACTTCGTATAAAATTGTTTACCTCTACTTTTTTTTCTTTTTTGTACTCATTTTAGACTCAGGACTAGAATGATAAAAAGTTTCTTTAGAGTTCACCATAGCTAGGTATACTAACAAATGTTGACTAAGGGTACCATCATATTACGAACGGCGGTTTACTGTGAACAAACAAAGTATTATGCAACCAAAGATCGTGACGCTGGCCCTTGACCGTGATCCATTCCATCTGTGTAGACCTAATATAGTCTGTTTTAAATAATATAACCGATTGCCGGTTTTCGTGATATGGAAGCCGGTTAGTGCCATGGCGAAATCAATTTTTTATATCTCTTTATTACGACTTAGCTATCTCGTAATTACGACAACTATCTCGCAATGATGAGTTAGTATCGACTTAGCTATCCTGTAATTTTAACATAGCTATCTCGTAATTATGAATTTTCTCTGTTAATTAGGAGTTAGCTAGCTCGTAATTGAGCGTTAGAATTATGACTCAGTTATTCTCAAAGGATAAAAAAAATGTAAAATTTAATACTTATCTATATGCAAGATAACTCTCTCTCTCTCTCTCTCTCTCTTACGTATCATAGTCAGTATGCTGCACTTGAAGAAAGTGATAGATTTCTGTCCTACATTAAATATAATGTGCGATGCATAAAGTATTGTATTGAGATAATTAGGAAGAATTATGATATATACCGTTATCAGTGCCGTATCTGGTTCAAACGACTAGACGATACAAATAATCCTGGCTATTTGGGTAACATGGAAAACTGTAATGTTCACGCATGGTTTCATATATGTATGAAATACGTATGTTTCATTTTGCCTGGTTACATAGATTGAAAGATAAAGCCTACCAAAGTTGGACAAGCATAAATCTGGAAACTTCAAAGTTAGATAATAATCATTAATATAAAACTTTTACTGGAAACAGATCAAATATATCTCCTTTGATATACCATACACTTTCAGAAAATATCTGGCAAAATTGAAATGTTCGAATCATGTTTTGAGGAAAGAGATTGGAAGACAAAAGAAACTTTTGAAAAAATTCCTTTCAGATATTTTTAAAACAGAATTAAAATGTGTTGGAAGATAAATTTCAATCGTTTGTGCATGTCTAGAACAAAGAGTCATAAGAAAGTAGTAAAATACAGATTTTTATTATTTATGTCATTCTAAAGAAAATAGATTTCGTTAATTACCTATATTAATTAGAAAACAACATTTTATTTCCTGTTATTACTTATATCATGATTCGTAGAACAATATGACTCCAAATCTATTTTTATTGAACATTTGTTAATTATGTATGCTAGTGACATTTGTGTATTCCTCTCTCTCTCTCTCCCCAGAGAAAGGAGGGCAATTGGTATATCGTGCTGGATCCACTACGAAATTTATGTTGATCTTTTCTCAGTGAGATCTAAATCAGGCTGCTTTAATAGTAAAATCTGACGCAGTCGACTAGATCATTTATAACAGATCACTATGATGAATATTTTAATAGTAAAATCTGATGTAGTCGACTAGATCATTTATAACAGACCAATATGATGAATGTTTTGATAGTAAAATCTGACGTAGTCGACTAGATCATTTATAACAGATCACTGTGATGAATGTTTTAATAGTAAAATCTGACGTAGTCGACTAGATCATTTATAACAGACCACTATGATGAATGATTTAATAGTAAAATCTGACGTAGTCGACTAGATCATTTATAACAGATCACTGTGATGAATGTTTTAATAGTAAAATCTGATGTAGTCGACTAGATCATTTATAACAGACCAATATGATGAATGTTTTAATAGTAAAATCTGACTAAGTCGACTAGATCATTTATAACAGACCAATATGATGAATGTTTTAATAGTAAAATCTGATGTAGTCGACTAGATCATTTATAACAGACCAATATGATGAATGTTTTAATAGTAAAATCTGACTCAGTCGACTAGATCATTTATAACAGATCACTATGATGAATGTTTTAATAGTAAAATCTGATGTAGTCGACTAGATCATTTATAACAGATCACTATGATGAATGTTTTAATAGTAAAATCTGATGTAGTCGACTAGATCATTTATAACAGATCACTATGATGAATGTTTTAATAGTAAAATCTGATGTAGTCGACTAGATCATTTATAACAGATCACTATGATGAATGTTTTAATAGTATAATCTGATGTAGTCGAATAGATCATTTATAACAGATCACTATGATGAATGTTTTAATAGTAAAATCTGATGTAGTCGACTAGATCATTTATAACAGATCACTATGATGAATGCTTTAATAGTAAAATCTGACGTAGTCGACTAGATCATTTATAACAGATCACTATGATGAATGTTTTTGAATCTGAACGAATAATGAGAATCTATATTTCTAATCATTTAATGGCATATAAAACCTTTTGATTCATCTGCACGCCCGTGGAAAACAAATATATATATAAAAGCATTTTACTCACTACAGCAGTATGACTTGTAACTTTCAATGACGTGATTTGTTGCCTTTCTGATAATTTACTCGTAATTACGAGATAGCTAAGTTGTAAGAAGGAGATAGCAACTCGCAATAGCCAGCTAGTTAAATCGTAATTACGAAATACTAAGTCGTATATACGAGACCAAAAAATTGATGTCGACGTGTTACTCACCGGCTTCCGTAACCTGCCAGTGTTGTGATATTATGACAGACATTGCTTCTTACACAAAGGAAACGGCGATTTACTGCCAACTACTTTGGGAATAACCGTAGACGTTGCGGATACAATTACAACGCGCGTAATGTGCTCAAATTACGTTCAGAATACGTACCAAATACGTGTCTACATCCCCGTCAAGGAAAGTTTTGCCTTTTTTGTACTTGAAGATTTATACTTTGTAGAAAAGTTATAGCCCATGGAATACTGCGATCAGAAACAGTCCTAAATAACGCCAATAATTGTCCGATTAGTATCTTTCGCATAGTGTGCTTTGACATAATATTTTGCCTTTGGAGCTATTTGTAAGAATGAAATTTGACATTTTAAATTGTGATTGTTTAGATGATGGTGAACGGTTTTCTGTTGCTGTTGCACCAATGTATTGGCAGTGATGTCGATATCAGATGCGTGTCAACTAGCATGGTCTGATGACGACGATGAATTTGGCGCTGTTTAGTGTGGAGCACATGGGTACTGAACGACTTTTAGTTTTGGTAGAGATGCGTTGTCTTCAAGGAAGCGTTTTCTCTCTACCTGAGTTTGCATCGTGGTTAAGCAGGGCGGGTGTGCATTTTTCACCTGTTAGAGACCTGCTTGTTGAGAAGCTGTTGCTACAGCTTACTTTGACGGACCATCGCAATGTAATGTTTTGAACTGGTTTGTTTGTACTCTAGAAGAGGTAGTACTGCACATCCTTGATTATTTGTAGTCATCTGTTTAATATTGTTCTAACTGTGCTCTCTGGCGTAAGGCTTCTTGGTTCGACCGTGGAATGACCGAATATCTTGGTGGTTCGGCTTGGATTGCCGTGAGCATGTGAGACTCTCTTTTGGAAACACCCTCAGGGGTGGCATATAGCATTATAACTGTTGATCGTACGGATACTGGTGGGAATAGGTAATCTTCCTTATGAGGCTGCTTAGCTGTCGTAGTAGCATCAAAGTGTAGATGTGAATATGCAGTGTAACCTGACATGGTCTAAAGTCGACGAAGCGTGTTGAGCGCTGTTTAGTGTGGATGCACCAGGTTTCTTTGTCGCCCTGTTGGGGCGAGGTGATTTTGGTAGAGAGCATGCGACGTCGGGGGCTAGTCAACAGTAGGAAGATGAAATTGTGCGACGATTTATGTGGGAAACTGTTGGGCAGGCAATAATAATCGATATCGCTCTACATGGAATTTATTTGCTGTGGATGCAGGGTGTGCCTGTATGTTTGACCAGTTGTTGGTAGCCTGCTCGTTGTACGGGAGATATTCGATGTATAGGAGTTCTAGTAGCAAGGAGAAGCGGTCATTTCTTAACTTGACTTAGACAGATTGTCGATCTTTTTAGTAAGAAATAGGACTTACTCTAAAGTGGCTATGGTCCTTTTCCTAAAATTGAGTTTTCTTCATAAAATCCTGATATATTCTAATGGACTTGCAACCTGATTTTAATACACCAACCTTTTTAGCCTTGAGAGCCCAGTTAATGCAGTGTCATGTGTGTTTGAATTCAGTTTATGGTGGTTCTTTATATCCATTTTCATTTTTAGGCGGTCAGTAATTATGCTTTAGCTTTGGTTTGATGGAGAGTGGCAAATCTAGGAGATCAGATGCATTGATTCTGAGGCAGATCTGTAATCAAGTTTGGGAGTCACGAATTGTGTTGGTGGTTGATACTAGGGGAGTAATCAATTGTGATTCATGACCACAAGTATGACATTTTGATCACTCGGGGACGAGTGATTTTCGGAGGCGTGGGTAATGTAACAAACATAGGGTATATGCTACTAGTATTTGTATTTACGTCTCCGTTTATAACTTATTTATATTTTAGTGATTTTTTGTTTGATTATGGGGAGTCGGTGTTGGGAAGATATTTATAAAATCCAGTTATTAGCTAATTACTAGGAGCAGACCGCATACTGTACAGTATTCACGAGACTTTATGGTAGCATGGATTAGTTTCGTAAAATGTACCCTTTCTAATTTCTTAACATAAGGAAGTCTCAGTATATTCTGACGTATAAGTGTTTAGTCATTTAAGATAGGAACAATGCTATGTATTAGGTGTTTGGATCATGTTTTGTACGTGGCATGGAATACCAATCTACGGCTTATACTGTTAGACCCCTTCGTGTTACAATACTTTTGTTTCTACAGATTGTAGTCTCCTGAACTATTTTATACCCTTGCAACATGTATATGCCAATTTCAATAACTCCGAGAGAGAGAGAGAGAGAGAGAGAGAGAGAGAGAGAGAGAGAGAGAGAGAGAGAGAGAGAGAGAGAGAACGGTAAAGCGTGAACGTTCACTCGGTAATAAATTGAATGACCCACCACCAACACACAACATTACACAACAAATTACGTGCTTTATCTATTGCACTGAAAATTGTGGATCAAAACGGCTTTACTCCTTGGATAATACATTACTGTGCATAGAAACGATTTCATCGCATCGGTAACAGCAGTAAATAGTCTTTTATTACCACAGAAATTAACGTCAAAGCATCTCGATGTCTAGCCGCTATTCGCGTCTCAGACTATACATTGTGGGGTCAGGTGAGCATATTACTTGTTGTCCTGTTCTTTATTTAAACGGGGAAACACCCACGTACGCCTAAAGTTGACCTTGTTTCAACTCATTGTCGGCCTTATTACAATGAACAAAATATTAATGTCACCATCTTTCGACATTTTGAATCGGGTAGAAAAAACAAATTCAAAGTAAAATTTAGGACAATTTATTAAGATCCTTGAAGTGTCGCCCCTAATTTTAGCTGCTAACATAAATAATGAAAATTTGCACAAATCTATTTTGAGCAACCCTATAAAATGTCCAATGTATTTGCGCAGACACTATAAAACCCATGTCTGACTGAAGAAGGATGTCCATGGAGCAAATAAGATCAATCTTTTTAATGGAAATTATTGTTAGTTTCCTTCTAGAGCAACCATTTTGCTTTAAAGCTGCTGCTTTTACGGTTCCGCATTTTCTCTACCCCCCCCCCCCCCAATCCCCCAACAACAGCAACTCCCCAGAGATGCACGCACAAGAAAGCGGAAAGGAGACATGATATGCGAAAGAGTTTCCAATATTATAGGGCACACCATTCTATTTACATAATACGTGCGTGGTACACCATTCTGCTATTATGATATACCTTTCTTCATTAAAAGGGAGAAAGACAGTCCAACAAGGAATTACTCTTTTGCTTCAGGAAATCAAAACAGCTCCAAAAACTCTTAAAGAGGATTGCAGCTCTGATTTAATCTTTTTTTCCGAGTCTGAGTGAATTTTTGTAATTATTTCCTGGCGATAGCTATTATTATTATTATTATTATTATTATTTACGATGATTGAAAAACAAACTCTATGAACTTATTTAAATTACTCTTGACGGTTCAGATGTTGGCTTGGCTTTGGTAGTCTTTGAGGTGAAGGAAACCGGGAAAGCATAGTTTTTCGATGCGTGCGCACGCATCATTCTAGTCTTGAAACTGGAAATTGAATTAAGACAACATTGGTGCAAATCAAGCGTATTACTACTATGCTTTCCAAGCCATAATCGATATTATTATCGTTATTATTATTATTATTATTATTATTATTATTATTATTTATGTTGATGCTTATTATATTAATTGTTATTGTCTTTTGAAAATATTTCAATGCAAGACATGCGCATGGAATCTCTTTTTATTAGTTTTGTTCTTCCATTTTCATGATCAAACATATTAACATCCCTACCAACTTTGTCAATGCCATCATTTACCTTGTTTCCATTAGCAAACATCATGTAAACTTTACTCTCTGGCGAAAGTCCCGAATTTATCCCATCTAAATCAGGTTTCACATTTTTTTCTTTCAATGTCAATATCTCAAACATTTAGTTATTGATTTACTTGAAACGGAAAAGTTAATTTTGGCCTGGAGTGGATTAAAATAACCTTTCTTTTATTGTCATTTGCTATATTGTTCATATGTTGGCGTCCACTCACATAAATTTAAAGTATCCATGAAATAATTTGCAGCCTGTTTTCCAATTTTGTGCTGGTGTTTTAAAAGCTGACAAAGCAGCCAAAGTCTCTAGAAAAAGGCGAGAGGAAATATTATCCCAGGAAAATGTATCTGCCCCATCCCCACCCTCCATCTGATGAACGTCCTTCTCTGTGAAATATTTCGAAAACAGGTCCAATTAGGCTGTCTTGTTTGAATAATTTGATGTGTGTGTTCGCTCCGGATCTCCTTCTGCTTGTTGCACTGAATCGGTATCATTCGATCGTAAAGCTCTCCATTACGTTTTCATTAGTACGAAATACACTTCGTTGTTTTATTATTCTTTCATGTTTTGTATGTTCGTTGTTATATATGCTGGAGTTATTAGTCGTTTACCAGCCTTACTGTAGAACTAAGTATTCTGTCTTTTCGGCGCATGCAGCCAATAAAAATGCTTTTTGTCAGATCATATACACAGCTCTTACAAAATAAAACAATCTAATCAACAACAAATGCTTAAAAGGACTTTTTAAAAAATACTTTTGAAAGATTGAAAGAGTGTAATCTATACAATAAGAATCGAAAATCCCTACTTGACACTATTCCTAGCGCAAAATAATGGAACGTATTACCCAGCGTAATTGTTTGGACATTTTTTACAATATCGTCCGTGGACGGCGACAAAAATTCCAAGAAACAATGGACATACTCTTTACAGGTCTGATCTACATTTAAATCATTCTGAAAATCAGTTTTTATGTATACTAAAAAATATTTGTTGCTGAAATAAAGAATTCGAGTAAAATTCCAGTATACCTCAGGTATATTGTGTCGAAGTAATTGTAGAAACCACAAAGTATTTATCACAAGTAATTGACTTTTCCAGAGTGATTGTAGTTTTCCGTAAGCTACAACATTTCTACAAAGAATAAATCTTAAAGGAGAAATAGACAAAACATATTTTTACGTGGATTTGGACAAGTGTTTAGAATATATTCATTTGAACCTATTCTGCGCGTAGTCAGTATACCCGCTATGTCTTGATTATTCCCATTGTTCTTAGCAGTAAATTGCAGTTCACCGTAAAATTTAATTCAAACGAACTGATCCATCAAGCAGAATTCGCATGTAGTTTTTCTTTTACTAGATCCTCGAGATTCCCTATCAAAGGAATAGACTTTATGCGCTCATATTACCTGACTGAAATAGCATCTAAAATTAGTGGTGTCTTTTTAAAGTTCATACATGATAGCTAGAATTAAAACAATTCCTTTTGCCATAATGTTCTTTGGCACGCCTTCGCAGAGGCTGAGGGAATGTAAATTTGTATCCTCCTAAGTTCATTCAGAAAAATTACATGGTATTCAAAATACACATTGTATCTGTGTTAGTACAATGATAATTGTATGTATCATTAGCCAGTAAGGCCGTTTTGTGGAAAGGCGCCCCGATTTATGCTGACTTTTTTTTCAGGCCCCCATAAGCCATTTTCAACTTGCGTTACTCAGTGACTAAAATTCTCTAAATTGATGGTCGATCCCATATTGAAAGAGTTTGATTTTATTGCTTAAAGAGTGATCTCCGCTACAGTGCCAAGATTTCAGCCTGAGAATATCAGGCGACTCAGCCTTGCTCTGTGCACTTTTCTGTTTACAGTGCAAAATGATTTAGTAGTCTATGTCCGGTAACTGTGTGATTAAATTCATTCTACTTACAGATTTGTCTCCCTTGGAAATCATTTCGACTGTCGTGTTGAACCATTTTGTTTTATGATTGCAAGCTTATCTTTCTTTTCAATATTTTCTCTTGTTGGTGATCTCAAGAACTTTAATGCACTTAATGCAGAAATAAAAAGAAAAAAGGGAAATATCGTAAGCTTGAAATTGAAAGTACGGTGTGTAAGTGATTTGCAATTCTCCTTGTGTGATCATACAGACACTTTATAATAGATATGAACTACATGGCACTAGATGAATCTACGAGGGATAAAGATTTGCACAATTTAACTTTATAAAAAATTAATCCTGCACAAAACTGCAACGAACTTTAAAATATCTGTATATATGATTTATATCTGTTTATTTATTCGCAGTGAATGTCTTCTTTTGCTATTTTGTTGGGTGGAGGAGAGAAAAGACATAGAAGACATACCGGATTATAAATGATTTTAAGTTGTTTTGTTGTTTTCTTAAAGTCTCTACAAAATCGTCCTTTGTGTCTGTGTGATTTGGCGTATTAATTTGTTATACAAGAGATGCACATAGCAAATGTATTCAAATTTCTCAAACTATACTTACCACATTGACAGATTAGGAATTTCCTGAGTGAAGAGAAATGGTGAAATGGATTATGCAGATGAAAAACAAAACGATATGTATATAGTTGCCAAAACCAAGTGTTCCGCAGAACCCGATGTCACCTGCATTCGTGTGTTAATATATCCACCTTGCCCAAAACTTTAGCTTCAAACCTAAATATTGTTGACGTTGCTTCCGCTGCCGTCGAAACCAGAAAAGTGATACCTAAATCTCTGCATGCGAACTCAGGGGAGACAAACGTGCGTTGACTAGACAAGAAGTCAGTGGATGTGACAAGAATAAAAGTGTATGCTTGTTAAAGATGGGGGTGGGGGTGGTAACTTGGGTTCTAGAGAGACTTGAGAGCTTGTTTGCAGTCGCTTACTACTACCCTTATTCCCTACTCGAAACCGAGAGGTACAATTTGCTTTTACGATATTAACTGTGAAGTGAAGACGTTGTTTCAAGAAATATATGAACAGTACTTACTTTTGTCTTAATTTAGAGTTAGAAAATCAACAAAATAAATTAGGTTTTAGTGTCAGAGGGACACAGAGAGCGCTAGTTGAAAAGTCAGAAAATGTTTCGTAATTACGAAGTACTCTCTTTTTCCTTACCGGAAATTATTGGAGAGCCATTTGATATTCCGTCGAACAAATATGATACAACGTAAGCACGTTGGTGTACGCTTGCAAATAAATAAATAGATAAATACATGCATATTTAAGTAAAAAGTCCTTCATATCGATCAGATTCTTACAGCCTCATGTGCTTGAATCTTTTGTATACTTTTTACAAAATAAGTCCAAGTAAATTCACTATCTGTTCACGTATGTATGTATCTATGTATGTATGAGAGAGAGAGAGAGAGAGAGAGAGAGAGAGTCGTATAGACTGGAGTTTAATTGCAGTTGCCATAAACTCCCTTGCCCAAAGTCAGAACTGAGAATACAGATATTCACAAAAGTCACTGTCAGTTGTGTACATCGTTTCAAGACAAGCGTGAATAACATTTTATTTTGTCAATTTGTGTAGCCAAACAATCACAACGTTGACAATTCATTTTGAGAGAGAAAGAGAGAGAGAGACAAACACACAGACAGACAGACAGATGCTAATTGGAAGGGCCCAGTTCACGGTCATGTATTTCCTTCTTTCTCTCTTTCAAATCATACAGGTGTAATCAGTTTCAGATTGACAAGTGTTGAAGGTTTATTAATATCCTGAGCTGAACTCTATGCGTACATCCATAATGTGTTTAGACAGTACGATTCTCCGATGCCAAAAGTTGAACTGTAATGTGTTTAGACAGTACGATTTTCCAATGCCAAAAGTTGAACTGTAATGTGTTTAGACAGTACGATTCTCCGATGCCAAAAGTTGAACTGTAATGTGTTTAGACAGTACGATTCTCCGATGCCAAAAGTTGAACTGTATACGTACAACCCGTATGTGTTTATACAGAACGATTTGCATGTTCTCCGTCGTGACCACAATCACCACAAGTACTAGCACAAAACAATATTTTGCCATCCTGTTTAATTTCAAAGAAAGTCGAAGCACAGTTCATGTACTTAACGACTCGAGCTGTTTACAGCTTCACAGTGAGCTGAACAGTTTTATTTTACTTGGAAAAAGGATTGATGATCCGACATAATATGCACAGTTTAATTACTAGCAGAAAGCACAAGTACATAAGAAAAGAAAATACAAATAATTGTTTTATTTTTATACTGAATTTTCAACTATGTTCTAATCCCTCGAGCACTAATGTCAGTATACTCTATCAAAAATAGCGCTTGTTCACCGCGTTGTTTTTTACACAACTTTGGATGAAATTCTTCCACAATAGGATCTACTATGAACTTTTTCAAGGACTTGACCTCTGTAGGTTTTCTGCACGGACGTTGTCTATTTCTGTACTCGACCTGGGAAGGGTCTCGTTTATTTTAAGTGGGGCCATTGTCCTGAAAATCTAATTATATAGCCAGGCAATTAACGGCGAAACTTTTATGACTTTTACAAATGAAACATAATTAGAAGAATGGTTTCAAAAGTAAAAAATAAGCGAGACATTTGATTCGAATTCGGCGAATACCTCTCTATCTCTATCTCTCTCTCTCGCTCGCTCGCTCTCTCCGAAGTGCGAATGGAACTCCAGGTTTAATAAGATAAAAGTATGTATGAAAAAGGTCAAAGAAACCATAATACTTGAGTGATTTCATGCTTCATCGAGAAATGCGTCTTAGCTAAAAAGATTATATAAGGCTTCTTTTTGTTGTTGTAACTTCAGTCCTATACTCGATATTTTTTTAAATTATAGTGAACAATCTCAAACGGATTTTTCTATTTTTGGCAGTCGTGCAGGCAAGTGTTGTATCCCGCCTCTGTCTCTGTCTCTCTTTTCCTAATGTAAATTTACCCTTCATGTTATAAAACAAAACCAAATTCTGTGTATTAATCAAAGTTAGGATACTGTCGCTTTCAGATACCTATACGTATTTGGCACTATATGGCCAGGATTGTGCCTATGTGCTGTTAAACCCAATACATACATACATACATACATACATACATACATACATACATACATACATACATACATACTATATGCACCATTTTTTGCAATATGACCTTTATTTTTTCAACCCACCTCTAGCATACATGCTTACGTAGATCTTATCGCTACAGTATGATGGATGAATTTTGTTTGATTATTTTTTTTAAGGAACTACACCCAAAACTTTCTCTTCAAAAATACACAAAGGTCACATATCTCCCCCCCCCCCCGCCTCGCTTGTTTACGATCTGAATTTTTATTTTTTTTAAATTTTCATTTGACATTGATAATAAAATCGCAGATGCTTAACAGTATATTTCATGCTGACCAAATGGACGGATATTTCTGCAAAATACCAATTTTCGTTATGACTGCTAATACACAGATGGATAATCTCTAAACTTTGGTTTATAAAACAAAAACAATTAAATATAGTAATCAAAGTTATGATACTGTATATTTCGGATACCTAAACTTACTAGACACTGTATGGCCGGGATTGTTCTGATGTGCAATGATGGACTTAACCAAAAACCTATACCCTGACAGTAGGTTACCTTCCTTTTCGATGGATAACGCCACTACTACGATGATATGTATCTGGTGGCGATCAGTTATCCTATTCTCAACAATGGCTTTAGTACAGAATGTGCAGATTCTGAGGAAAAAGTAAGCAATTCTTTATTTAGCAGAAGGTTGATCATGTTACAAGGTAGCCCGTGATAGTCGTCACAACAACGAAGAGCATCTGAGTCTCCAAACACAGTCTGGCTCTTTCTGTTTTGTTTTAGTTTGGATTTGAATCTATGATAATAGATTCAAGGGAGGATCCAGTCAACGTGCTCGTGTAATAATGCGCAAAGTTGATGTACTAACGTCTAGATGACCCTGGGTCAAGACAGCCTTCTGGTACCGATATATTCTGAAAGAGTATGAGCTGTGAGGAACATGCCGACAATCACGCACAAAGATCATTGATCGCCCTCCCCCGCCCCCACCCGCACCCCATATCCCCCTCCGTTTACTCTCTTGTTAACAAACTGAATTTTTTTATATATATTTATTTGTCGTTGATAATAAAATCGCAAATGCTTGACAATATTTTCCAGTCTGACCCAAGGTACGGCTATTTCCTCAAAGTACGAAGTTTAAATTAGACTGCAGATACACGAATGGATAATCCAAAGGCGCGGATTTTTCTTTAGATCGAAATTACATTGTTAAATGTGCCAATTCTTTCAAAATCCTGCATCCAGTACTTTCTCCTTTTTCTACAATTCCCCTTGCAAGTAAAAAATAAGTTTAGTTTTAGCGAATAATTGCAACAACAACAACAAAAATAAAATGAGATACCTTTACGACTATTTTTTTTGTTGACCGATTCACAGATTAATTTTCCTTAAATGCGGATTATCTTCCGTAAATGTCGACAATAGTGAGGATTTTTTTGTGCAAAATCTGTGTGCTCACATTGTATTTGATGTAGCACCTGAGTCAATCCATTCTTTTCACCCCGATTCTTTGAATCATGGTCTTTCGTTCTTCATTCCCACTTTTCCAAGAACTTTCTTTTTATTTTATACTACATCTTTTGTCGATTGCAGTTTTCAACTACTGAATTTTACTTTAAATGGAGCTCGTGCTCTCTCTCTCTCCCTCTCTCTCTCTCTCACACACATACAGACATACACACACACTTATACAGATATATTCACTACTGAAAATATTAATTATTATAATTTCTTTCCACAGTTGATGGCCTTTGTTGCATACATGCACAATTGTTGTATGATAAGCATGCAAACATTTTAGCCTTGACAAATCAGTCATATCCACATACACGGCATTAAAGTTGGTGGTTTTACTCAAGATGTAATGTTGACAAAGTTTCAAAACAAGAACAAACTTTTAAAGTATGATGTCTGTGTTACAACTGTATGAAATACTGACATAGTCTTCTAATCTCTCCTCCTCGACATAGAAAGAAATTTAATCTGAAAATATTTAGAATAATAAATAAAAAACAACAAAAAGCAAGGACATGTTTCTTTTTAATGACTACTCATATCTCTTATACGTTATATATCAATGTTACTGTCCTGTTTTGGTATCTCAAAGGATATGGACACACTGTCATTCGATTAAAGAGCGTATTGAAATAAATAACATGTGTTTATAAGCAACAACAATTAATTAGTGGAAAGTTTGGAAACCGTAGCATTATATTCTACAAAAGTAAACAAGAAAAGAGATGCCATCTTCATACACTTATAACTTTGAGTTAAAACTGCCTGTCACGTGATAGGAAAGACAAGTTCTTTCATGATAGAAACATGTTTTATTCATATTCAATTCCAATTACTACCATCTTAACAGCGATAAACAAACAATCTAAGATGTATGTATGTATGTATGTATGTATGTATGTATGTATGTATGTACAGTAAAACTTCCTAAATCAGACACCAACGGGAACCAAATATTTCATGCACTCTCCCAATATCATTTTGAGATTACTGCTTCACAATCAAACTGAGAGCTATGTTTGTAAACTCAGAGCAATGTCTGCATGTGCAATTACTGTGTCATGTGAGAATCACATGATCATCTCTATTAAGGTCATTCTTAACAGAGTCAGACTGAGGCATTTGTTGATAACTCCATGTATGTATGTATCTATGTATGTATGTATGTATGTATGCACAGTAAAACGTCCTAAATCAGACACCAACGGGACCAAATATTTTGGCAGTTTATAGAGGTAGCTAGTATATGGAAGTTTGATTAGAACGTTCTTACTCAGAAACATGTTTTTGCCGAGTCTGCAGAGTAGGTTAGATTTCACAGTGGACGGTTTACATACATACATACATACATACATACATACATACATACATACATACATACATATATACATACATACATACATACATATATACATACATACATACATACATATATACATACATACATACATATATACATACATATATACATACATATATACATACATACATATATACATACATACATACATACATACATACATACATACATATATACATACATAAATACATACATACATACATACATACATACATACATACATACATACATACATACATACATACATATATACATACATAAATACATACATACATACATACATACATACATACATACATACATACATACATGCATGCATACATACATACATACATACATACATACATACATACATACATAAAAAACCTCTACCGGGATCAAGGATTTTGTTTCCGGGTCATTCAAAATATAGGTTGTGACTATATCACACACTGACTTTGAATGTGAACTTCCGCCACTCTACATTTACAACCACAGCGAAATGCATCTCAAAATATAGAATGATTCTTTCCGAATTATTCCAAGGTAAAATCAGTTCCTTTAAGAAATATTTCTCAATGAAAGGCATAGCCAAACAAATCCTCAAAATTGAGGTATGAACTATTTAGCTGGGTACTGACTTGGCCCCGGTTTCACTAAAATTATAACAAATTCTGTTCAGATTGGAATTTTGCATTATCTCACTTGTTATACTTCAGACAATATCAGTATTTTTGGTCAGATTTAGAAATAGTGCAAAGGATGCAAAATGCCTTTTCAGTTTTAATATTTAGCACATGAAAACATTTTCATTCTTGAAAAAAGATTTGAAAAAATTTATCATATTTAAGAAAATCCTCAAAATTTCCTCAGAGATGAGGCAAAACTCCTTTACGGAAAATCCAAGTTTTTATAACAGTATCTTAATTTCTGGTGCCTGATGAATGCTCTTTGAAAAATGTATCGTTACCAACCAAGCAATAGAAAAAATATGCACAAATCTCAGTTTGAAGAAGAAATTGAGATGCTTACTGCATCTGTGGCCTGGAAGCATTTAACCCAGCCTGACAATAACAGTGGAGAGATGTTTGGATTCTGAGCTCGTATATTTGCTGGAGGTAGGGGACTGCAAGCAATGTATGTTGCCTTTTGCCAGTGATATCTTTATAAATATACATTAAACTCCGCTTATAACGATAAGTTTGCGCATTGCTTTGGTTTCGTGTCTTCGTAATATTCGTACTTTCATTGTACATTGAAAATAAATTGGGAATGGATGAAAAAAGGGAATAAGGCAAGCGACTAGGGTATGTATATGCATGATATGGAATTGTATTCGAAATGACAAACACAAAATCAACTTTTAAAAAAAAATTGTATGGGCTTCAAATAGCTTTAAATTTTTTGTTAATATATATCACCAAATATAATGTGTATACATCATAACATTCTGACTAGGAAGACTATATATTCTTCCTTGTTATTTGTTTTGGATTTTAATTGGACCTTTGAACATTTTAAGGGCAGAAGCGGCTAACTTGAGAATATTTCCTATTCTTTGATCATCTGAGACTCTTCTTGCACATAAGCTAATTCAGAAAGTAAAAGCGGATTTTTTTAAACCCAACTCGTCTTACTTTCACAAATTCATGCACGCCCCTAATAATATTTTGAGATTACTTCTCACCCACAAAAGTTTTTTACGTGCTAAACTTGTACTTCCAAAACAAGGAAAATTATTGGATGAAATTACATTTCATTATAAAGTGATCAATTCAGTTTTTACTTCACAATCAAACTAAAAGCTATGTTTGTAAACTCAGGGCAATATCTGCATGTGCTATTACTGTGTCATGTGAGAATCACATGATCAGCTGTATTAAGGTCATTCTTAACAGAGTCAGACTGCGGCATTTGTTGATAACTCTATTTAATTTAATATTTATGTTGACGTTTACACTTGTTTTAATACAAAGAGCTGCGTGCGTACTCACTCAAAAATATTGATGGAGCGTATCTAAGGAACGGAATAACATATTCAATGACCTCCAGGGTACAGCAAAACATAGTGTTTGCTCACTCTGCACCATGGCCGCTAAGTATGCGCCTCTGCTATCTAGTGATTTACTATCCAATTTTGGATATTATCATTACGCCAATCAACTTGGCGGACACGTATGCGTGTTAAGAGTTTAACAAAATAGTTCCAAATATTTGTCCCGTTTACTTTGTTTTGTTGTGATGACTTGCTAAGATCAGTGTAATATATGTCTTGATTGTAAGAGAAGTACAATTCTTCATAGAAGTGTGTTAACATGTGCTTTTGCAAAACTTAAACTTGCCCATTCTCATTGCAGCACTTCCATTGTCAAATCTTCATTTTCTGAGGTGCGTAGTTTTTGCATATAGTCAAGCTCTTCAATTTAGGAGGTAAGTAAATCTTGCATGTATTACACAATCTCATAATGCCTAAATGGAAGTGATCGGTTTTGAAATACACCGGAAATTGTGAAGTTTTAGTTTTTGGTCTCATCGTGCATTCAAGTCACAAATTGGTAGTCCGTAGGAAATGTATACATGCGACAAAAATTGCATACGTAGTAGCAAATTCTATATAATCTTTATTATTATCATTATGGTGACTCTGATGGTTCACTTATCTGTCAGATTAACGGAGATTGAGTTCTCGGAGGTATAACGTCCTTGGGAAGTTCATTCTGTCCTGTCTGGGCATGGCTAATGTGTACACCCGGGTTACTAGTTACTGTGCCTGAATCACGGAAAATATAGATCAGCAAGCATGTACATGTCTTGGAAATGCACTTTGCAAAATTACACACAGTACAGTTTAATAAAAGATTGCGTTTTACTTTATTTTAATGTTTGTTTGTCTCTAAATAAATTTATTTCGTATCCCATTATCCGCGGTGTGTGCATCTGTATCCACACAAACCGAATGCATATAGACTCTGGACTGAGTGAAATGTACTGCCTTTAATAAAATGAAACACTTATGTGATATGATTTAAACTCTCAAAGAAATGGGCTATATATACTTAGAGCTATTTTGCCATGTTTTAAATTAAAAATAAACATTTTTGAGAAACATACAAACATGGACCGGAACAAAGACCCACTTGGATGAACTAACGACTCCCAGTAGCACGTACATCAGGAAGAGCAAGTATCTATATTTGTAGTCATGCCTCTTTTTCGCTTTTGATTTCAGAAATACCAATATATGTCCCTTTCTTCATCGAGGCCCCAACTGATGAAGAACCAAGTCAATCACATTTAATAAGAATAATGTAATGTAACCCCCACCCCTACCCCACACAATTCTGTAAAAAACATAGATTTTGACCTCATTCGTTGTATAAACTAATCATGGTAAGTAATTAAAAACAAACTAGCACTGAACTTATTCTTTTACGGTGCATTCCATACCACATATTTTCCACTGCATCATAGGTAAAGAAACAAATAGACTAAAAGTAGGTCACTGCTGCATACAATCTATTTGCAGCACATAATAACATAAAAGCACCACTGTTGGTCGATGCTAATTGAGGACTATAATTCACATTACACTACTCAGAAACAAAGGTTTACTTAGACATATTGATGGATTAATGCCAACAATTTGGAAACCTTTGAAATATAACGCAGCCAATACAAAGTTTAGTGAGTTAATGTTATTGGACTGTTCATATGTAGGAGCATGTGTTATTTACATTAGTAGTACCTATGCAGCGATCAAGAAGTACATTTCTAGTTACATGTACCGGTTTATTTACGAAGGAAGTAAATCTGCTGCACCTTGATCGCCCATTAAATTGAAAAAGTTTGAAAATTACAGGACACATTAAAAAACTTTTAAGTACGAACACGAGCAGGTGCGTTTTGCAATATTTTATTTTAAGTCAAAGACTTTTATTTTATGCTTTCATCATTTTTATTTACATTTTCACAACTCGTTGTCCACACGGAAGGCACTCAGGGATGACTAAGTTCAAACATCAGTAACGGCGTGCCTACTTTAAGTGAATCAGTAATGTGGTTAGAGCAAGCAGCACACTCCCTTGCACTTCATGACAGGATGACATCTTGTGTCACCCAATGACATCTTGCCCTTGTGCTGACAAATTTACTGAGTAACATAGTTTTTGATAATTCTTTTAATTTTCTTGTTTTTGTACTTTCCAAGAATTGCGAAAAATTCAAAATCTTAAAAGTTCTGGACAAGAAACTGCTATATAGGAGTATTTCCAAGACAATCTTCAAATTTACCTGGTCTTCTAGATATTAAATTTAAAGAAACTTGAATTTTATTGTTATTCAAACAGACTATAAATGATTTTAATTGAAACCTGTTTTTATAAGGGACACTCAAAGGACGACATAGAGATGTTCTTTATTTACAGCCGTTCTTAAGGTAGAAATTTTTAAATTATAATGAAATTAAGAAAAGGAATTATACATTGTGTTCTTTATAAATAGGTGTCTTGTATATAGTCATGTCCAATAAGATATGTTTTACTTCATCCATTAAAACTCACACCCTAATGTATGATAGATAATATCGTACCAGAAATTTTTAAGCCCTTTACACGAGAACAGAACACAAACAAACGAGACACGCTTCATTTAAATGTTTTGTGGTAACGCCTGTCATGTAACGATTAAAGTCGTCAACGAATGAGTCATAAAAACTGGCGACAACAGATGTATGTAATATTATATACCTGTCTGAATACATGACAAAGAGTTGCATGTAGATTGCTGATGTGCGTGCGCAATGTCGCAAAATTTCCACCACACCAAGAGGAGGAGACTTTAAACCTTAGTATTTGTGTTTTTAGATGTGTCCAACGGTCTTTGAATATATACCCATCCACTGGACGCGAGAGGAGGATTGGAATGATGGAACGGAGAAATAAATAAACTGAGAAAAGCGTGGGTACGTGCTGAATTCCACCTGCATTTTTGTGCAATCAAGAATACGTGCGATTTCAGCATCAACAAACACTGAACTCGGCATAACCTGTAAATTTAACTAATATATCAAAATAGTCAAAAGAAAATACATAAAAGTCCACATTCATTAAATTGTCACAGGAATGAAAGCATGAAAAAAACATATTACAAAGTTTCCTAATTTCTAACAACAACACAACAAGCAAAATCAAGCTATTATCCAATTAAGAGGCTAAATAAACAATTATTTCTGCCTTTAAAAATATATTTTCGTATAAACATCTTTCAGTTTGTAGTGTAATTATAATAATTTTTCATATTGATAGTTAACAAGCAAGTACAATATCAAATTGAAATTTAATGCCATTAGAGAAATGTTCGATCCTTTTATTGTACATTGTCCCAAATGTGATATTTAACCTGAGTGTTTAAGGTACGAGAAAACGTAGCAAACGGTTATTTACCGCACACGCCGACTGAAAAATATTAACCATGAACTAAAATCAAAATGGACAAAGATCCCGAGAGACCATAGGCACAAAATAAAAACAATTTTAATGCACAGTCATAGATAAATCAAGATTCCATGGTCCATCCACCTTAGACCACGTACTTATTATTTGATTAAAATATGTTTTGACCTTTCTATCCATTGGTAATGTCATTTATAACTCATTTAAAGCAACCTTATACTATTCTCGTGCTAAAACGCAATTTTCAACACATAATAATTACAATTAATTGCTTTACTAATTTGATCAACAATATCCAATAAGCAGATTATGTTACGATTTTAAGAAAACAAAATTACAACTGCCAGACAAATTTCACATATATTTATCTTAATTCTTAATTTACAAGAAAACTTCCAGAATAATTTGACAGGGATTATTTATTACCTAGGTTTCTAAATTCCTTTCATAAATCTTTATATAAATGAATATTCGTGTCGAACATTGTTGCCTTTATAATGATATATGTTACTGCAGGTACAAAGTCTACCAACAATTTTAAACACTGTGAATTTAATATTTTTTGTGGGGTACATATTTTTGTGGATTTCATGGTTGCTGCAAACCACAAATTTAAAGACCCCGAGGAACAGCGATTCTCCTGTGAAAATACTACCACCTTCTTCCCAATCCACGAAATTAAGTACCCACGAAACCGACATTTTTCGCACAATCTCTAAAATCAATAGCAAAGAAAATAAATGAAGATACAGTAGTAACGAACATAATTGCCAAAGTAAATAAATTTTAGCTTGTTTTGCAGTGATAATACTAGTCTTTAACGTGTCAAAAGTCTCTGTGAGAAGTCTTTAATGTGTCAAAAGTGTCTGTGAGAAGTGTTCAATGTGTCAAAAGTGTCTGTGAGAAGTCTTTAATGTGTCATAAATGTCTGTGAGAAGTCTTAAATGTGTCAAAATGTCTGTGATATTATTAGTCTTTAATGTGGCAAAAGTGTCTGTGAGAAGTTTTATTGTAGATAGATATGGTAAACTTCCCAAAAGAGTTACCTCTCTAAAGACCGTAAAACAATGGGCTACGATGAGGAAGGACATCTTGACAGTTTCGCAAATAAATTATCCAAAGGTGCATTTTTCTATCAGATTTGTAAAACAAATCGTTAAAGAGCGATTTCAAAACGTTTTAGATAAAAAGTAATTTTGCAGCTTCGGTACAAACCTTTAAGACATTTTCACTCCCATATAGCAGATACACTGAGATTGCTGCCAATTTTTAATCTATTTAAATATTTCAACTTGGAAAATTAAAAATAGTTATTTGACAACTTGGAAAAACGGAAGGCAATGAAGTTTGTTCCACTTTCAACTTGGAGCCTAACTTCGTACAAAATTTTGACATGATCTGTATAGTGTCACTATCATCAACATATAGCGTGTCAACAGCCGAAATCCTTTCAGAGACGAATGTTGAAAAGAAGGTCAGAATATAACGCCCACTGCTTGGCATCGTTGCATTTCTGAATACCAAGGTTGTCTTCAAGTCAGATGGCTGTAGCTGAAAACTAAATGTATGATTTTGTTTGTACTGAATGATTATTTCCATTCTATTAATGTTGATGAATATGCTGGATATGGGTTTGATGGCTTGTGCATGGCTCAAATGGCTTCTTGCATTGTCAAAAATAAATCCGGAAACATCCGTGTGTTCTGTATTGTTGTCATCATCAAAGGAAAGTTTGTTTTCAAAGTGTGGATATATTCCTTCATTTGCATGAATGCTAAGAACAGTCGAAAATTGCTCTTCTACATTACCTTTTTGCTGCACTTCAATACTTCTGACACTTTTCATATTACAGTCTTACTACTTTCCGGTGAAGCATCAATAACTTTCACCAGCATTCCCATATTTCATATATCTATTTTACTATTACCAACATATTGAGTTGCTTTCACCTTGTATTGATGCATTTCGTACAAAAGTTACCGTGTGGTTCTTGGTAAAACGTCTAGATGATCCAATCTCAAAAAGTCAAACTTAACTGGTATATTTTAATTTAATGCTGCATGGTAAATAGTGTTAATTATGGTATTTTTCTCACTTCCCATTTATTACTATGAAATTCTAGAACTTGTTCTCTTTGCTCACAAAAGTTCTGGAAATGAATTTCTCTGTTCTTTTGGCAGACCTATTTTAACTGGATGCTCTTTGCTTTCAGGTTGTTTATCAGGTATATATCTTTTTAAAAACAAAAGAAGCTCTTTGGATATGCTTGGAATACATAAATCCTCAATCTAAGACAACAACTACATCACCTATCAAGTAAAACATTATGTTTGAGTTACTTATTTCATATTGATTTCTTCATGTCTATGCTCTTCTTTGAATTTCTCTGCTTTGGCTTTTTAAAATTCTTTAAACATTTTTCTAGTTGTTTTCCAATTTTGAACTCTACGTTTATCGTTCTTCTTTTGTGCAGTTATCTTTATTGGTTGCTCTATAAACTTTCAAATTGCTTCAGTTTTATTCTCACTACCTTCCATTTATTTTGCAACAAAATTAATTGAGAAGAGCAAACAAAGTTTTTATTTAACGTAAGGATAATATTTTAATGTGAGTTTTAAGTTATTCAGCACCATTTTCAATTCATGTGTTTTCTTAACTCATTTTCAGAACATACTGAAAGGTGAAAATAGTACAATTACAGTATTACGAAATTCATTCAAAATACTGGTTTGAAGTAAATGGAGACCGAATATGCTCAAGATGTGACGAAAATAATAACATAACTGAGTTTAATAATGGTGATAAATTGCAAACTTTGCCAGAAAGAGTACACAAAAGTGGTATGAACAAAACAGAGTACATAGCAAGACTACGACAAAAATGGAAGGATAAAAATAGAAAACACTGGATTGAAAACATAAATAAGTACACATAACAAAGGCACCACAAAAACGAAAATGTCAAATAAATTTGCTTGAAAAGTAATAGAATTTTACTAGCGATTTAAACAGCAAATTAAATACAAAAAAGGTACGTTGAGATTAATAGGTGTTCCCCAGCAATTGAATTCTACAGGAGATGAATAAATTTTACAAATCCTGAAGGTGTGTATGAAAAAAAACCTAGATATAGATCATGTTATCTCTTGTGCATTTTTTAATATTCTAATCTCAAACAGCAAAAACAGTGTTTTCGTTGGTCAAACAGAAGCTAGAGAAACATGTCAAAAGATGACATAAAGCCATCACAAAAAGAAATAGAGGAACACAATAAAAAGGTACAAGCTTTGAAACTGCCAACTGCATAATTGATTAATTATAATATTACGACCCTGTTGGATCTTCTCACTTGTTCTCTTTTATATCATTTTAATATATTTTTTAAAATCTATAACTATGTGGTAAACATATCTATTTTTTATAACAACATATGTCACACAATTGTTAAAGGAACAAGTGCATCGATGATAAAACATAAGGTACACATGTATTCAGAATTATTTTCAATGTTTTCGTTTTCACGAACTTACGACTTGTTCTCTTTAATTTTTCCGCTTCTCTCACTTTCATCTGTCTGTTTTCGTTATACATGTATGTGTTTAAAAGTTCTCAAACTTGCACTCAGTGTAGAAATTGCTAATCTAAGTGCAAATGAGAGAAACCCAGTATGACATCTTATTGCATTTGTTGTCGTGTAATCTTCTTTTGATTCTGTTGGCAATTGATAGAAATACAAATAATTAACACCAATTAACCGTTTGACAGGCAAGTAAGAGAAGCGGAGACTATAAAGGATGAATACCACATAAACTGGTAGTGGAACACCTTCTAGGTTATATATGTTGGAAGAAGAAAGAGAATTTAGAGTGTCTGCAGATGCAGTGAAAGTAGTTCAATACAAATAATAAAAATGAAATCGGACGTTGAAGTGTATTACCAACAGATAGAAGAGATACAAATAGATATCAACAAATAAACATATGTTACTAAAAAGAAATGAAGAACTGTTTTATAATAATGACAGCAAAAGAACCAAAATAGTTGGAAATTGAACAAATTTAGAAAATAACTTCAGAGAAAATATCAGAAAAATAAATCTCAACGTGACAGAAAAGTTACCATTAGATGGAAGGTTAGAACAACAGTCGAAAGAAAAAGGTGTTAAACTTGCAACTATTTTTTACATCTAGAGGTATGATTGCAGCAATATAATCATAACAGATTTGTAAACGTTTTGACATGAGTAGGCGGAGGAACATGTGGTGGTGGCAACAAAAGTAATATAAATAAATTCGTTCACAAAGTTAAGCAAGGAATGAAAAATATTGCCAACTATTTGTTTAATTTAGCTAATAACACAGCAGCGTCATTGCCTGTTATCATTGGCAAAGTAGTAAACTGGCTTTTAAAATGAGCTGGATATATTGTTTCTGTATTAGCTGAGCATATTATTTGCTTATTGTAGTATTAGCCGGGTTGTTATTTGCAGTTTTGATCAAAGGCAACAAAACAAATATGAAGAAAAATGCTCCTAAAAAAGTAACAAATAACTTACCTACCTAGTTTATATTCTGCTTTAAAAAGTAAATGACACCAGTTCCTGCAAGCAGTGTCATAATTATCAACGCCTGTTTATTTGTCTCATGATCCATTTATTTTAAATCATGCTGAGGTTCGGTTGTATGAATTACAAGACTTTGAGCCTTTTTAATCCTTCATGTCTTTATAATTCTTACTCACGTTCTCTTCTTTTCTTCGTAATCTATCTTTTGACGAATGTCACAGACTATTTATTAGCTGCTGGAATTCCAGTTTTATCACTTCAGTATATACAGTAGTATTTATTTCTGGACTAGATATATCTGATGACTTTTGTAAATTGGATATTGTCACCTATTATGCTATCTATTTTCATCCCCATATCACTTGGTAAAAAAAATATACCATCATCACATAAGTTACAATGAAAACTTGGTAACACGTTTCAGAGATGTAGTAAACTTCGAAACCTCCAATATCCAACACTCAAATAATGAGGATAAATCGATGACTTGTTCAGTCCCCCCCCCACCCTGGAGAAAAGCCTTCTATGGCATTCAACGATTAAATACTCGTGAAAATTCAGTGTCTTTTTCATTCCCGGAGTAAAGCCTTGTAATTCTCAGACCACTAATTCATTTTCTGTGGACATCAGTGTTAAGGTTGGAGAAAATAAACTTATTTTGTGTTGGATGGTTTAAAGTTAGTGCAAGCGTTCTAAACAATCAAACTCAGGTGCATTTTTTCGAGGTAAATGTCCCTGAAGGGGGATACCTTCAAAAGCTACCTTAGAAGTCTCGCACTGGGTAGGTACATGGTAATTTGGCGTGCCGGAAAAATTTAAATAATGCAAATGCACAGACACAATATATGTACAAGTTGAAAGCACTTATAAAGGTCCCCGAAAATTAAAGAAAAGAAAAATTCCACGCTGATATTACGCCAAATGACCAATGTCAATATATTAAGTACGGATCGGATCCCCCCCCCCCAATTCAACACTTGTACCCTACACACTCAATAACTAGTGGTTCGAGTCCTCTATGGGCAGCACAATCGAAAAATCATAAGGCCCTCAACACTTCGAGTGTTTAAAGGTATACCTATCGCTTACATTTTTCTGCTATCTGACAGCACCTGTTTAACATAGCTTTGGAAAAATAAAAAGGTTTTTCGTAAATATCTGCCTTGATAAGAGCAGATTATACGTGCCTGAATAATATTAATGAAAGAATGCACAAGTGTCGGTGTCATAAAATTATTTAGCACTGTCTTCAAAATGAATAAATAATTTTAACACTTTATTCCTTTGATCGCTTAGATATCAGAATATATATATATTTATATATATATATATATATATATATATATATATATATATATATATATATAATGTCTCGACACTAATTTAAGCTTATGTAGAGGGGATGACAATGAAGACAATGCTGATTTATGAGTAAAGTCAATATTGAATTAAAGCAAAATATAACATTTAACCAAGGTTATCATATATTCCGTGATAATAGTATTTTTAGCAATAACGTGCTGATTTGACCTTGATAAGTAAATGGTCAAACTGCTTGAGCTTGTGCATGTAACAATATGCCCGTGTGTTCATATACATGTACTTGTGCAAGTAACAGCCTGCCCGTGTGTTCATTTAAATGTACTTGTGCGTGTAACAATATGCCCGTGTGTTCATATAAATTAGGCCAATGATACTGATATTGACTGGGGGATGATCGCGCCTATTCTTTAAAATCTGCAATGTCATGCAGACACTTTTGTCCGCACACATCGGTGTGCATTTTAGACACTTATCGGTATTCCTCGCAGCTCTTGAGTTACAATCGGCTGAAGGGTCCTTTCGGCAATATGTACAGACTATTTCCGGATTAAATCATATGTTTGAAAAGTTGTAAATGCACGTGGAATAACACAACCCTGCCTAATTCAGTGCATATGTTGGACGACAACATGGAATAGGCCCTTGTCTTGGAATACCCAGTTGCTGCTCTCTTTCTAGAGAAATTGCAAGACCACACGATGCGATATAAATACCAAATACCGGGTTAGTTCGTAAGTACGTTGACGACGGAAAAAGTTAAGAATGGGATTTTTTTTGTTAACATTTTGCAGTGACAAATATATTGACAATTAAACCACAACTAAATCAAGTATGTGAACAGTGACGGTAAATATGAAGAAGTTTGAATTTTATACGCCTGTTTGCAGGTGAAGCTGCAGAAATTAAAGCACTTGGTAATATGATTATTTTTTTCTATTTTCATTAGTTTTACGTGAATTTGAAAAATAGGTTGTGGAATCGGATCTTGAAAAACTATTTATAAGATGTAGAATTTATATTTGTATACGCGTCAACTGTCATGAAATTGATACAATTATTGCTAAAAGCATATGAAATATATTAAATGAAAAATTAAATTTAATAAAGACATAGCAGCATAAATTGGTAAGATGAATGATGTATGTTTGCTATTCCTACTCTACATGAACAGAATATGAATGTTGATATTTTCATCCATAAACCCTATCAACATCTTGTTAAGTAAGATAATAATGATCACACCTTTTGAAATCTTTCTATTTTTTAAATGTTGAAATAAATTTGTTTCAAATTCATTTTGATTTTAACAAATAAATAGCAAGAATGTTTTGTATATTAATTGGATTACTATTAGAAATATGTAAGTAGTTATGGGGGATGAAATGGGATAGCGGGGCACTATGGTGATCAAAAAGAATTAACATTAAATATGACCGTATGGGAATCTTTGGGAATTTAACATTAAGTATCACTCTATGGGAATCTACGGGAATTTAGCATTAAATTTGACCCTATGCCCTATGGGTTCTATGGAAGATGTAACGTTACAAGCGTCGATAGGAAAATAATCAGCATGATCTTATGGACCTTATTTGGATTTAACATGGTTGAACTCCATGAGTCAACATCTGCCTTGACTGACCAAGACTTCTCCTAACTCAACAACACCTACACCTACAAACTACAAAACTACAAACAGACGTGTAGGGGGTGGGGGAGGTAAATAGGAGGTACAATCAAGAAGAATATCACTTATTGACCATGCACACACACACACCTTCACTGTGCAACACTTGCTCTTTACAAACCAAACAGAGGAGGAAAGGTATAGATAGGTAATGTTCACTCAAACACTTGTGGACTATCCAACATATCATGTCACAACAATACCATCACACATAAGTAGTATATGACCTTTATTTGCTGAGCCACTATGACATACTTAGAAACAGACTTATTTAATTTTTCACAAACCAATACCCTCCTCCCTCCGCAGAAGAAAGAGGATACATTAATAACAATCATAAACCCACGATTACTGCCAAATCTTTTTTCAAACCCAACACCTTACCACCTATTAACTGAACTAATACGACATATGCACAAACAACCGTCCAGGGCTTTACAAATCCACTTGCCCGACGCTCAGGACCAGCTACATTTCGGCTCGGGCATGTTCAAATTCGCAAGGAACTTGCCCGCGGGCAAGTTACACATTTTAAGAGATGTAGAGTGATCGAGAAAGAGAGAGGTCGTGTTAAGTTCGTAATGCTTTATGTTCTGCAAGTGTTATACTCTGCGATCTAGCCACAGTACATATATCAGCGTCGTTATGTAGCGTTTAGATGTACCGCATTCTTCTATTACTTAACTGCACAGAGTTTCTTTCAACTTTCGATCCTTTATTTCACACCACATACTGTCAAAGTCTCTATTTTACATTTTGAAGTCATTGTCAAGGTCAGTCTTGCAATGTTTCGCTCAGAAAATGTTAATTGTTTTAAACATATTTTATTGTCATTTATTAAACAATATGGGATTGGAAACGAGTTGTCTAACTCATCTAGGTCATTTTCCAAAACATATAAAAATGACCCAAAGATGACATTAATTTAACAAACATACAAGTACATCCGAAAAACAGTGTAACAAAATTCGTATATTAAAGGACACGAAAAGTTTCAAAGGAAAAGATAATAAACATATAGGTACGCAGTTAATTAAATAAACAATTAATGAGAGAGAGAGAGAGAGAGAGAGAGAGAGAGAGAGAGAGAGAGAGAGAGGTCTTTGTATTGTTTGCAGTCACTTTTGTCCTTTTGGTTTTGTACAAATTTGTTCCTTAAAAACGTCCAGTTTCGAGGATATATTTCCGAACATTAAATAATATGACGGAATTTGTATATTTTCTCCAGAGTTACACAATGTGTGTTTTAAAAGATAGAGCGAAAGATCTTTAATTATTAAAAAGAGTCGATGAAAAAAGTGCTCAACATCTTCATTCTTCATTGTCATAATCACATGCACACATAGGAGAGTTAACTAAATTCACCCTGCAAAGATCGAATTTGAGGGTACTACACGAGTGTTTAAATTTAATATGTAGGATATTCAGGTGACGGTTGCCAATATCATAGTACGGTGGTGGCCCGTTAGTTGAATTAAATAAATATTTTTCAAATATTGAAAGATTAGGAGCCTTCGGATATCTACTGGGAGAGAGTCCCAAAGACCAGTCCTACATCTTAGCAAGGACGTCAGAATAAAAAACATCCTGGAATCTGGTAGAGATGGGTGTGATGCTTTAGAACTTGCGTAGAAAATACTGATATCTCCTTTGTGGAAGATGGTCGCTTAAATAGTTAGGTACTTGAGTTTTTATAATCAAATACATCATGCATAATCTCTTCCTTTCCTTCCATGTGCAAGAGTTTCCCAACCAGTTTCTGCTTAAATAGACTCTCTAGAGCAATAAATGGGTGCAGCTTCCAATTTAATATTTTCTCTAATCTGTCCGAATCTTCAATAGAGCAGTTACTCCAGACTTCAGGAAAATATTCTAAACTTAATTGTATGAGTAGTATATATATATAGTTTGTCCAAAGCTGTTTTGCGAAAAGAGTTTTTAGTCGCGCGCAACATAAATATTTAGATGCTTTCTGAATAATCATACTAATATGATCAGTCCATTTAGCGTCACAGGCTAATACTAGTCCTAAGTGTCTCGCAATTTTAAAAGGAAGCAAATGCATATTATCAAAAAAGAACTTCGAATAGGAAAAGTCAGTCTGCTGGTTTGCGATTAATAAAATGTCTGTTTCCGAAGTGTTAAAAGTAACAAGCATGACGTTTGCCCATGGATTAAGTTTTTCAAGATCATTGTTTATAATCCTTTGTACTTGTAAAGAGTTTGTAGAAGAAGTCGCAAGAGAAGTATCATCAGCAAAAAGCCTTGCAAGCGAGTTCAAGTCGTCTGCTATATCGTTGACACAAAAAAGGTAATAGTAGAGGCCCTATCACGGAACTTTGGGCAACCCCAGCAGTTACTCGACATTTTGTTGATACTGGATTTTGATAGAAAACTCTCTGGTAGCAGTTTGATACTTAGCTTTAGAGCCATGATAGAAATTAACCGGCAATTCCATATTTTTGAAACTTATAAACTAACATTTAATCCATACTCTGTCAAAAGCTTTACTGATATCAAGGAATGTTAAACACGTGATTTCATTGGAATCAATAGAAGAACATATTTTGTGATAAAGTTCAATTAGTTGATGAGTTGTTCAACGGTCTGGAAGAAATCCAGATTGATATTTATCCATCAAATCATTTTCATTCCAAAAAAGATATACATGTCTGAACATAATTCTTTCAAAAACCTTAAACACAAAGCTCATGAGAAAAGTTGGTCTATAAGTAGACGTTAGTGTTTTGTCTCCTTTCTTATCAATCGGCATAACATGAGCTAGCTTTCACTGTGCGGGGATAATAATGGCTTCATCTGATTTATTGATATTTGCAAGGGGACAGACATTTTTGCAACTATATTTGTTAACACTTTATGACTAATTTCATTGGGTCCAGCGGCTTTGTTTAGGTCAAAACTAGTTTTTACATTTATAATTTCTTGTCTATGTATAATGATGTCAGCAATATTAGTTTGATTTCTAACTTCAAAATGCAGTAGCTGTTTAGCATTGTTAATTATTTCTTTGACAGTTATGTTTTGAAATATGGCTTCATAGGACGATAGCAACAGTCCTTTTAGACCCTTAATACCTTCCAAATATTATTATTGCAAATATGCAATAACTCGGAATGGGCTTCATAACTGTGAAATATGGCTCCACGTGTCAATAATAACTGTCCATATATGCCTTTCTTACTTTCATATTATCATTTTTTAGGCCCAAATGATTAAAAGTAACTAATCCAGCTTCAGAATAAAAGAAACTCGCACACACACACTATGTCTTGAAAATATTCTTTTTAGGCCTACATTTCCAAAAGTAGCATGCAGACAGCATGCAACAATTTAAAGCACGTTAAGGATGTTGACATTGTGTAATAGGTCAGATTTTGCCTTCGAAAAGGATAAACGATTGCCCTAGACTCGTCCCCAAAAATAGGGGAAAAAACATAAATATTTTCATGCGTCTAATTTTAAAAAATGTATATCATGCCAAGCATACATTATTCATGTACACCGATGAAAAACTCAAAAGACGTTTTCTGATCAAGTTTGACTTCAAAAACTACACTATGCAATTTCTCGAGAAAGACCGCAATCATTTGGAATTCCAAGTTGTTGAGCACAATTTCTCAAGAAAAGGCTTATTCCAAGTTCTCACCCAACATAGCCGCTAAATTCGAAACGTCAACTGTAGGTAGGGTTGTGTTATTCCACGCGTATTTACAACTTGTCAAATATAGGATTTAATCCGGAAATATTCTGTACATATTGCCGAAAGGACCCTTCAGCCGACCGTAACTCGAGAGCAGCGAGAAATACCGGTAAGTGTCTAAAGTGCAAATCGATGTGTGCGGACAAAAGTGTCTGCACATTTTAAAGAATAGGCGCGATCATCACCCAAACAATCAATCAATATTAGTACAGGTTAGGGGAATGATTTATCGGCCTACATACATATGTACGTGTGCATGTAACAATATGCCTGTGTGCTCATATAAATGTACTTGTGCATGTAACAATCTGCCTATGTGTTCATATAAATATATAAATGTATGCAGTTTAGCACAAGACCATACCTGTTATGAAAACGAAAAAAAAAACAAAAACAAACAAACAAAAAAACAAAAATAAAATAAAATATGCTGATATTTTATGGATTTATGCAAAATAATTGAATTGTAAAACGGAGCAATCTAGATTTGCTTACTTTCTCTCTTTAACTAGCTATAGTATTATCATAGATATATAGACAGATAGAGAGGTAGAGAGGGATGGATGCATACGCAATATATATATATATATATATATATATATATATATATATATATATATATAGAGAGAGAGAGAGAGAGAGAGAGAGAGAGAGAGAGAGAGACTATCACTTTGTCAAAATGTGCTTCCATCAATCGCAAACAATAAATGATCAATTCAAATAGTTCACAAAACAGAAACCCCATGACATGTTAGATGATGTACATCATTCAGATTAAATGACGATATTTTTTAAAATTATTGGTAATGAGCCATTTGTGGCAAAACATATTTTTATTTCATCGGATTTAAAGGTACAGTATGATTTTACATACATAAAGTTTGCTCGTATTGTCCGTAATATAAATCTTATTTAGAACTAAAAGCTGGGAAATTGAAACGGGTTTGGTCACACTGAGTTGTTGTTCGTAAATTTCTTTTACTAAACTGTAAAGAAAAGGAATGTACTATTTTCGTTCCACAGACGACGAACCGTTTCTGAATACCAATACTTTGATTTAATTATCTATGATTTTTCCAAATATGAAAGAATTCTTCTGATAATAAATTAAATAACAATCTTAAAACACGTTACTGAGTATATAAATAGATTTTAATGCAGTAAAAAGCAGAAAATGTTAATATTCATTCTGACAATAAATCAAACGACAAATATTGCTAAGTATGTACAAAATATTTTAAAGCAGTATCAGAAAATAAAATGTTAATATTTCATAGTGATAGATTTAAATGATAGTTTGGGCTATTGGAAGCACGGGATGCAAAACCGAATCTCCATCACTTGACCTGTCTTGTATAGTGGAATTGAGGATGTTTTCTGAAACTTGAATATCGACCCCTTGATATTGTTTATCTCTTCTGACAATATGTGTACATTTTGCAACCCGTCTACATTGATTTGGTTAACTGCGGCCACGTAATCTGACATGTACGTTGAGACAAATGTTACTGAGGACTTTACACTCCTAGGAAAACGTGCTTCATTGACTACAATTCGTGTCTCGGTCGGGGTGGACGCAAGGCGAAGCCCAATAGTCGATCCATCTTCGTAAGTGACATTGATGCCCTTATTTGATTGGTTTATCTCCAGACTCCTTATGGGATTGGCTGTTGGTTTTCCTGTTCCATCAACCCCAGCAAATATCAATCCAGAAACGTCAACCAGTTCTTGTCCTCTTCTTGGTTTCGCATCACCTTCCTGAGTTTCACGATAAGGAAAAAATTCTCCGTTTTCATGGATGGTTAGAATCACATAATATTTACCTTTTGTGCTATATCTGTACAATATTACAATTTTCTCAACATTACTTGTGGTCTTTTTTCCTATGATCACGTCCATCCCCTCATTAGACGTATCGTTCACTTTGGACTTCTTGATGTACTGTGCGCCACGAATTCTATACAAATGGTCCTCGTGGAGAGGTATGTTACGCGATCGTGTGCTATTTTGTGTATAGTCTAGCCTCATAAAGTCTATCTCTATAGGCACATCTGAAGCGTTGTGGAAGAAAATATGAATCTGGTTTTCCAAAGAGGGTGAAATCGTTCCTGTCGGTATTACCCATCCCATCACGGGCAATTTAGGTGAAAGCGTATTTGTGTATATTTTGCTATCTTTCTTTCCTCTATGATAGTATTGTACCCCTACATCTATATCTTTGGTCAAACTGGCAAGACCTAGAGTGAAAAGCGCAGAAGATCCACTTTCTAGCTGTTTATTATACCCCAGAGTATAGCGAATTACCATTTTGTGCGTCTTATTAGCTTGTATCACCCCAGGAAATTTCTTTGCTTCTGCTATTCCTTCAACGATCGTAAATTCAACATCACTATTGGGAATTGTGCTGGAGAATTCCCTCCTGCTGTTATCCGGGTTACCAAGCCGCCATATTGCATTGTCACATGTATTAGAAGAGTTTCCTAGAGGTGAATTGTCATCAATATTTGTGTCAAATACGTTCTCTGCGCTTGAAATAATCATCGTTCCCACAATGTTAGGGACAGAAAACTCGACATTTATATTCTTGCGGTCTAAACAATTGCTCCTGGAGCTTTTTTGCTTTACCATCACGTCAGATATTTCATTTTTCTGACGCTCTGGACTCGATACAGCTGTTGAACTTACCAGATAGCCTTGCTTGGTTGTGACTATCGGTTTCACAGTTGAGCTTGATTCAGTAGCGACTTTTGGCCTTGCATCAGTTGTCTTACGTTGTCTTTCTACTGTCACAGTATTTGTGATGCTTGGCCCATGCATCGTTTCAACATTTCCAGAAGTGATAGTGGTAGTTTGCATGTCACTGCTTTTATGGATGACATCTGTATCCTTAAATTCTGGGGGCATACATTCAGATTTCTTTGGCCCCTCTACAAGTTCATAGCCACATATAAAGAAAGTCTGGTCCACATATTTGTTCACTTTCAGTACAATTTTGTCCAACTCAACACCAAAGCAGTCCGCATAAGTGACAGATAAAGTAAGATTGATTGGTTCAGCATGTGTCTCAAATTTACCTAAGGGTCCGCTCGATAGAAAATCGTTCCAGTACTCTCCCCAATTTGAGTGTTGATAAGTTGAAAATGTTCCAAGGAAATACTGGTTTTTCAAAAGTTGTACCGTGTCCGACATCCCATCGTTCGAATATGAAACGTTTTCTACTGAAACAAACATGGATTCATTGGGGCACAGTCTGATGATTATGAAATCGTTTTCGTATAAATGCAGTGACCCACCTCCGGACGCATTCTGCCTATAAACTGCTCTAGCACCTGTCCACGGGCGATTTATTTCAATATTTTCTAGCTCAACATCAATTATTTGTTCCGCATAAATGTAACTAGTCAGCGTCAGCATTAACAAAACAACCACATATTTTATTTGACACTCCATGACTTCTACAGATCGAACAGTAATTTAGTAGGCTTGGGTATGGCCTTATATCAAGTGTCACTCCTTTGAAGCGGGAGTGTGGTTAAATTTCCATTTATGTCAAAAGATAAACCTGACAATGACGTACGCTTACAAAGATTAAGCGAATAAAGACAACCTTGGGTCATATTAGTTCTAATAAGTAGTATGTAATAATGGGCGTATATATTTGACCTTTACACCTTCGTTCCTAAACGAACTTTGAGACGAGACGTACTTTATATTTAAATTCTCGTTAATTATAAGTACAAAGAGGAAAGTAAACAAGTTATTTATCCATAAAAGGCAGGCTTGTTTTCAAAGAATCGGCGTAAATATTATTTTTCATATATTATCTGGTAACATTTATAAGAAGGATCACGTTCGGTGATCATCAAATAGCTCGGAGCTATGAAAATCCTTACTTTTGCATGAACGCGCTTTTCAGAATATATCTAGAAATAAAATATTTTAACACTCAATAGCACTTCGGCAACCGTATAGTGTAATCCATCAAATTTTGTTTTCTTTATGAAGCAATATTTTATTTCTGTCAGTGCAATGTGTCTGTGGTTTTATTGCTGTCGTGTTTATCTTGATATCACAAGAAGACAGTGCTGTCTAGCTCGTTCAACCAGAGTCTTTGTAAAATGCTTAAACGCGCGATGCTCGAATCAATATTATTTAAAAATTTGATTTCCATTTTTATTTGAACTCTTGACGTAATTTTAGTTTAAAAGGAGGTGTTTGCTGACTTAAATGTGTCTTGTTTTTGACTTTCGTGTAAAATTACGGTTAAACATCGTTCATTTCAGTTAGGTAGATAGATCGTAAGGACAGGCCTGTCTAGCTCGTTCAACCAAACGTTCTCAGTCCAGAGTCTTTGTAAAATGTTCTAGCGCGCGATACTCGAATCAATATTTTTTAAAATTAGATTTCCGTTTTTATCTTATTATAATTTAAGTTTTAAAAGGAAGGTTATGCTAAACTAAATGTTTCTTGTTTTTGACTTTAATGTAAAATTACGGTTAAACTTCGTTCATTTCAGTTAGGTAGATAGATTGTATTACTGCAGTACCTTTTATAATATAGAAATTGATTATATCAGCTATTGTCTTGGAAATAAATCAGCTTATATGGCTCGATGTAAGTAAAAAGGATATCTTCTCCAGAGAGAAACCTAATTTGATGAATAGCAGGTATTTTATTAAACTGAATGCAAATGAAAATCTGAAAAATATATGTGCTAATTAAAATGTAACATAGTTTTAAACTACATGAGCTGTAAATTATTATGAGTTAAATCTTTGGTTTATCAGTTTCTCCAACATCCATGGAGGATTAAAAAAAATCTCACAATGATGCAGTTTTGGTCTATGGCAACAGTAATGTTATCTTTAACTTTTCTTAATCCCTACAGTAGGTAACCAACAGGCACTTTGTTTTTATCATTCATTATATTGTTCTGTTAAAAGTTTCGTTTTGAAACTCTGTTATACACAACATTTGTTGGCTTCACATTACTTGTTGTAATTGTGTTTACAATCGTTTGTACTAAGGTTTTGTTGTTTTATACAAATATTTAATGTCATTTTAATGTCAAGAGACACATTGATAGATGGGACATGGGAACCATTATCATGGTCTACCATGGGGTTATGAATTAAGAGCGGCTGAACGCACATCTTGTGGACACATTAATATTAATTGAACATATACAAGAACTAAACACACTGTTACAAGTTCAAGGAATAGAAGCCAATGCACTTCGATATTTTATAAAAGATTTTTCTTCTTAATTATGAGTTTTTACTCGGTAGCTATCTCTGTACTTTTTGGAATGTGTACGTTGGTGAAAGGAAGTCATGATCTGATCACATGGTATGAAGCCGTAACTGGAATAGACTCTATGTACACAATGTTACGGATCCACATGTCCAATAATTATACCGTGCCAATCTATAGACTCAATGATTATTACACGGCCAGATTATGACCAATATCGGTTATTCGAATCACGAGCGGTCGGATAGCATCAGTGTGTCGTACGATAATGGCTCAGAAATCGGCTATTTCCAAACCAGGGAGGACAACAGTATAGAACAAACGTAGTCCGTTTTGCGGAACTCCAGCCATGTTGGAAGCGAAACGGAACTCTGACAAGGGTGTCCTAATCTGAAGATAATGCTTTTGGAGCAAGATGACGAACATTGAATTGAACTGGACTTTATTGAATTTACATTGGATGATATAGGTGGAAGTTTTGATGCGGTCTCGTTTTGGTATGGCATACTCTTTCCACAGCCGATATAACTGGAGTCTTCCATGTGACAAAACTTCTTATAACATACTAATTTGAAGCAAAATCTTGTTAAGCTGCTAATTACTTCTGCCAATACATTATAAATACACGCATCTATTTAATTTCTTTTTAATATCCCCTATCTTTTGTATTCGTTCTTTCTTTCTTTCAGTTCTTTTTTAAATACTCTAACGCATAGAGCTACTGATTCACTTGATACATGCATTTTTATGTTAAAATATGTTCTTTATGCACAACAGTTACCTCCATTTCTCAAACAAAGAGCTGACTTTGTAAATTACATCTTCTTTGCTTTAACTAAGAAATATTAACAAAAACTCTATAATTTTTACATTGGTTGGACTTCGTCATTAGAAGATCGTATAATTACTCATCATACATGTCAAACAAGAAATCTCCACCACTTGCATGTCCACATGCCCAGTTTCTGATTTCACAACCCAGTTCTTCCGAGTACAGCACTAATCCCCCAAGTATCACTTCTAATTCTAGGATCATTTTTAGCATGTAGACATTTGTCTCTGTCTGAAACAGTATCAGGAGTTGCGAGACACAACACTCTCACGCAAGAACTAACCAATGGAATCTGGGTACGATTTTTATTATTACTTTTAGATTGGTTGGTTGGATGGTCGGTTTATAACTGCACTTTCAGTGCTTTATTTGGCTATATCTTGCTGAAGAAATGGGAGCTAAGTACCTTTCTCAAGAACGCACACAAGCAACCCGGGCTGGCCTAGGCGGTTATCGAACCTGCTACCCTTGGATTACGAGTTCGACGCTCTTCGAATTGAGTTACCGCTGCTCGCTATTCCTGAAAGAATGCAAACTCCATACAACTTATTTGATCCAAACTTGTCTTCTATGTTTTCCTTCTTCTAGTTATCGTGTCTTTCTTTCTGTCTGTCTACCTATCTATCTATCTTTGTACGTCTGTATTTCTTTCGTCCCCTTTGCCTATCGATCAAGAGAGATGTTTACATGGCTGGATGCTTTCGCCAAAAATTTCAAAATAAAATATTTCATCTTGCGTCAAAGTAAACCCTCTAACTGGTATATCACGCATTATAAAAGAAATGTCTTGGGGTTTGGGGAAAGAAAGCAAGAGTAATAATGAAGAGCTTCTGACAGTTATACTAACCGAAAACCGAAAACGCTGACTGTGCATTTTACTTTAGTTTCTTGCATTACGAATTTCGATCTTTGGATTCTATCCTTTTCATTTCATTTCATTTCAACTGCTGGAGTTTGAGACAGTTAATTATGAATAAAATTCTGAATTATAATATAATAAGCATGAAATCTGAGCTCCCAATTAAAACTTCTGAAAGAAAACTGAGAGAAAAAGAGAAAAGCCTTTATTACTATAAATAGGACAAAACTCATCATTGTCTTTACTAATAATGGTGCCGTTCACATTTTTTTCTATGGTAAAAAATGTTTGACATTTTTGTATTACCTATAAGTCTTCATGCTCTTGTTAACCTTGAAAACGCACCCCTTAATTTAAAATGGGTATAGTGGTCTGTTTGTTTTTAGTTTGTTTAGTAATTCCTTCTTTGCTTCAAACTTCAGTGTCATGCCTATAATGGGTAACTGGAAACTACATCACTCAAATAAATCATCCTACATCTACGAAGAAGATCCGTTAAGATTTTTCAGATATATTCTGTACAAAAGTTACATGCCATACCCAATAGATATAAATCTCTTGAAAATTAATTTCAGCTTTTTCTATTTTGCCTCCTAGTAGAACGATAACATTTGCTTTCTATACAGATTGTTTGGAGATACAAATCACGATGCGAATATTATTATTCAGGTTAGAGACGATTTAACTTGTCCTCTACTGAGATTAGATATCGACTCAGAGGATTACGGCACCCCTTGCTTTGCTTTCACGCATCAACCCCAATACCCTATCGACTAAGCACACACACCTAAAAAGGGATGGAACATAGTCGTGGATATCGGCATTCGTGAGTAGCAGACACACTCGCTTGGCGACCAAGTAATTAACTCTCATATTTGTACACAGTCACTCCGGGCTACTCTGACAGAAATCAAGGCATATAGAGGTTAATATACAGAAAGTTACAAATATATACACCAGAGTGGCTAGTGTTATCCGTGGATCCTATGAGAAGATGAGCTATAATATGAAGTGAAATTATACATGAAGAAAGAATACTCTCATACAGGTTAGATAATTTTGTTTCGTCCTCTACTGAGATTTGAATCCGGGTCTGCGGGTTACGGCACTAATTCCCTTCCCTAAGATGAGAGTTAATTACTGAGTCGCCATGCGAGTGAGTCTGCTACGCACGAATGTCTGTGTCCACGACTATGTTCCATCCTTTTTGGGGATGTGCGCTTAGTCGAGAGGGTCTGGGCCTGAAGCATGCACCCGGATTCGATCTCAGTGGAGGACGAATTAAAAAATTCTCTAACCTGTATGATATAAAGCCGTGTCTTAATTTCTTTTTTTTTTTTCTTTTCTTTTCTTGTGCAAGTTTTCTTCTACCCATCTAATTTGTTCAATCATTTGAAATTTGTTACTGGCATGTACTGGCCCTTAGCCCAGCCATCGGGGTTATTGTTTCCTTGTACACAATGAAGGACTTGTATGTTGATTGACTCATCATACTCTCCATCACATTTCATCTTTCTCTCTATGTCTGCATAGCATTCATTATTTATCTGGGCTCCATGATCATGCATTGCATTGACTGCGTCATCAGACTATAATTATCTGCTCTATACGATTTGTAGACGATATGCCGTTTTTGCGGAGTGACACGGCTTGTCCTATAGGGTCAACGCCGTTGATTGTGCTAGCTCACTAGCTGTGCTAAAGTAGATAAACATTTCCTCCTATTGGGCGTATTCGTTGCATCTAGGGTGCAAGAGCTCTTGCGTTGCACCTCTGGTACTCTTCTTTTATCTTGCAGAGCCAAAGCAACATCCCCAGTATGAACATTTACTGTGTATGGTTAAAGATCATACCATTTTAAAGTTTGCAAGTGATTCAACACTAAAATATCACTATCGTCCAGGGACTCGAGGGTGGTTTCGTTTTCTAAATTTGAGTGACCATAAATGTTTTCACACCCTTATACGAGATAGTAATAATTTACATTTGCAAGTGGTCTATCTCTGAAATATCACAATTGTCCAGCTATGAACTACCACTATGGTCTAGGGACGCAAGGGCATTTTTGTGTTTAAATTTAAGTGATCCAGAAATGATGTCTCACCCCTATACGAGCTGGTGGTGGGGGTGGGGGTGGGTGGGGGTGCAGTGTAGACAGTAAATGCCAGTTCTGGAATTTTAAGTTTCTAGTGTATAATTTTTTTCAAAATAATGATCTTTGGATTTTTTGTTGTTTTGTTTTAATTTTCAAGTGGTCTGGAAGTGTTATTTACTATCTACTTAAATAAGGCACTGAATTGCATTTCCAAATATTGCTGAAAGGTAAGTAACATTTGTATTCAGATTATTCAAAGATTTGTTATATTGATGATGATGACGACGACGACGATGATGACGATGGTGATGATTATGAGGAGGAGAAGGATACTACTACTACTACTATTACAATGCTACTACTACTGCTATTACTACTACTACTACTACTAATAATAATAATAATATTATTATTATTATTAAATACACCACCAACAACAAAAGCATACCCTTGTCAGTAAATTATTCTCCTGCATCACCTTCTTCTATTTCTGTTTATTATCGTTATCGTTGTCTCCCTCTCCTCTTCGCTCTCCTCTTCCTCCTATTTATCACAATTCTCAATTTCTTCATGATCTTCGGACAGGCAAAAATTTTTACAATAAAATAATGTTACTAAATATTCAGTATATTCCTTTAAGATTAAGTCAGAGGTCATGAAAAATGTGCGCAAGATAAGATTGGATAGATTTAAAGTAAATCAGATCTAAATTCGCCTGCATCAAATCAGAATTAAATCAGTTTTTGATTCATACAATGAGGTGGTCAAATCACTGTCATGCTAAACACTGTGGAAAATTTCAAATGCATGTGTCATTCATGGTCTATAGACAATTTGCTAAGATAAAAGATTCGGTTCTAAAAGCTATGTACATCTCGCCTCAGAAAGTTCGAGTTCTTGATTTAGGGACCAAATCGCTCCGGTCAAAAAGACTCGATTATCTACTCATATATAATTCACATCTATATTTTCATCGCTTTTTATCAAGTTTTATCCAGTTATTTTGTTTTCATGTTTACAAGAAAAATTTAAGAGACTTAGATATTTACTCTGTGTAGACATTAAAATGTGCATTATCTAACAAAGTAGTCTTATAGGTAGAGATGACAGTGCAGACATTACAATGTGCATTATCCAACAAAGTAGTCTTATAGGTAGAGATGACAGTGCAGACATTAAAATGTGCATTATCTAACAAATTAGTCTTATAGGTAGAGATGATAGTGCAACGCATGATTTAAAAGTCTTCATACATTCTTAACGTATCTAATTTGGAAGCAATTTAGATTTTATTTTCGAAGACGTTTGAGTTTCCAAATTGCTTGATTTTGATTTTTCTGATTTCCGTTTAAGCTTTAAATGTAATGAATTCTTCAATTACCTCAGTAAAGATCCAGTTATAAGGAAGACTTGTGGCTAATAAAAGCTGGTGGTTTATGATTCTTGCAATTAGCGTTATATCACTAATCATGTGCCTTGTTTTCAAAATAGAAGTGTTTGATTTAGATTTCTTTTTTTAAAATTAGTTTTCAATAAATTTTAAAAATCAAGATAGAAGTCCAATCAAAAGCTTCGTCAGAGCCAATAATGTTAACATTTTCCACACCTTATACAGAAATGGTTCTTGAAATGCAACATTAAGTCAGAGCACTCTGACTGATTGCGCAGCATTTGCATAATTTGACATTTTGGTAATTAGTGGCAAGCTACCTCTTATTTCCCCTCAATGTTTCTATAACATTTCTCTTCAAAAATATGGGTCTTAATTGGCCCATGATTCCAACACAACTTGGCTGCCAACATCTTGTAGTTTTGTCTCCGAATGCAGAAAGGAAAACGGAAATTAGAAAAATCGATTTCAATTTAGCAGCGCATGCATTTGTGTAAATTGTTTGTAATCCGTGAGTGCACTCTGAAAAATTACAGTGCTTGCAGAGTACACAATATTTCGTGCGAGTCAAATACTAATTATATATGTCATCAGCCACTGTGACGATGTTTCGTGGAGAAAAAAAAACGCTCCATTTTAAGCTCATTCATTTGTTTTTGCAGGCTTCGTTTATGACCCATTGCAAGTTTTCACAAAGAAATTATGATTAAAGATTCGTTTTTTAATTTTAAAAAATATCTTTACCAATTATCACTTGTTTGATATTTGAAGAAAAACCCCACCTTGTAACATAAGCAAATAAACATTTATTGCTCAACTTGAAAAAGATACAGAAGAATTTGAAAAGTCTATTTGAATAATATTCTCAGTTCACATATCAGGTTCTATAACTTTCTGATTTTCACAAATATACTCAAACGTAAAATGTGATTGTATCATAGCTTTAATTTGAAAGATGATAATACCCCAGGTAACAATTTAAATTTAGAAAAGTACACAGTATGTCTTCATGATGACGGTTTTTATCTTTCGAGATGCACGCAATGAAAGCATATTGCCTGTCTTCCCAGATGGCTACTCTTCAGTTAAAAAACCCCAAACAAACATAGTTTAAAGGCAATAGTGTGTTAGAATAATTGGTTTATATTCCTTAAGAATAAAAGAAATGAAGATTTTCAAAAATTTCCTTGGTCAATTAATAATTAATTCATTTATTTATTTTAATTGTTTGTTATTTCGATAGTGTCTTGGTTGGGTAGCTGGCATAGACTGTAAATACCCTCTCCCTGATTAAGATCGCGGATGAAAGACCATTTGAGTGAACAAGAGTCGACAATCACATCTTTTTTATGTAAGGCTGGTTACATTTTTTCGTTGTTTTGTTGTATGTTCATCAGCGTTATGAATTTCACCCAGACTTCTAACTTTATACAGTATCTCATGACATAATGCTTTCTATTTAACGCAAGATTCCTTGCAAGTTAGCAAATCTCCTGGAAAAATCAGAGAAGCAATATTAATGTGTTTCTGAAGGACTACAGAAGGATGCAATAACAGATGATTTTGGCCTAGTTAGTGTAGTAATACCTTTATGGCAAGTCACGTCCACATCGCAACTACAGGAATTGACAGCTGTTACAGTTTGTTTCATCAGATGTGACGATGCCAAAAACTGGATCTAACTAAATTGCTACTAAACACAACCGCCTAAAATATTACGAAAGAAATATTACAAAAACTGAGTCTTCCTGTTGTACAATGTATCAGATCCTCTCCACATTTTCATCATTTAAAAAGTACCACTACAAAACCTTCCTTTTTTGGAACTTACCGTACCGTGGTTCCTAACAATTTGATATTTTGATGTTAAAACACATTCCTATCCTTGAATATGTCTGAGTTGTTTTTAGTTTTTATAATTTCTAAACATTTTTTTGTTTTTACATTAAAAATGATAATTCTTCCTGATGATGACTCATTAGAGACACACTTCCAACAATCTAAGGAAAAACAAACGAACACATTGCACTAAGAAACAAGTTGAGTATCAAACATTTTAAGCACATTTACATGCGCTTCGATGGATAGAACAGGGATTCAAACATTTTTCTTTCGAGGGTAAATTGATCAGCCTTCATTGCCTTAAAAAGACTAAATATACTGATTTTTCATTTAACATCTCCAAAATCGATTATCTGAATAAATGTGTCGGTCTTGCAGGATATTACATCGAGAGCTTATGATACCTCCACACCTTCATGAACACGAGAGTCGAAAATTTGTAGAAATAGATCGAATTAGAGAGATCCTGAGTGTACTGTTTCTTATAGAAATTAGGGGTCAATGAACCGGTTAGCTAAACATGCGAGAGATAATTTGATTTATTTTATGTTTAGCAATATCGCATTTAAATAGTATAGTTCTCATACAATGAAACAGTCAAACACTGGACATGGATGGAGAAATCGCAAGTATAAGTTTCATTTACGCTCTTCGGACCAATTTTTCTCCGAATTCCAAAGCGTTCTGGCTTATGGATTAACGATGTCTGTCCAGAAGTCCGTCTGTCTTGTGTCAACAGTGCGGCTAAGATTTGCGTTTATGTCATTTTCTCAGACTCTATTACTTGTAGAGTAACGTGTGTTTGTATGCAAATTGTTTCACGAAGAGTACTACATCCATCAGTTAAAACTAGATCACTCTCACATATATTTAACGCTCTAGTGACCTGCATTAACCTTCATGTTTAATCCCCTTGCGGGCTCGGGGATGTAGAATAGGCCCGATTCGCCCTCCCGTATGTCGTAAGAGGCGACTAATGGTAGCATAACATGTCTTGGTGCAGTGGTTAGCATACTGAATTCGCCACCGAAAGGATGCGGGTTCGAATCTTATTATTGGATTAGAGTGTGTCTGCTATTGTGGTGTCTCCTTGGGAAAGGCACTTTACTCCAACTGCCTCGGCATAAAATATCCCACTTGTGTTGTTGTGCCGTAAAACCAAACCAAACCAAACAATCAGAATTAGGTCACTGTGACCTATAATTCATGTTTACGTGATCTGCATTACCTTTGCGTTTAGTTTAGTTCCTTTGACACTATTGTATGTAACATCGTTCATAGATACATCATATCTTGCAATATATATAGTGGTAGATTTCCGTCCTACATTAAATAACATGTGCGATGCATAAAGTATTGGTCTGGGATAATCCGGAAGAATTATGATATATACCGTTATCAGTACTGTATCTGGTCCAATAAACTAGATGATGGAAATAATCCTGATTACTTAGGGAACACTGACAAATTTAATGTTCACGCATAGTTTCATATGTGCATGAAATACGTATGTTTCATTTTGTCGTATCACACAGATTGATAGATAAAGCCTACCAAAGTTGGACAAGCATGAATCTGGAAACTTCAAAATTAGGTAATAATCATCAATATAAAACGTTTACTGGAAACAGATCAAATATATCTCCTTTGATATACCATACACTTTCAGAAAATATCTGTCAAAATTGAAATGTTCGAATCATGCTTTAATGAAAGAGATTGGAAGAGAAAAGAAACTTTTTTTTTAAAAAAATAAATAATTCCTTTCCAATATTTTTAAAACAAAATTATAACGTGTTCGAAGATAAATTTAAATCGTCTATGCATGTCTTGAGTAAAATTTTATAAGAAATTGTACGATACAGATATTTACTATCAATGTCATTCTAAAGAAAATAGATTTCGTTAGCTACCTATATTAATTCGAAAACAACATTTATTTTCCTGTTATTACTTATATCATGATTTGTACAACAATATGACTCCTAGTCTATTGTTATTGAACATTTGTTAATAATGCATGCAAGTGACAAATTCGTTTATTTCTCTCTCTCTCTCTCTCTCCAGATAAAGAGGGGCAATTGTTATATTGCCCTCGATTCCTTTACCGTGCTGGACCCACTACGAAATTTATGTTGATCTTTTCTCAGTGAGATCTAAATCATACTGCTTTAATAGTAAAATCTGACGCAGTCGACTAGATCAGTTATAACAGATCAATATGATGAATATTTTTGAATCTGAACGAATAATGAGAATCTATATTTCTAATCATTTAATGGCATATAAAACCTTTTGATTCATCTGCACGCACGTAGAAAAAATGTATATAAACGCATTTTACTCATTACAGCAGTATGACTTGTAACTTTCAATGACGTGATTTGTTGCCTTTCTGATAATTTACTCGTAATTACGAGATAGCTAAGTCGTAAGAAGGAGATGGTAACTCGCAATTGCCAGATAGTTAAGTCGAAATTACGAAATACCAAGTCGTATATACGAGACCCAAAAATAAAAAAAAATGATATCGACGTGTCACTAACCGGCTTCCGTAACCTGCCAGTGTTGTGATATAATGACAGACATTGCTTCTTATACAAGGGAAACGGCGATTTACTGCCAACAAATATGGGAATAACCGTAGACGTTGCAGATACAATTCCAACGCGCGTAATACGCTCAAATTACGTTCAGAATACATACCAAATACGTGGCTACATCCCCGTCAAGGAAAGTTTTGCCCATTTTCTATTATTAGATTTATACTTTGTAGAAAAGTTGTAGCCCAGGGAATACTACAATCACTTTGGTCTCTGAAAAGTCAATTATTTGTGATAAATACGTTATGGTTTGTATAATTACTTTGACACAATGTGCTTGAGGTATACTGGAATTTTACTCGAATTCCTTATGTCATCAAACTTTCCTTGAATATGCACAATAACTGATTTAAAACTATTTAAAGGTAAATCAGCCATGTAAACAGTATGTTCACAGTTTCTTGGGATTTTCATTGCCATTCACAAACAAAATTGTAACATTTTCGAAATTTACACTGGATGATATGTTCCATTGGTTACTAAAGGCTTAGGGTCAAAAAGGGATTTGTTTCTTTTGTATTTCAGACAGTTTTTAAATTTGTTTTGAAAATTATAAAATAAACATCATCAAATATATCGTAACAAACCTAGGGCATATGCTGTTTGTATTTATGTCTCCGTTTAAAGCTTTGTTTGATTTAGTGATTATTTGTTTTATTATGTGCAGTCGGTTCTGGGAAGATATTTCAAACGAATAATTAGCCAATTACTAAGAGCAGCCGTCATAATGTACAGTATTCACGAGACTTTATGGTAGCATGGATTAGTTCGCAAAATGGACCCTTCCTAATTTCTTAACATAAGGAATTCTAAGTGTTTGTTCATTTTAGATAGGAATCCTTATGTCGTATTAGCGCGTTAAGAACCCTTCAGTTCACAACGACAGTTTTTCTGAGTTCCCTGGAAATAGTAGAAACATCGACCTCAAGCCAGCTTCATGCAGGTGCTGTTAGATCCTTTGTGTCCCAGAAGATTTTCTGGTGGCAGCGCTGGGATATTGGATAGAGTTTTTATATTTTTGTTTGTTTGTCATTTTGAGCTTAAGTCAGGCTATTCGATAAGGCAACAAGAGGGAAAAGACGTTATATAATACCAAAATATGATCTGAGAAATGTCTTTTATTGTATAAAGAAAGAAGATAATGGTTTTATTTTAGTCTCCGTTGAAAGGCGAGCAGTTATATTTTTTATGAGCCGATGCTGTTGTATTGTTACCGGTAGGATATAATTTTGGGGTGGAGTGGAGTATGTTTTAATAGAGTGACATAGGATATAATTTTGGGGTGGAGTGGAGTATGTTTTAATAGAGGTCTATCGGATCTTCCATTAAATGTGTTGCGCATTTAGAGGAAACAAAGCCAGTTGAACTGAATTTTGAGCTAGAACAGAAAATATTGGAATTTAATAATGTCGCATAGGCGAATTGCAAATATAATAGTGATTCTATAATGAATTGCTTCCCAGTCAGGATTCAGGAATTTATAGCTTTGTGTCTGATTGATAAAAGAAGATCCTTACAACAGATCCTTTCTAACTTGTCCCTTTCCCCCTCCCCCCCCCCCCACCCCCCCCCCCCCCCCCCCCCGCATATGTGGTCATGCTATTGAATGAATAGTAATCATTACACTGGTCTACAATTTTTTGGAAGTAGTCTGCTTCCGAGGTAAAATGTGCTATTTATTAGGGATTTTGATGTGCTGAATTCAAAAATGAGAATTAAAACAACTGATTGGCTACTGTTTCCAAGATATTTAAGTTTTTACATTTTACGTCTATGTATATTGTGTACATAGTAGAGTTTTAATCATAAATTGTTAACCTAGGTCTTTTCATGTGTTTTTTATGGTTGCTTTACATGATAATATTCCACCTGTCCTGTTTATGTAACACTTTAAAAAACAGCAAAAGGGTTATATAAATAAAAAATATATTCAAACAAAAGTCAAAAAATTATTATGTATATATAAGTACATAGTTTAGTCCTTATTCAGTGTCTACTCGGCGCTTCTTGGGTTGTCTCTTGTATTCATTAAATGGAGCATCTCTTGTCACTGTCCAGCAATAGTCTGCAAGCATTGATGGGCTCCATTTGCCCTGATAGCGTTTCTCCATTGTTGCAATGTCCTGATGAAATCGCTCGCCGTGTTCGTCGCTCACTGCTCCGCAGTTCGGTGGGAAAAAATCTAGATGAGAGTGCAAAAAATGTATCTTTAGTGACATGTTGCAACCAAGGCTTTTGTATGCCTTGAGGAGGTTTTCCACCAACTCCCTGTAGTTGTCTGCCTTATTGTTTCCGAGGAAATTTGTTGCCACTAACTGGAATGCTTTCCATGCCGTCTTTTCCTTGCCACGCAGTGCACGGTGAAATGCATTATCTCGAAGACGTTCACGAATTTGAAGACCAACAAAGACACCTTCCTTTATCTTAGCTTCACTTAGTCTTGGAAATTTTCCACGGAGGTACTTGGAAGCTGCTTGTGTTTTGTCCATGGCCTTGACAAAGTTCTTCATCAGACCCAGCTTGATGTGCAAGGGTGGTAACAAAATCTTCCTTGATTCAACAAGTGGTGGATGCTGAACCCTTTTCATCCCAGGCTCCAATGATGTCGGAGTGGCCAATCTCTCTTGATGTAGTGGGAATCTCTCGCACGACTATTCCATTCGCAGAGAAAACAGCAGTACTTGTGTATCCAGTCTGCAGACCAAGCAAGAGAGCAAGAACTTTGAAATCGCCACAAAGCTGCCACTGATGTTGGTCATAGTTTATGCACCTCAAAAGTTGTTTCATGTTTTCATAGGTTTCCTTCATATGGACTGCATGACCAGCTGGAATTGATGGCAAAACACTGCCATTATGCAGCAAAACAGCTTTATGATTCGTCTTCGATGAATCAATGAACAGTCTCCACTCATCTGTATCATGAACGATGTTGAGGGCTGCCATCACACCATCGATGTTGTTGCAGGCTACAAGATCACCTTCCATGAAGAAGAATGGGACAAGATCCTTTTGAGGGTCACGGAACATGGAAACCCTAACATCACCTGCCAAGAGATTCCATTGCTGTGAACCCAACAGCTCTGCCTTACTCTTGGGTAGTTCCAAATTCCTGACAAGGTCATTCAGTCCACATTGTGTTATGAGGTGTGGTTCAGAGGAGGAGGATGGGAGAAAATATGGGTCATGTGACATTGATGGTTCAGGACTAGAAGTTTCATCCTCTTCCTCGTCTGACTCAAGTGAGAATGATTCTGGTGCATCAGAAACCGGCAGTCCATCTCCGTCGGGTACTGGGCGTATAGCTGAGGGAATGTTTGGATAATGCACAGTCCACTTTCCCAACTGGAGGCACTATGCAGAAGTAACAATTGCTGATATGATCTGGTGGCTCTCTCCAAATCATTGGCACTGCAAAAGGCATAGATTTCCTTTTCCTCTTAAACCACTGACGAAGATTTGTTGCACAAGTGTTGTAGCATATGTGTGGGGCCCATATCTTGTCCTGATCTCCGATTTTGCAGCCAAAAAAAAGGTGATAGGCTTTCTCAACCATAGTGGTTATACTGCGCTTTTGTGATGCAAAAGTCACTTCACCACAAACATAGCAGAAGTTATCTGCATTGTTCACACAAGTACGAGGCATCTCTGCTCACTTTGGCTAAACAGAAATGTGTCTCTTTGCAAAATCAAACACTGACAAATAAGAGAGCACGACACTGTATGATTTGTAGAGCTGATATAGGGCAATTTTTTCAGCAGAGTGATGTAAGCTTAGTTATGATTGCATCATCTATGACTTCTAGGAATAACATGATGCAATTCATATCATGTATGATGCAATCATCCATGACTTCTATGAATAACATGATGCAATTCATATCATGTATGATGCAATACCAGCTTCAGATTGCATCATTCATTGTTTTGCCTAAAAGGCAATTACTGTATAAACTCAGTCATAGATTTATTCATAGATCCAGTCAAAGATGTATTGTAGTCATTTCTGGTTTAAATTGAGATCCCTTCCCTATATAACTCACTTATCCTCCGCCATTCCCAAGTCAAGGGTCGTATATACTGACCCAGTATAATATCTTTAAAACTAGAGCCAATCAACACTTTTAAGCATCATATTTTTTCTCGGTGACCCAGAATTAGTAAAGTTTGACCACATTTATTGCGGAAGCATTTTGGCTGTAGACTAGTGTTATTCTGCAAAATAATAGGCATTTTATTTCGCAATTGATATAATGGAGGGTAACTATTCTCTCCGTGATAGTTATTTGGTTGAGTAAATGACCATAACGGCGTGAAACGGGTTGAATCGACGAAGTTGCACGGATGAATGAAATAGCTTCGTGCACTACTAATGATGTTTATAGGTACCCTTGTACCCTTGCAACATGTATATGCCAATTTCAGTCACTCAGAGAGAGAGAGAGAGAGAGAGAGAGAGAGAGAGAGAGAGAGAGAGAGAGAGAGAGAACGGTAAAGCGTGAACGTTCACTCGGTAATACATTGAATGTTCAACCACCAACACACAACATTACACAACAAATTACGTGCTTTATCTATTGCACTGAAAATTGTGGATCAAAACGGCTTTACTCCTTGGATAATACATTATTGTTCATCTCAGCGGTTACAGCAATAAATAGTCTTTTATTATCACAGAAATTAACGTCAAAGCATCTCGATGTCTAGCTGCTATTCGCGTCTCAGACTATACATTGTGGGGTCAGGTGACCAAAGTACTCGTAGTCATGTTTTTGATTTAAACGGGGAGACACCCACGTACGCCTAAAGTTGACCTTGTTTCAACTCATTGTCGGCATTATTACAATGAAAAAATATTAATGTCACGATCTTTCGACATTTTGAATCGGACAGAAAATACAAATTCAAAGTAAAATTTAGGACAATTTATTAAACAATGATCCTTGAAGTGTCGCCCCTAATTTTAGCTGCTATCATTAATATTGAAAATATGCACAAATCTATTTTGCACAACCCTATAAAGTGTCCAATGTATTTGCGCAGACACTATAAAATCCATGTCTGACTGAAGAAGGATGTCCATGGAGCAAATAAGATCAATCTTTTTAAAGGAAATTATTGTTAGTTTCCTTCTAAAGCATACATTTTGCTTTAAAGCTGCTGTTTTTTACGGTTCTGGCGATCCCCCCCCCCCCCCCTTCCCCTAACAACAGCAACTCCCCAGGGATGCACGCACAAGAAAGCGGAAAGGAGACATGATATGCGAAAGAGTTTCCAATATTATCGGGCACACCATTTTATTTACATAATACGTGCGTGGTACACCATTCTGTTATTATGATATACCTTTATTCATTAAAGGGGAGAAAGACAGTCCAACAAGGAATTACTCTTTTGCTTCAGGAATCAAAACAGCTCCAAAATACACGTATGTAAAAAAAAAAAAAACCTTTTAAAGAGGATTGCAGCTCTGATTTAATCTTTTTTTCCGAGTCTGAATGAATTTTTGTAATTATTTCCTGGCGATAGCTATTAATATTATTATTATTATTATTATTATTATTATTATTATTATTATTATTATTATTATTTACGATGATTGAAAAACAAACTCTATGAACTTATTTAAATTACTCTTGACGGTTCAGATGGTAGTCTTTGAGGTGAAGGAAACCGGGAAAGCATAGTTTTTCGATGCGTGCGCACGCATCATTTCAGTCTTGAAACTGGAAATTGAATTAAGACTACATAGGTGCAAAGCAAGCGTATTACTACTATGCTCTCTAAGGCCCAATTGTTATTATTATTATTATTAATATTATTATCATTATTTATGTTGATGATTAGTATATTAATTGTTATTGTCTTTTGAAAATATTTCAATGCAAGACATGCGCATGCAATCTCTTTTTATTAGTTTTGTTTCTTCCATCTTCATGATCAAGCATATTAACATCCTTACCAACTTTGACAATGCCATGAGTTACATTGTTTCCATTAGCAAACATTATGTAAACTTTACTCTTTGGCTAAAGTCCCAAACTGATTCCATCAAAATCAGGTTTCACATTTTTTCCTTTAAATTTCAATATCTCCAATTAAACATTTAGTTATTGATTTACTTGGAACAGAAAAGGTAATTTTGGCCAGTTGATTAAAATAACCTTTCTTTTATTGTCATTTGCGATATGGTACATATGTTGCATTCCACTCACATAAATTTAAAGTATCCATGAAATAATTTGCAGCCTGTTTTCCAATTTTGTGCTGGTTTTTTTTTTAAAGCTGACAAAGCAGCCAAAGTCTCTAAATATTATCCAGCAAGATGTATCTGCCCCATCTCCACCACTCCATCTGATGAACGTCCTTCTCTGTGAAATATTTCGAAAGAGGTCCAATTAGGCTGTCTTGTTTGAATAATTTGATGTGTGTGTTCGCTCCGGATCTCCTTCTGCTTGTTGCACTGAATCGGTATCATTCGATCGTAAAGCTCTCCATGGTGTTTTCATTAGTAGAAAATACACTTCGTTGTTTTATTATTCTTTCATGTTTTGTATGTTCGTTGTTCTAGATGCTGCAGTTATTAGTCGTTTTACCAGCCTTACTGGGGAACTCTGTATTCTGTCTTTTCGGCGCATGCAGCCAATAAAAATGCTTTTTGTCAGATCATATGCATCGTTCTTACAAAATAATACAATCTAATCAACAAATTCTTAAAAGGACTTTAAAAAAATACTTTTGAAAGATTGAAAGAGTGTGAGCAATACAATAAGAATCGAAAATCGATATTTGACAGTATTCCTAGCGTAAATAATGGAACGTATTACCTAGCGTAATTTGGAAATTTTTTACAATATCTTCCGTGGACAGCGACACAACTTTCCAAGAAACAATGGACATTCTCTTTACAGGTCTGATCTATATTTAAATAATTCTGGAAGTCAGTTTTTATGTATATTAAAATAAAAATTTGCTGAAATAAAGAATTCGAGTAAAATTCCAGTATACCTCAGGTATATTGTGTCGAATTAATTGTGGAAAGCACAAAGTATATATCACAAGTAATTGGCTTTTCGGAGACCAGAGTGATTGTAGTTTTCCGTAAGCTACAGCATTTCTACAAAGTATACATCTTAAAGGAGAAATAGGCAAAATTTATTTTTGACGTGGAGTTTGCCAAGTGCTTGGAATATATTCATTTGAACCTATTCTGCGCGTAGTCAGTATAACCGCAACGTCTTTATTATCCCCATTATTCTTAGCAGTAAATCGCCGTTCGCCATAAAATTTAATTCAACAGAACTGATCCATCAAGCAGAATTCGCATGTAGGATTTTTTTTTATTAGTTCTTCCTCGAGATTCTCTATCAAAGGGATAGACTTTATGTGCCCATTTTAACTGAATGAAATAGCATGTAAAATTAGTGGTGTCTTTTTAAAGTTCATATATAAGAGTTAGAATTAGAACAATCCTTTTTACCATAATGTTCTTTGACACGCCTTCGCAGAGGCTGAAGGAATGTAAATTTGTATCCTTCCAAATTCATTCAGAAAAATTACATGGTACTCAGAATACACATTGTATCTGTGCTAGTTCAATGATAATTGTATGTATCATTAACCAGTATGGCCCTTTTGTGGAAAGGCGCCCCAAGTTATGCTGACTTTTTTTTCAGGCCCCCATAAACCATTTTCAACTTGTGTTACTCAGTCGACTAAAATGCTCTTAATTGACGGTCGATTCCATATTAAAAGAGTTTGATTTTATTACTTAAAGAGTGATCTCCGCTACAATGCCAAGATTTCAGCCTGAGAATATCAGGCGACTCAGCCTTGCTCTGTGCACTTTTCTGTTTACAGTGCAAAATGATTTAGTAGTCTATGTCCGGTAACTGTATGATTAAATTCATTCTACTTACAGATTTGTCTCCCTTGGAACTCATTTCGACTGTCGCGTTGAACCATTTTTTGATGATTGCAAGCTTTATCTTTCTTTTCAATATTTTCTCTATTTGGTGATCTCAAGAATTTAATGCACTTAATGCACTAAATGCAGAAATAAAAAAGGGAAATTTAGTAAGCTTGAAATTGAAAGTACGGTGTGTAAGTGATTTGCAATTCTCTTTGTGTGATCATACAGAAACTTTATAATAGATATGAACAAAATTGCACTAGATGAATATACGAGGGATAAAGATTTGCCCAATTTAACTTTATAAAAAAATATATTCCTGCACAAAACTGCAACAAACTTTTAAATAGTCCAATCAAACATATATCCCGGTCAGACCCATTCTTCCTTCCCTCTTGACGGCCTGTAATAAAATAATGCACAGGGTAATTACTTAGCCCAGGTTCATCTCCCATATCCATTTCTTAACTACTATATTGTTTGATTTAATGGGATAAAGTTATGAAACGAAGTTACCTCGTTCTTGAAATATCACTTTTTATTACTTTTCTACCTCTGTGCGAAATCAAAACAGAGACGTGGTACATATAAATCATGTGCGTAAACCGTTCGCATTTTGGCAGCCATTTTGATGCCAGGAGTTTGCAAAAGTTTACCTCCATCCATTAAGCCTGATATCACATCCATGGTGGGTTTGATCATCCATCATCAATAGCCCTACTACATGATGATGTCACTCATGTAAACAAAGGGGTATAGGCTGACAGCAATGTCTGGTAACAATAATGTCCAGACTATGTTGATGGTTATCAATAAGTGTTATGTCCAGACTATGTTGATGGTTATCAATGAGTGTTATATTCAGACTGTTGATGGTTTATCAATGAGTGTTATATCCAGACTCTGTTGATGGTTTATCAATGAGTGTGATATCCAGACTCTATTGATTGTTATCAGTAAGTGTTATATCCAGACTCTGTTGATGGTTATCAATCAGTGTTATATCCAGACTCTGTTGATGGTTATCAGTGAGTGTTATATCCAGACTCTGTTGATGGTTATCAATCAGTGTTATATCCAGACTATGTTGATGGTTATTAGTGAGTGTTATATCCAGACTCTGTTGATGGTTATCAATGAGTGTTATATCCAGTGGTTATCAATGAGTGTTATACTCAACCTAATACCAAAAACGATATTCATTACTGTTTGAGATAGTTTGTATTAGTCATCTTTACCCAAATGTAGTTGAATAAAAACGTACTAAAAACTGTTTGATCTTACCGTGTGTTTTGGCTCCTCTACAGACAGGGACGGATTAAGGTTGTGAGGGGCCTAAGACTAATAGGGAAGGTCGCTCAGCTTTAACTTCAATATGGAATGCAGGGCCTAAAAGAGGGCCTACAAAATATGAGGGTCTAAGGCTATAACCTTATTAGCGTATGGGTTAATCCGGCCTTGTCTACAGAGCTGGACTTTAATCATCATTAGTTTCAGTTTTTCTCTGTACTGAAATTAAAGTTATTAGGATCACGTTTTGATATTTTGTCATAAGATAATCTGACTAATAAAAGACAAAATTCCAATAGTGATACTTTTGAACTGGAAAAACACAAGAGTTTCTACATGAACTAATAAGTCAAAGATTCAGTTCTTGTTTTACTAGTTTATTTGGCAGGAACATGATATTTTTTCCAGAAACTCTCTTTAAATTTGTTTTACAATATTAGAAATACAAAATCAGACGTTATGCACTTAATTTCAACTTTCAAAACCCCCAGACTGAACCATAATGGCATCCTGTATCCCACAATCAATTTCATGCAACACGCCTATAGGCTTCGTTTCTATGTATAACGTCATAAAGGCATAGATATATTCCAGACAGTATCGTCGAAATCCACCATAACTTTCCTGCATATCGCCTATCTTCTCACGTATCTTAGCAAAGGTCTCACTGGATAGATTCATTTTGAAACGCCCAATTTTTTTAAAGTAGCAGGTATGAGCCTAATTAGTACAAGCCTTATGTTTTTAAATTAACACAGACACTAAGTCTGTAATTTGGTTTACACTTACTTTGAATTAGGCTTGAAAATGGATTGGCTTGTTTGGTGACAGTTAGACTAGCACAGGAGGTCAAATGCGTAACTTGGGCTTCAAATGAACGGCCAGCATGGTTTACGTTTTTATTTATATCTGCTACAGATATAAATATCCATATTGCTTGTTTGAGCCGCCTTGTTAGAGGAAAATATTTAAATTCACCATTGACTGTCCGAAATGAACACAATAAGAGAGGGGTTTGGGGTAGTGTTGGTTCAGTGTAAAAGCTATCAGTTGCGTCAGAATTAGCTCCCATCGAGGTTGACCAAAATCAGGAAGATATTCTCAAAAAATAGTACCAAGTTCAGTGGTGTGTTTCACAGCTGACTTGTTTTAAAATATTACAAGCTATGTTGATAGCAAAAAGATTAGACTTCAAAGTTTACAAAAAGGTAAAGATTGTTGAAATTACCTCCTCTACAATGAAGACAGTGATATATAAAAAGACAGTGATATGTAAAATGTCACCTAATTGCATGTTAATCAAGCACTTTTTTGTTAATTCCTTTGAGTCAATTTGTTTATCGTATAAATACAAAAAAAGAACCAGTCAACCCATGATGAAACTTTCATGATTTCATGCACTAAGGCAAATTAGTATGTGCAGAAAGTTACAAAGTTCTATCAGTTATAGTAACAAATGTACAATAATGAATGGTTATGCATAACAAAGAAGGAAACTAAATGGGTTATGTACAAGGAATTAACCTAACGACCTTAATTAAAATCTTACAATCATTGGTTAGTTTTTATTTGTATCTTTAATGTACAGCTATTTTTGTTGATCTTCAGTCTGTCATCCTCTGGTGAAAATTCACAAAAAAAATATAAAAAAATAAAAAATAATAATCAGTTTTACCCTAATTACAACAGTATTTATTATCAATCGGTACACGTTCGGCCTTTTCCGTCAAGTCGAGAAAGAAACCTCAAATGTCACTCGAAGACATTGAGAACTATATTCAGAACTACTTTCGTTTACATGACATAATGGAATCAGGTCACAATCAATTTTTCCAGTTCAGTACCCATGAATGTATTTTAGATAATTTTTTCCTCTCATTTAGGTGGTGATGTATGCATTAGATTGTAATGAGACATTGGTGCTGATCCGGAAGTGAAATCTGTGACCCATTGCACGTTGCTTTGTTTACAGTCCAGCTCTCAGGATAATGCTGGTTAACCTATGACAAGAACTTCAGCGTGAGTTCATCATTGGAGATACTTTACAGCAACATATGATTTATTAGGATTTGGACACAGTTGAAAGTTCAGTACTGACAAACAAATGTAGAGACTATATAGGAAAATTAATTGTGGTATGAGGCCTGTCATATATGGCGGCTGAAGGAAACAAAGCCACAATTGGAACATTGTCGGCCTTTTCTGTTGTAATATATGTGGTATACTCCGCCGGAGGTGAATCACCAAACCCATCAAATTCATGTGTATTCTTACAGCTTCTTCCGTGCTTATTTCTGGACTTGACGGAAATGACCGAGCGAGATTCCAATCTTGTTTAGTGTCCATCGCATGCCAAGGGTCTTATGGCTAATTTCAGTCCATATTAGACATTCTGGACAGCATATTCAAATGCAGAAGCTCGATTCTGGCGTATTTTTCTTTTATATTATATAAGTCACATTTAGTAAAAATTATTGACAACATATAACTCTTTGAAAATAAACTGCAGTTCTTTCAAAGGGTAAATGTGGGACTCCCCCCCCCCCCTTTAAATATGACCTCTTATCTCCTAACATAATATTTTGCCGTATTGTATTTTATATTTATTGCCCTTCTTTCTCCATCATAAATCTATAAAGCAAAGGTTTAATGAAAATATGTGTTTACAGTTCAATTTTCTGTATGACTTATTTTTCAATATACTTCTTCTGCTTCTCTCTCTCTCTCTCTCTCTCTCTCTCTCTCTCTCTCTCTCTCTCTCTCTCTCTCATTTACCCCTGATGATTGCCTAATAGATATGTCTAAACCAAGGATGTAAGATAATTTGATTGTTTGTAATATGCTTCGACCAAAAAATGAGAAAGAGCAGCAATACTTCCTATTTTGACATGGTATAATTGGCAGATCCGTCTTTTCTGCTTCTTTCTTTTTTTTTGAAATTTAAAAAAGAAAACAATACTCCTTAATCTGTTTTTGATCACAATTTGTGACCATATACTGAACAAAATCAGTCATTTTCAATTGAAATCACCAGGTAATAAATATACTTCTGCATTCTAGAATGACGTCACTCATAACAACCTTAGTCGAGGGAGGTAATGCAGTCGACAGTTTTGGACAATCTATCTCTTCATGGAGTAAAATCTACTTGAGAAACGATTTTTAATCTACACATAATGTTCTACAAAAAGCATGAGAAATTTATACTTTAAAGATTTTCTCCATAATGAACCTTTAAGATCGCAACTGTAATATAAATTACGCAAACATGTAGCCTATTTAAGGCATGCAGTAGATTTTGAAAATTTAATAAGATTTCGGATATATAAGTTTTCTCTTTTTTTAATTTTTTTATGTACAATAATGTTATTCCTTTCCAGTGTTGGTATTTAGTTATATCCCTTCCAATAATTACTAACATAATGATGTCGTTATTGCCTCACAATGACATAAATTATCTCCCTTAGTTCTAAGCACTATACTACCATTGATTATCCATATCTCGTTCTCGCAGATGGAACGAGACTATTACAGCCCTTCCGCCATATTGGTTTTTATACGGGTTTATTCCCCTTATGTACTCGAGGATAAACTTTCTTTTTTAAAAACTGATTGCCTGAAGAAAAAAAAATATTGTGTTGTGAAAGGATACTTTTCCAGTTTACTGAACTTTGAAAATAGTGATTTAAATTATTTCTTTTGAAATTAAATTTGAAGTCGACCACTTTGGCTATGTTGTTGTCTGTTGCTAGGCTTTCCCCTCTTTATTAAAGCTTATTGTATGACACATATTTACATTAATCCAATCATAGCAACGGTTACATAGATACATAACGACATATTGGGTTCATCCAGTTGTCTGGTACAGATTAATGCTACCTAGTTTTAATGAGTGACATCATAACGCTGATATAACATTGAATTGCTTTTGTCCTCTCGAACTGCGCGGTAAACATGAATTTTTCAGCTGCGGACATCCTTAAAGATGTTTACATTCTACAAGAATGTTACTAATAAGTTGACCTAAATATCTGATCCCTTAAAACAAAACACTTAATAAAGCATTCATCGATATGAGCAATATTTCTATTTTTCTTTTTAATGTATCAAAAATGGTGCATCCATATCGAGCATATATTTAGTTTGTGGCAAACTTTACCTGAAATTCGATCCGAAAATCGAGCACTATAAAAAAGACGTACATTTTGTACAATAGGGAGTTCAGAACATAATTCTGTTTGCATGACTCATGTGTGTATTGATTACTTTTTGACTTATAAGTTACTGAACACTGAAAATTGCAATTACAACTTTGAAATAATCTAAACCGTCTGTAAATGTATGAAGTGGTTGATATTATTTAAAAGTAGTAGACAAATATTTGACACTTTTAAATTTGAAAACAAATATTGAGAATATTTAGAATATGTCCCTTTATCTCTTACACTTATTTCAGAGATGATAAAAAAAGGACAACAGCTGAGACAACTTGCAATTGAAACGAGGCTTTATCGATCCATAGGGCTTCATTCATTCAGAATAACATATAAGAACAAATGGTTATCATAGTTAATTAAAAAATACCTCCTAGTGTATTATTATACACTTTTGACAGGAAGACATCCACAGACAAACTGACGGATGGACACCGATAGACAAAGAAAATAAAGCTTACTTTTTAGCGAAAGTTGAATCAGACAAATATTGTGATAATTAAAACATGATAAAAGCATCATGATAACCTTTGTATCATACACATCTTTATGATAAAATAAGCTCTGGTAGTTCTTGTCGTTTAAATCTAAGAGTTTCGTCATATCATTATTTTGTTCCACAAAAGGTAGAGCATACAAGAATGGAAAATATGGATTAATTCTTGGATTAATATATGCCATCTTTGATTTTTTTTTTCTCCGTCGCTCTATATTATTTTTTTACGCACACATGACAGTGGTATTTACAGACTGGCCATCAAATAGATGTATATTTCTTCGCCACGTAATGAATTCGTGACAGTGGGTATTTACACAAAGGTGAAAGGCCCTTTCCATTGCTAGGGGAAAGATCCTTTCCATTACCCGTTTTGCGTCATAAATACTTGGGTGTTGGTCATAAATGACCAGACGAGAGGTAGAGTGGTCACGCACGGGCGTTAATATACTTACCAATATGAACGTTGTTGCTATTGTCCACTTTCAAGATGGGGACTTGCCAGACGGTCAAGTAGACACTGGGCACTATATAAAGAGGTCACCTCTTGTCCACTGTGGTCAGTGGCGCTCAGATGATATTGGAGATGAAAGTTGTGATATTGCTTGCAGCTATTCTATCGTTCAGCTCTCTCTCTCTCTCTCGTTTGATATAATGTCATTCAGATAGGGATATTTTACGCAATAAAACAAAATCCCTACCCCACCTCACACCCCAAAAAAGAATAAGATAAAAAAATATCATTGTGAACAAGGAAACTGCAACATAAAGTTCATATTTATATCAATGCAATGTCATGACATTGAACAAAATTCAGGACAGATAATATGTTTACCTTGTACAAGTTCTCTCCCTTATACAACATGTTCATTGCTTCGCGTCAAGACGAGTAGCATATTAATTTTAGGGTGCAAGGGACAGTTGTTATGCACAAATTTAATGCCGCATCCACCTGCCTAATATACAAATTCATAAAAAGTTAAATGCACATGTGAGGTCAAAAAGGATCCATATTTTTTGATAGCTATAATAAATAAATCATAAGAATATTATTCACTTGACCTGACAAGTCAATGGCAGTTCATAGCAAAAGAAGTTTATGCACCCCAACCCCAAATTAATAACTACATTTTTCACATCCGAAGGTCATTTTTGACACCAAGTGATGTTCACAGTGCAAACACAAGCCCTTTCCCTAGGTGATAACTTTGAAAAACATTTTGTACTAAACAGCTTGATGAAATTTTAAATAGTTGCCATCCAGGCCGTTTTCTGAGATATTCTACTTGCCTTGAACCCACATGTCTACTGCTATGGGTGACTAACTCTTCTTCCTAATTGACTATTTGTATTTCACTGTCTACATCAAGCACGTGCAACCTACTGCCCGCGACCTGGTTTTATCAGCTTATTTACGTAATAGGGTGTGGCTTTACAAATCGCTTATCTGCCCCGCGCCCTGGAGGAAGTTGCAGATGCCAGGTCTACATATGCGAAAGTAACTCTGGGAGGTGTACATGCTTCACATCAATTTGAAAAACAACACAAGCCCGAAACACCTAATTCGCGAATATATCAATATTAAACAATAATAGCTGAAAAAGTCACATCAAAGCATTAAGTTAACAAATTTATTATTATTTGTGAAATTCACTATCAGTTGTGTACATCGTTTCAAGAAAAGCATGAATAACATTTTATTTTGTCAATTTGTTTTAGCCACACAATCACAATTCAGAGAGAGAGAGAGAGAGAGAGAGAGAGAGAGAGAGAGAGAGAGAGAGAGAGAGAGAGAGAGATTCTAACTGGAAGGGCCTAGCTTACGTTAATAAATTTCCTTATTTCTCTCTTTCAAATCATACAGGTGTAATCAGTTCCAGACTGACAAGTGTGGAATGTTTTTATTAATATCCTGATCTACTTTTAAGTTTATTCTAATACGTCAAAAATTGAACAGTATACGTTAGGGCTTCCATACGTCCTCTTTTTTTTTTATCTCCGTCCAGCTGGTTTTTTAAAAAATATCTAAAAATGTCCGGGATTTTGCCCTGCTTGTTCTTTATCAAACATATAATGTTCAATATTTTTACATTAGTTAATATTTCAAAGAAGTACATACAAGGAAAGAAACTACATGTACTTATTTCCAATTAACATACAACTGAAGAAGGACTGGGGTAAGGAAAGGACGACATGTAGTACACAAGTCACAGTATATTTTATAATATATACTCAAGGTGTATGCTCTCTTTTACTCGTTGTATATGTTGTTATGTATGATGTTTATATAATAGTATAATATTTTAGGAAATTATAAATGTTTCTTGACTTTAATATCTGCTCAAACCTTAATGTTATGGATAAGGTTTACATGTTTTGCTATTGTCCTTGAATTAGGTTGTTTACTTAGTCTTTGAGTTCAAGGACGGTTTCGGTAAACAAGTTGTTTATTTAATTTGAGGTCAGGGTTGACTTTGTTTATAGATAAAACTAGAATTTCCTTTAGAGTTGTGTGTTTAAAGTCACGTACACCATATAATGTTATAGAACATTCTGTCATGTGACCTATCTTTATATATACCATGTTTAGTTTTCAGCTTCGACCTTACCATCAGTCTATAAAGAGTCATTACAGTTGTGAAAAATCAATTTAAATTCAGAGAGAGGAATTATTGGCTTCAAAAGATTCACTGGATTTGCTTATAGTGCTCATTTTCCTTTTGGATTTTGAATTGATGATTTTGGGATTTATTTGAACTTATTCAAAGCTATTCTGGAGTACGTTATTTTGGCAGAAAAGAAAATACAAATAATTATTTTATTTTTATACTGAATTTTCAACTATGTTCTAATCCCTCGAGCACTAATGGCAGCATAGTCTATCAAAAATAGTGCTTGTTCACCGCGTTGTGTATTACACAACTTTGGATGAAATTCTTCCGCAATAGGATCTACTATGAACTTTTTCAAGGGCTTGACCTCGGTAGATTTTCTGCACGGACGTTGTCTATTTCAGTACTCGACCTGGGAAGGGTGTCGTTTATTTTAAGTGGGGTCATTGTCCTGAAAATCTAATTATATAGCCAGGCAATTAACGTCTGAACTTGTATGACTTTCACAAATGAAACATAATTAGAATAATGGTTTCAAAGTAAACAATAAGCGAGACATTTGATTCAAAGTTGGAGAAACTCTCTCTCTCTCTCTCTCTCTCTCTCTCTCTCTCTCTCTCTCTCTCTCTCTCTCTCTCTCCAGGTTTAGTAAAATAAAAGTCTGTATGAAAAAAGTCAAAGAAACCATAATACTTGAATGATTTCATGCATGTACCTCAAGCATAAATGTTTTCATTGAGAAACGCATCTTAACAGAAAATATTATATTGTCACTTTCAGTCCTATAGACGGAAGTTTGTTTAAATTATAGCGAATATACTCAAACGAATTTTTCAGTTTTTTGCAGTCGTGCAGGCAAGTCTTGTGCACCCGCCTCTCTCTCTCTCTCTCTCTCTCTCTCTCTCTCTCTCTCTCTCTCTCTCTCTCTCTCTCTCTCTCTCTCTCACACACACATGTAAATTTACCCTTATTTTATAAAACAATTCTGTGTAGTAATCAAAGTTATGATACTCTCGCTTGCAGATATCTAAACTTACTCGGCACTATATGGTCAGGATTGTGCTGATGTGATGTGCCGTTAAACCCAATACATACATACATACATACATACATACATACATACATACATACATACATACATACATACATACATACATACATACATACATACATACATACATACACCCTTTTTAACAGTATGACCTTTATTTGTTCAACCCATCTCTGGCATACATGCTTACGCAGATCTTATCGATATAGATTATATCATGCATCAATTTTGTTTGATTCATTTTTTAAGGAACTACACAAAATACTTTCCATTCCAAAATATACCGCTGTTTAATATTGTTGACAGAAATTATAGTAAAATACTCACAAGATATTGTATTCAGTAATTATGCACAAAGGTCATATGTTTCCTCTCTCTCTCTCTCTTGTTTGCGATCTGATTTAAAAAAAAAAAATTATTTGACACAGATAATAAGGTCGCAAATGTTTAAAAGTATATTTCTATGCTGACTACGGATACTCGCAAAATACAAATTTTCTTTATAACTGCTTATAGGTAGATGAATAATCCAAAAATATAGATTTGTATCATGATTCAAAATAACATTGCAAAACGTACCATTTCTTTAAAAATCCTGCACCCAGTACTTTCTGTTTTTCTATAGTTTCCCTTGTAACTGTAAATGAAAATAGTTTACTGGTAAGTTACAAATAAACAACCTGACGGAATAAGGGACAGTGTTCTGGGTTACAATGTCAGATTATTCAGTCTATTTTGTAATTTGACGCGTTTTTGAACCGTGATAATAGTCACATGACGAATCCACAGGCGCTCCAGCCAAACAACCATTTCCAATGAGGGAAGTCGCATTTGATTGGCTCTTTGATATTGATGATACAGTCGATCATCCGCTGATGGTACCCAGTAATACGAAATGGCGAAAGGCGATAGGGTTGTTTTATTTCACGTGGATTTACAAATTGTCAAACAAATCGGATTTAACACAGAAATAGATAACTGTGTCTTAACTGAAACGAATATATTAGGTGTATGTATATAAGTCACTGCATAAGGTGTATGTATATAAATCACTGCTTAAGGTGTATGTATATAAGTCACTGCTTAAGGTGTATGTATATAAATCACTGCTTAAGGTGTATGTATATAAGTCACTGCTTAAGGTGTATGTATATAAGTCACTGCTTAAGGTGTATGTATATAAATCACTGCTTAAGGTGTATGTATATAAGTCACTGCTTAAGGTGTAAGTATATAAGTCAATGCTTAAGGTGTATGTATATAAATCACTGCTTAAGGTGTATGTATATAAGTCACTGCTTAAGGTGTATGTATATAAATCACTGCTTAAGGTGTATGTATATAAATCACTGCTTAAGGTGTATGTATATAAATCACTGCTTAAGGTGTATGTATATAAATCACTGCTTAAGGTGTATGTATATAAGTCACTGCTTAAGGTGTATGTATATAAATCACTGCTTAAGGTGTATGTATATAAGTCACTGCTTAAGGTGTATGTATATAAGTCACTGCTTAAGGTGTATGTATATAAGTCACTGCTTAAGGTGTATGTATATAAATCACTGCTTAAGGTGTATGTATATAAATCACTGCTTAAGGTGTATGTATATAAGTCACTGCTTAAGGTGTATGTATATAAGTCACTGCTTAAGGTGTATGTATATAAATCACTGCTTAAGGTGTATGTATATAAATCACTGCTTAAGGTGTATGTATATAAATCACTGCTTAAGGTGTATGTATATAAGTCACTGCTTAAGGTGTATGTATATAAGTCCCTGCTTAAGGTGTATGTATATAAATCACTGCTTAAGGTGTATGTATATAAGTCACTGCTTAAGGTGTATGTATTTAAGTCACTGCTTAAGGTGTATGTATATAAGTCACTGCTTACGGTGTATGTATATAAGTCACTGCTTAAGGTGTATGTATATAAATCACTGCTTAAGGTGTATGTATATAAATCACTGCTTAAGGTGTATGTATATAAATCACTGCTTAAGGTGCATGTATATAAGTCACTGCTTAAGGTGTATGTATATAAATCACTGCTTAAGGTGCATGTATATAAGTCACTGCTTAAGGTGTATGTATATAAATCACTGTTTAAGGTGTATGTATATAAATCACTGCTTAAGGTGTATGTTTATAAATCACTGCTTAAGTGTATGTATATAAATCACTGCTTAAGGTGTATGTTTATAAATCACTGCTTAAGGTGTATGTATATAAATCACTGCTTAAGGTGTATGTATATAAATCACTGCTTAAGGTGTATGTATATAAGTCACTGCTTAAGGTGTATGTATATAAGTCACTGCTTAAGGTGTATGTATATAAATCACTGCTTAAGGTGTATGTATATAAATCACTGCTTAAGGTGTATGTATATAAATCACTGCTTAAGGTGTATGTATATAAGTCACTGCTTAAGGTGTATGTATATAAATCACTGCTTAAGGTGTATGTATATAAATCACTGCTTAAGGTGTATGTATATAAGTCACTGCTTAAGGTGTATGTATATAAGTCACTGCTTAAGGTGTATGTATATAAATCACTGCTTAAGGTGTATGTATATAAATCACTGCTTAAGGTGTATGTATATAAATCACTGCTTAAGGTGTATGTATATAAGTCACTGCTTAAGGTGTATGTATATAAGTCCCTGCTTAAGGTGTATGTATATAAATCACTGCTTAAGGTGTATGTATATAAGTCACTGCTTAAGGTGTATGTATTTAAGTCACTGCTTAAGGTGTATGTATATAAGTCACTGCTTACGGTGTATGTATATAAGTCACTGCTTAAGGTGTATGTATATAAATCACTGCTTAAGGTGTATGTATATAAATCACTGCTTAAGGTGTATGTATATAAATCACTGCTTAAGGTGCATGTATATAAGTCACTGCTTAAGGTGTATGTATATAAATCACTGCTTAAGGTGCATGTATATAAGTCACTGCTTAAGGTGTATGTATATAAATCACTGTTTAAGGTGTATGTATATAAATCACTGCTTAAGGTGTATGTTTATAAATCACTGCTTAAGTGTATGTATATAAATCACTGCTTAAGGTGTATGTTTATAAATCACTGCTTAAGGTGTATGTATATAAATCACTGCTTAAGGTGTATGTATATAAATCACTGCTTAAGGTGTATGTATATAAGTCACTGCTTAAGGTGTATGTATATAAGTCACTGCTTAAGGTGTATGTATATAAATCACTGCTTAAGGTGTATGTATATAAATCACTGCTTAAGTGTATGTATATAAATCACTGCTTAAGGTGTATGTATATAAGTCACTGCTTAAGGTGTATGTATATAAATCACTGCTTAAGGTGTATGTATATAAGTCACTGCTTAAGGTGTATGTATATAAATCACTGCTTAAGGTGTATGTATATAAGTCACTGCTTAAGGTGTATGTATATAAGTCACTGCTTAAGGTGTATGTATATAAATCACTGCTTAAGGTGTATGTATATAAGTCACTGCTTAAGGTGTATGTATATAAGTCACTGCTTAAGGTGTATGTATATAAGTCACTGCTTAAGGTGTATGTATATAAGTCACTGCTTAAGGTGTATGTATATAGGTCACTGCTTAAGGTGTATGTATATAAATCACTGCTTACGGTGTATGTATATAAATCACTGCTTAAGGTGTATGTATATAAATCACTGCTTAAGGTGTATGTATATAAATCACTGCTTAAGGTGTATGTATATAAGTCAATGCTTACGGTGTATGTATATAAATCACTGCTTAAGGTGTATGTATATAAGTCACTGCTTAAGGTGTATGTATATAAATCACTGCTTAAGGTGTATGTATATAAATCACTGCTTAAGGTGTATGTATATAAATCACTGCTTAAGGTGTATGTATATAAGTCACTGCTTAAGGTGTATGTATATAAATCACTGCTTAAGGTGTATGTATATAAGTCACTGCTTAAGGTGTATGTATATAAATCACTGCTTAAGGTGTATGTATATAAATCACTGCTTACAAAACGTTTAGTACAATAGTCAGTATTTTTTTAAATTATAGCGAATATTCGCAGAATGATTGTTCTGTTTTTGGCAGTCGTGGCCGCAGGTCTTGTGTACCCCACCTCTCTCTCTCTCTCTCTCTCTCTCTCTCTCTCTCTCTCTCTCTCTCTCTCTCTCTCTCTCTCTCTGGTGTGAATTGAACCTTGGTTTATAAAACAAAAACAATTCTATATAGTATTGAAAATTATTATTCTGCAGCTTTCGGATACCTAAACTTACTCGACAATATATGGCCAGGATTGTTCTGATGTGCAATGACAGACTGTGCCACACATTTGGATCTGCCTTAAGATCATGCGGCCTACCATCACGGCGACCCTATCCTTATAATATTACCTAAAAGCCCGTGACCCATCTGTTTTCGGGAAGAATTGCCAGATGGGCCAGTCTGCCAGTGATGATGTGCCATTAAAAACCCTATCCATAAATACTATAAAACAACACTGTTAACAGTATTACCTTAGTTTTTTCCAACCCGCTTCAAGCAAACATGCTTACTCAGGTCTTTTATATACAGATAACTTTGTTTTGCTTACTTGTTTTAAGCTATTACACACAAAACCTTCCATTCCAAAATACAGTGCTTTTTAATACTGTTGTCAAAAACTGTAGTCAAAATACGCATAAGATATTGCATCAGGCAACCTATATATTCCTCACAGCAGGTTACCTCCCTTTCGATGGATAACATCACTGCTACAACGATGTAAATCTGGTGGTAAAATGCCACTTGTAGAAAACCGTGCGATCTGTTATCTTTTTCCCTACAATGGCTTTAGTGCAAAATGGGGAAATTATGCAAAATACATAGGAGGAAAAAGTAAGCAATTCTTTGTGTAGCAGAAGGTTGATAATGGTATAAAGTAGCACGTGGCAGGCGTCACAATATACCAATGACGTCACAATGAAGATCCTCTGAGTCTCCAAACACAGTTTGGTTCTTTCTGTTTTGTTTTATTTTGGATTTGAATCTGTGATAATAGGTCCAGGAGAGAATCCAGTCAACGTCCTCGTGTATTAATGCGCAAAGTTTATGAACTAACGTTTAGATGACCCTGCGGTCAAAACAGCCATCTGACACCGATATATTCTGAAAGAGTATGAGCTATGAGGAATATGCCGGCAATCATGCATAAGATTATAGATCGCCCCCCTCCCCTTGTCCTCCCCCCTCCCCCTCCTCTCCGCTTACTCTCTTGTTATCAAACTAAAATTCTTTTTTTAATTTATTTGACACTGATAATAAAATCGCAAATGCTTGACAATATATTTCCAGTCTGACCTAATGTACGGGTATTACCCAAAGTACGATACACGAATGGATAAATAATCCAAAGTCGCGGATTTTTCTTTAGATCGAAATAACATTTCTAAATGTGCCGATTCTTTCAACTTCTGCATCCAGTACTTTCTCCTTTTTCTATAATTTCCCTTGCAAGTAAAAAAAGTTTACGTTTAGCGAATAATTACAAGAAAACAACCTAAACATTAAATTTCTCTACGTTTAGTTTTTCATTTGCTTCTTACCGATTTCCAGATCAATTTTCCTTAACTGCGGATTATCTTCCGTAACTGTCGACAATAGTGAGAATTGTTTGCAAAATCAGTGCGTTCACATTGTATTCCTTCGATGTAACACCTGAGTCCATCCATTCCTTTCATCCCGATTTTTTTAATCATAGTCTTTCGTTCTTCATTCACACTTTTCCATGTATGTATGTATGTATGTATGTATGTATGTATGTATGTATGTATGTATGTATGTATGTATGTATGTATGTATGTATGTATGTATGTATGTATCTATGTATGTATGTATGTATGTATGTATGTATGTGTGTGTATGTATGTGTGTAAGTATGTGTGCATGTATGTATGTACTGCACGTTCACGTGACACAAAACCGAAAGGGTGTTAAATCGATTTCCGATAGATTTTCTACTTTAGTCCTTTTCTTTTGTTGAAACCCATCCAGCCCTGATGTGTCCAGCCAATATATACCTGGTAACCTTGATTTTATATAGGGTATAATTGTACAACACAACGATTTCATTCATATAATACAATGATTTCATTCATATAATACAATGATTTCATTCATATAATAATACAATGATTTCATTCATATACTAATACAATGATTTCATTCATATAATATAATGCTTCCTTCATGATTTATAAGAAAAGTGTAAGCATGTCTTTCTCTCAATTCGTATCACCCTTCATTTTAAATGTTTCAGGTCAAATTAATAATAAAACTTCTTCTGTATATCGAATTGTTGAATGATTCACCATATTGGTCAGTTTTTAAATTACAGGTTCATTCATGCTATTTTAGTGCTCCGCAGTTAATATGACCATATCCATTTAGCGTCAGTTATGTCCATCAATCCATCTGTCTGTCTGTCTTTCTTACGCAAACTGTCTGGTGCGCAACAACTTTCGAAGCTTGTGTGAAACTTGACGGTCATGATCAAGAACTGCACATCTGTATCACATCGTTCACAGTCGTCATAATTTAATGAGTTGCTTACATAATTAACAGTCGGTAGCATTGGACAAATTTTCCAGAGTTATGCCCCGTTTCGGCAAAGCGCATTTTGCGTGACACTTGAGTGGCAGTAAGACACTAATTAGATCAGAATTCTTCATCAGGAATATAGACGATAATGCATCAAATCTTTTCAAATGACATTTTCATTTTACTTATTTATTTTTATTTTTTATCTGCTTCACCCCATGGTGGCGGGACAAATGTTCTTGAGCATACCGCGATGTGGGTAGTGACAAACATCCAATACAACAGATGGGGCAGACCACCATTAATTGTCCATTTATATTACATACATAATTTCTCAAAGCTAAACTCAGAGCAACATTCCAATCATATTAGGATTCCAAGGGGTGACAGTTACATTATAGACCATTACACACACCAACACTTGACAGCACTTGTCCAGCATATTTGCATTTAACAGCTGATCAGCCTCTATCGGGATCAATGATTTTGTTTTCGGGCCAATCAAAACATAGGTTGTGACCATATCACGCACTGACTTTGAATGTGAACTTCCGCCACTCTACATTTACAACCACAGCCAAATGCGTCTCAATATATGGAATGATTCCTTCCAAATTATTCCACGGTAAAATCAGTTCATTTCAGGAATATTTCTTAATGAAAGGCATTGGCAAACCAAACCTCAAAATTGAGATATGAACTATTTAGCTGGATACTGACTTGGCCCCGGTTTCACTAAAATTATCAAAATGTTCCTCAAATTGGGATTTTGCATTATCTTGCTTGTGATACTTAAGACAATATCAGTATTTTTGTCAGATTAATAGATAGTGGAAAGGATGCAAAATGTTTTTTCAGTTTTAACATTTAGCACAGGAAAACCTTTTAATTCTTGAAAAAAAGAGTTGAATTTTTCAAAATCAAATTTAAGAAAATCATACAAATGTCATCAGAGATGAGGCAAGACTCTCTTAGGGAAAATCCAAGTTTTTATGAGAGAATTTTAATTTCTGCTGCCTGATGAATGCTCTGTTTATAAAAAAATGTATCGTTACCAACTAAGCAATAGGAAAAATATGCAAAAATCTTAATTTGAAGAAGAAATTTTCTGTGGCCTGGAAGCATTTTACCACAGCCTGACCATAACAGTGAAGAACTGTTTGGATTCTGAGCTCTTGTATTTGCTGGGACGCAGGGGACGCTTCTGCTTGCAATGTAAGCTGCCTTTTGCCAGTGATATACTTACAAATATACATTAAACACATCTGCGGATTGCTTTGGCTTTTGCCTTCATTATATTCGGAGTTAATTGTACATTATACATTAATTGGGAATGGATGAAAACAAGGGAATAAGGCAAGCGACTAGGGCATGTATATGCGTGATATGGAATTGTATTAGAAGGTAAAACAAAAAAGAAATGTATATTTAGTTTTTATGAGCTTCAAATAGCTTAACACTTTTTATTAATATATATCAACTGATACAATTTTTATTCATCAATTTGTATATAGTCAAACAAACTATAAATGATTTTAATTGAAACCTGTTTTTTATAACTGACACTCAAAGGACGACATAGAGATGTTCTTTATTTACAGCTGTTCTTAAGTTGGAAATTTTAAAATTATAATGAAATTAAGAAAAGAAATTATACATTGTGTTCTTTATAAATATGTATCTTGTATACAGTCATGTCCAATAAGGTATGTTTTACTTCATCTATTAAAACTCAAACCCTACTGTATGATAGATAATATCGTACCAGCAATTTTAAACCCTTTACACGAGAACAGAACACAAACAAAGAAGACACGCTTCATTTAAATGTTTTGTGGTAACGCCTGTCATGTAAAGATTAAAGTCGTCAATCATTGAGTCATAAAACTGGAGACAACAAATGTATGTAATATTATATACTTGTCTGAATACATGACAAAGAGTTGCATGTAGATTGCTGATGTGCGTGCGCAATGTCGCAAAATTTCCACCACACCAAGAGCTAAAGACTTCAAACCTTAGTATTTGTATTTTAGATGTGTCCAACGGTCTTTATATCCATCCACTGGACGCGAGAGGGGGATTGAAATGATGCAACGGAGAAATATATAACTGAGAAAAGCGTGGGTACATGTTGAATTCCACCTGCATTTTTCCACCTGCACGAATACATACAATTTCAACATCAGCAAACACTGAACTCTGCTTAACCTGTAAGTTTAACTAATTAATCAAAGTAGTCGAAAGAAAATACATGAAAGTCCACATTCATCAAATTGTCACATGAATGAAAGCATGAAAAAACATAATACAAAGTTAGCTAATTTCTAACAACTACACAGCAAGCAAAATCAAGCTATTATCCAATGAAAAGGCTATCATCAATTATTTCTGTTTTTTATATTTTCGTGTAAACATCTTCCAATTTGTAGTGTAATTTATAATAATTTTTCATATTGATAGTTAACAAGAAAGAACAATATCAAATTGAAACTTAATGCCATTAGAGCAACGCTCGATCCTTTTATTGTACATTGTCCCAAATGTGATATTTAAACTGAGTGTTTAAGGTGTAAGAAGATGTAGCAAACGGTTATTTACCACACACACCGACTAAAAAATATTAACCATGAACTAAAATCAAAATAGACAAAGATCTCGAGAGACCATAGGCACAAAATAAAAACAATTTGAATGCACAGTAAATGGACAAATTAAGATCCCATGGTCCATCAACAGTGGATCACGTACTTATTATTTGATTAAAATATGTTTCGACCTTTCTATCCCTATACAACTTTGGTAGGCGCTTAGTAATGTCATTTTTAACTAATTTAAAGCAACCTTATACCTTTTTTTAGCACTGAAATAAATTACATGCTTTTCTCGCGCTAAACGCAATTTTCAACACATAATTATTACATTTAATTGCTTCACTAATTGGATCAACAATATCCAATAAGCAGATTATGTTACGATTTTAAGAAGAAAAAAAATTACAACTGCCAGAAAAAAATAACATACATATCCTAATTCGATTGCCCATTAGCAAGAAAACTTCCAGAATAATTCGACAGGGATTATTTATTACCCTAGGTTTCTAAATTTCTTTCATAAATCTGTGAGAAGTCTTTAATGTCTCTAAAGTGTCTGTGAGAAGTCTTTAATGTGTCAAAAGTGTCTGTGAGAAGTCTTTAATGTGTCAAAAGCGTATGTGAGAAGTTTTATTATGGATGGATATGGCAAACTTCTCAAAGAGTTATCTTCCCAAAGACCGTAAACATTGAACTACTATGAGGAAGGACATCGTGACAGTTTCGCAAATTAATTCTTCAAAGTTGCATTTTCCTGTCAGATGTTTAAAACAGATCGTTAAAGGGCGATTTCAAAACGTTTTAGATAAAAAGTACTTTTGCAGCTTCGGTACAAACCTTTAAGACATTTTCATTCCCATATAGCAGATAAACTGAGATTGCTGTAAATTTTTAATCTATCCACATATTTTAACTTGGAAAATTAAAAATAGTCATTTGACTACTTGGAAAGACGGAAGGCAATGAAGTTTGTTCCACTTTGAACTTGGAGCCTAACTTCGTACCAAAATTTGACATGATCTGTATAGTGTCACTATCATCAACATATAGCGTGTCAACAGCTGAAATCCCTTCAGAGACGAATGTTGAAAAGAAGGTCAGAGTATAACGCCCACTGCTTGGCATCGTTGCATTTCTGAATACCAAGGTTGTCTTCAAGTCAGATGGAAGTAGCTGAAAACTAAAGTTATGATTTTGTTTGTACTGAATAATTATTTCCATTGTATTAATGTTAATGAATATGCTGGATATGGGGTTGATGGCTTGTGCATGGCTCAAATGGCTTCTTGCATTGTCAAAAATAAATCCGGAAATATCCGTGTGTTCTGTATTGTTGTCATCATCAAAGGAAAGTTTGTTTCCAAAGTGTGGATATATTCCTCCATTTGCTTGAATACTAAGAACAGTCGAAAATTGCTCTTCTACATTACCTCTTTGCAGCACTTCAATACTTCGGACACTTTTCATGGATACAGTCTTACTACTTTCCGGTGAAGCATCAATAACTTTCACCAGCATTCCCATATTTGATATATCTATTTTACTATTACCAACATACTGAGTTGCTTTCACCTTGTACCGATGCATTTCGTACAAAAGTTTCCGTGTGGTTCTTGGTACAACTTCTAGATGATCCAATCTCAAAAAGTCAAACTTAACTGGTATATTTTCTGCATTCGAGAAAAATAGATACAAGTGATTGTAATGTAAAGGTGATAAACTGGCTGCAGGTATTGACCAACCCATTATATTTCTACCAGGCGCATATAAGTTAGAAAAAGGTTCAGACAGGTTTTCTTTTGACCAATCATAATACCGCATATCAATTGTAATATTTGTTGTAAGATCTATTAGTCCTAGTGTAAGGAAAGCATTCGAAGCTGCGTCCTGCACATTTTCCCTTAATAAAGAAAACGTTAGTAAAATCCAGCTAGTATTTGTTGTATCAATTTCCCCTGGGAACTGCAACGAGTCACCTTTGTCATACTGAACGAAGATGTTGACGTCCGTCTGAGGAAGAATCTTCGAAAACTCCGCATTACTTTTGTCAACGACTCCAAGACGCCAGATGACGCTTTTGCATGAATTCTTATCCATGCTGTTCATGCCTGATTTATCTGTAAAAGGCTTCACAAAATCTGCATTTTGCATAGTTAATGTCGTATTCTTTACTTCTAAGAATGAAAACTCTAAATTCACGTTGGAAGTATCAATGCAATCGCTTACGTAGCTATTTTGTTTAACCGTTGGATGTCCAAAGGCTTCTTTTCTCACAGGCATATAATCTGTTGTGATCGATACAGTTTGTTCGGTCACTTTAGAATAATATGGTGATGCATGTCCTCCAGCTTCAGACGTATTGGTCTCTGGTGTCGTACTAGTTTGTGAATCATCCTTTAAGTTGGTGATTCTCGTGCAGTCCGACTTGACTGGCGATTCTGTCATTTCGTAACCACACCAAAATGAAGTGCTGTCCGTATATTCATCGAGTTCGACTTCTATTTTATCCAGCTCAATACCGTAACAATCTGCTTCTTGGATATAAATTTGCATGGACTGTGAAGCTGCACTCATAGTGATCTTAGATCCAAACGTTTTAACATGATGAAATTCGTTCCATAAATGTCCCCAATTACTACCTTGAACCGAATGAAAGGATGCAAATTCTTTTCGGCCAATCGTAATATTGACTAGATCAGAATTACCATCGTTAGAGTAAACTATGTCATGAATGGAAACATTTGTAGCTTTCCTCGGACACATTTCCAACTTCAGAATGTCCCCTTCGAACAGATGAATGACCATAAGTGAAGACGCTCTTGATCTAAAGATAAATCTTTCGGAATCCCATCTTTTCCCGAGGACTATTTTCTCTAGTTCGAATGATACAGTCTTCGCTAAAGTAGCGGGTATCACCACTAAAGCAAGGATAGTTACTAAAACTCGCCCTTCACTAAATTTCATTCTAATAGTCAAATAAAGATGTTGGTTTTATACACTTTCTACTATAAGCCCACATAAAAGTACAACCTAACTTACAGTAATGTTCGTGTTTGAATACATATATTAAAAGTAAAACTAAAACTGCGTAATAAAGTGATTGATTAACGTGGTTAGCATGCTATTTTTTCGTCTGCACATGTGGAATTGTTATATAAATAAACTGCTAACTCACGTTTGAATTTGTTAAGAAATAAATTTAAGGTGTTGAAACCGAATTCACGTTGTGAATGCAAAGAAATTACTAAATACATATAACCATCTAATGGAAAAATAATACACACACACATACACATACGAGACACACACACACACACACACACACACACACATATATATATACTTATTTTATTTTATATATATTTATAACTATTACTACGTATATATATAATCAGAAAGATTTTGTTTAAACGTAGTAATAGTTATACGTAGTAATAGTTATAATATGAATTTAGTTTATGATAAGGTGTCAAGAGGAATTTATTTTCTAACGTGCCTGGCATCAAAATATTTTCTTCTATATTCAATCACTGATATGGTAAGATAAAATTGTACGAGCCATGGATTATGGAAATATATACAAATTATACTGTCAGGAAAAAGTTTTGAACCCTCTAGAGGGCAATCACTCAATGATAAGTAGTTTAAATGTTAATTGGTAATTTGGAAAGACTACTTGTTGACCGTTCATTTCAACTGAGACCTCGTCACTACTGATTATGCGGGTTGAACACCAAAATACTGTTAGAGTCTGGTTCTCAATGTGTGTGATTTCTGTCAAGCCACGTCCACTGATACATTTACAAATAGAAAGTCTATTATCAATGGCGACACTAAACATCTTAAGATCAGGGCCGTCGTAAGGGGCGGGCGATACTGGCGACCGCCGGGGGCGCAAAGGCCGCGGGGGTGCCATTTCTTGGAGTTTAAGGTATATTTTTCCTGAGTGGGGGCGGTGAAGGCGACGTTCGCCCGGGGCGCCATTTCGTCAAGCGAAAACTAGTGACGGTCCTGCTTAAGATGCAGTAAAGGTTTTTCACCACAACTCGTTACACAGTACTCGAAATCGTACAGAAGTAAATAGTTCATGACTGGCATTAAATACATTTATAACTCTAGCATAGTCAGTTCATGAAATGGTATCAAATATAGTCCATTTCAACCAAACTTTCTTAAACTGACTTTCACGCATTACTGGAAATTGTCTTGTCTCAGTAAAAAAAATTTAAAAAAAAAAATAAATAAATAAAAAACAAGCAAACATAATTACAGTGCCCAACAAAGCCACAGCGTTAAGTAAGAAATATTTACATTTTAGATTTCTTTGAGTTACAAGGAGTCATAGAAATCACAAAAAATATTCCTTAACTTTTCCCTGCAACATATTTGAATTGTTATAGAATATTCACCTTGATGCCATTATCTGCTACACTTCAAATAATTAGTTTTATATTATGCACCATGTTTGTAAAGGAGATATATTAGATCTAAGGCCCTTTTGTTAGTCTCTCAGTATTCAACAAAAGACCATTTAGATCCTGTTGAATGTATGACAATATTTCTCAGCACTGGGCAGTCTTTGCTGTCGATACAAATCAGGTTAATACTAGTCTTATAGTTCAGTCTTTGCTGTCCATACAAATCAGGCTAATACTAGTCTTATAGTTGGTGTCAATACAAATCAGGCTAATACTAGTCTTATAGTTGGTGTCAATACAAATCAGGCTAATACTAGTCTTATAGTTGGTGTCAATACAAATCAGGCTAATACTAGTCTAATAGTTCAGTCTTTGTTGTCCATGCAAATCAGGCTAATACTAGTCTTATAGTTCAGTCTTTGTTGTCCATGCAAATCAGGCTAATACTAGTCTTATAGTTCAGTCTTTGCTGTGCATACAAATCAAGCTAATACTAGTCTTATAGTTCAGTCTTTGCTGTGCATACAAATCAGGCTAATACTAGTCTAATAGTTCAGTCTTTGTTGTGCATACAAATCAGGCTAATACTAGTCTTATAGTTCAGTCTTTGTTGTCCATGCAAATCAGGCTAATACTAGTCTTATAGTTCAGTCTTTGCTGTGCATTCAAATCAGGCTAATACTAGTCTTATAGTTGGTGTCAATACAAATCAGGCTAATACTAGTCTTATAGTTGGTGTCACAAATCAGGCTAATACTAGTCTTATAGTTGGTGTCAATACAAATCAGGCTAATACTAGTCTTATAGTTCAGTCTTTGCTGTGCATTCAAATCAGGCTAATACCAGTCTTATAGTTGGTGTCAATACAAATCAGGCTAATACTAGTCTTATAGTTGGTGTCACAAATCAGGCTAATACTAGTCTTATAGTTGGTGTCAATACAAATCAGGCTAATACTAGTCTAATAGTTCAGTCTTTGCTGTGCATACAAATCAGGCTAATACTAGTCTTATAGTTCAGTCTTTGTTGTCCATGCAAATCAGGCTAATACTAGTCTTATAGTTCAGTCTTTGCTGTGCATACAAATCAGGCTAATACTAGTCTAATAGTTCAGTCTTTGCTGTGCATACAAATCAGGCTAATACTAGTCTTATAGTTCAGTCTTTGCTGTGCATACAAATCAGGCTGATACTAGTCTAACAGTTCAGTCTTTGCTGTGCATACAAATCAGGCTAATACTAGTCTAATAGTTCAGTCTTTGCTGTGCATACAAATCAGGCTAATACTAGTCTAATAGTTCAGTCTTTGTTGTCCATGCAAATCAGGCTAATACTAGTCTTATAGTTCAGTCTTTGTTGTCCATGCAAATCAGGCTAATACTAGTCTTATAGTTCAGTCTTTGCTGTGCATACAAATCAGGCTAATACTAGTCTAATAGTTCAGTCTTTGCTGTGCATACAAATCAAGCTAATACTAGTCTAATAGTTCAGTCTTTTCTGTGCATTCAAATCAAGCTAATACTAGTCTTATAGTTCAGTCTTTGTTGTCCATAAAAATCAAGCTAATACTAGTCTTATAGTTCAGTCTTTGCTGTGCATTCAAATCAAGCTAATACTAGTCTAATAGTTCAGTCTTTGCTGTGCATTCAAATCAAGCTAATACTAGTCTTATAGTTCAGTCTTTGCTGTGCATACAAATCAAGCTAATACTAGTCTTATAGTTCAGTCTTTGCTGTGCATATAAATCAAGCTAATACTAGTCTAATAGTTCAGTCTTTGCTGTGCATACAAATCAAGCTAATACTAGTCTTATAGCTCAGTCTTTGCTGTGCATACAAATCAAGCTAATACTAGTCTAAAAGTTCAGTCTTTGCTGTGCATACAAATCAAGCTAATACTAGTCTAATAGTTCAGTCTTTGCTGTGCATACAAATCAGGCTAATACTAGTCTTATAGTTCATTCTCTGTTGTCCATGCAAATCAGGCTAATACTAGTCTTATAGTTCAGTCTTTGTTGTCCATGCAAATCAGGCTAATACTAGTCTTATAGTTCAGTCTTTGCTGTGCATACAAATCAAGCTAATACTAGTCTTATAGTTCAGTCTTTCCTGTCCATGCAAATCAGGCTAATACTAGTCTAATAGTTCAGTCTTTGTTGTCTATGCAAATCAGGCTAATACTAGTCTTATAGTTCAGTCTTTGTTGTCCATGCAAATCAGGCTAATACTAGTCTTATAGTTCAGTCTTTGCTGTGGTTACAAATCAGGCTAATACTAGTCTTATAGCTCAGTCTTTGCTGTGCATACAAATCAGGCTAATACTAGTCTAATAGTTCAGTCTTTGCTGTGCATACAAATCAAGCTAATACTAGTCTAATAGTTCAGTCTTTTCTGTGCATTCAAATCAAGCTAATACTAGTCTTATAGTTCAGTCTTTGTTGTCCATGCAAATCAGGCTAATACTAGTCTTATAGTTCAGTCTTTGCTGTGCATACAAATCAAGCTAATACTAGTCTTATAGTTCAGTCTTTCCTGTCCATGCAAATCAGGCTAATACTAGTCTAATAGTTCAGTCTTTGTTGTCTATGCAAATCAGGCTAATACTAGTCTTATAGTTCAGTCTTTGTTGTCCATGCAAATCAGGCTAATACTAGTCTTATAGTTCAGTCTTTGCTGTGGTTACAAATCATGCTAATACTAGTCTTATAGCTCAGTCTTTGCTGTGCATACAAATCAGGCTAATACTAGTCTAATAGTTCAGTCTTTGCTGTGCATACAAATCAAGCTAATACTAGTCTAATAGTTCAGTCTTTTCTGTGCATTCAAATCAAGCTAATACTAGTCTTATAGTTCAGTCTTTGCTGTGCATTCAAATCAAGCTAATACTAGTCTAATAGTTCAGTCTTTGCTGTGCATTCAAATCAAGCTAATACTAGTCTTATAGTTCAGTCTTTGCTGTGCATACAAATCAAGCTAATACTAGTCTTATAGTTCAGTCTTTGCTGTGCATATAAATCAAGCTAATACTAGTCTAATAGTTCAGTCTTTGCTGTGCATACAAATCAAGCTAATACTAGTCTTATAGCTCAGTCTTTGCTGTGCATACAAATCAAGCTAATACTAGTCTAAAAGTTCAGTCTTTGCTGTGCATACAAATCAAGCTAATACTAGTCTAATAGTTCAGTCTTTGCTGTGCATACAAATCAGGCTAATACTAGTCTTATAGTTCATTCTCTGTTGTCCATGCAAATCAGGCTAATACTAGTCTTATAGTTCAGTCTTTGTTGTCCATGCAAATCAGGCTAATACTAGTCTTATAGTTCAGTCTTTGCTGTGCATACAAATCAAGCTAATACTAGTCTTATAGTTCAGTCTTTCCTGTCCATGCAAATCAGGCTAATACTAGTCTAATAGTTCAGTCTTTGTTGTCTATGCAAATCAGGCTAATACTAGTCTTATAGTTCAGTCTTTGTTGTCCATGCAAATCAGGCTAATACTAGTCTTATAGTTCAGTCTTTGCTGTGGTTACAAATCAGGCTAATACTAGTCTTATAGCTCAGTCTTTGCTGTGCATACAAATCAAGCTAATACTAGTCTTATAGCTCAGTCTTTGCTGTGCATACAAATCAAGCTAATACTAGTCTTATAGCTCAGTCTTTGCTGTGCATACAAATCAAGCTAATACTAGTCTTATAGTTCAGTCTTTCCTGTGCATACAAATCAGGCTAATACTAGTCTTATAGTTCAGTCTTTGCTGTGCATTCAAATCAGGTTAATACTAGTCTTATAGTTTGTAACATTTGCAGAATGAAATGCAGTACTTTGAGGTTCACCACTTGGAATGTTGCATCTATATTGCGTAATCTGAGTAAATGACCTTGATAAAATAATAGATAAAATCACAATGTTTCCATTCTCATAATTTATGCGAATTGTATAATTGGTAACATCTTTAGGGTATCTATTTTCATGGAACTACTTTAAGGAAAAGGTTGTGGACTGTCTCTGTTTTCAGATAAGACTAAATATTATTTGCTTCCTTTAAATTAATAGTCATTTTCATCTATTTCTTCTTAAAATGGATATACTCTTTCATTGTATTCGATGTTGGTGCTCTTTCTATAGAACCCACCTCTTTATAATAAGAATAATAATAATAAGTTTATTTTCTGAGGACAATACATTTGGGTCTTAATTAATCAACCAATCTTACATGTAGTCATCAATAATAGAATATTACAACTTTAAATGCAACGTATATGTACACATATATCATTACTTACTACACTGTCTCACACACTCACATGTATTACTTACGTGTAATCATAAAAAGATACATACACTCACATACATACTTACATTAGTTAAAACATACGTAAGATATGCATGTAAATTTGAGAGATAGGTGGTGGTGGGGGTATCCAAGTTTGGTATCTTAATTTGTTTGACATTTGGCATAATCATAAAGAAGAAATTTGTGAAGCGCGCTCTTAAAAGAATTGAGTGTTGGTATTTATTTGATATAATTGGCAATGATGTTCCACAACACTGCTGCAAAATATGTAAAATGTATTTTGTATAGAGTCGTTTATGAATTTAGGCAAATGAAGATTATTGTAGGAAATAGATCGCAGGTTGTGTAAATGGATATAGGAAGTTGGAGTTAGAAGATCATTGATATATTGTGGAGCCATGCTATGAAAAGATTTATATGTCATAACAGCTTTAAAGTACTTTATAATTAAAAGGTAACCAATGTAAATTAACGAATAAATGAGAGGATGGATAGTCCTTTCTAGTAATATTTATAATATGGAGTTTAATTATTTGATTAAGATTAGTAGCATTGCAATTCCTCCATATGGTTGAATCATAATCAAACAAAGGGAATACATATCCATTATAAAACATTTTAGCATAGATTCTGGCACATACGAAGACAAGTCTGTTCAATAAGGTTATTCTGGAGGATACTGCAGAACACACGCGCTTTATTTGATTTTCCCACGTTAATATCTGTCAATAATGACCCCTAATATTTTTTGATTTTTTATGCTATTTAATTTATTTCCATGAACAAATATATTTATATCCTCAAATATCTTATTTTTTTGCCTTGATCCAATTGTCTTACAATTAGTTTCTTCAGTGTTTAATTGCATTTTGCTGGTTTCGCACACCAGTATAACACCACCAACGTCCTGTTGTAAATTTTGTTTAAGTGAAGGGATTGTATCACTCATGGCAAGTATGGTTGTGTCATCCGCAAAAAGAACAGTTTCAATAGCATTCATATGAAGAGGTAAATCATTAATTAAAAGGAGAAAAAGCATAGGGCCAAGAAAAGAGCCTTGAGAGACTCCACTTTTGACATATTGTAAAGAAGGTGTAGCATTGGACACAGAAACATACTGTTGCCTTCCTGTTAGGTAAGAATCAAATCAAGTAACCAGATTATCAAAGATTGTATATGTCTTGAGTTTTTTCATCAATATCTCTTGATCTGCTAAATAAAACGCTTTTTAAAAATGTAAAGTAATCGCTCCGATTATTTTTCCGTCATCTATAGCTGCTAGCCATGTATCAACCAACTGTGTGAGGGCAGTTTGGCATGAATGCTTTTCTCTGAAACCTGATTGTGAGTTATGTAAAAGATTATATTTCTTTAAAAATCAGCAAAGATGATGCGTTTTTCAAAACGTTTAGATAAGGTTGGTAAAATTGATATAGGTCGGTAATTGTTTGCTGACGATCTCTCATCTTGTTTAAAGACTGGGAACACTTTAGCTAAGTTTAGATTAGTTGGAAAGATTCCCGTATCAATACTTATATTTATCAATCTAGCAATTGAAGGGGCAGCAAATTGAGCTGACAGTTTGCGTATTTTTGGTGAGATTTTATCTAGTCCTGTTGCTTTGTTACCGTCAAGTTTCTCTAAAATATCTATAACATCTTAAACACATATGTAAGGGATCTCGAATGATATAAAAAATGGGACTTTCGACTCCACAAAGTCTGTAAGGAGTGAAACATGTTGTGATGTGGAAGAATGTTCTCCAAGAATTAAAATTAATGATGCAAGAAAGGTATTTGGTCGTTTGCAGTATCTAATGGCTCTGTACAGGTGTGACTACCGGTTTTTAATTCTGAAGGGAAATCATGAATTTTTAACATGAATTAAAGCTACGAAAATGTTTCCATATTTTTCTGCAGTCACTTTTATTCTCAATTAATCTTGAAACACTATCCTTTTTAGCTTTAGCGATTAAACATTTTACTAATTTTCTGTGGTTTTTGTAGCTTCGTTGTCATAAGTCCAGACCATCAGGGGCCCACTGCACAAAGCGGTATATGATCTACACCCTAAACCCAGTTTTCAAATAAAAGGACAACATATGCAGTCGCCAACAAGAAACTTGAAACCTTGACACGAAACCCTTAGGTAATATAAGGTGGCTTAAAACTCAAAGCCATCAGGCCCAGCCGCACAAAGTGGCAACAATTACTTAAAACAACCACACCACGACATGCATAGGATCCAAAATATAGGGCAAAGCTCCTTGGACTCAATCCAACTTCGACATGGTACCAAAGAGCCAATCGTACAGAGTTCTTACAAAAATTTTCAAAATCGAATATACATGCAAGACGACACTATTGTTTCGGCCAAAATCAAATTTCACACCCTGGACCACAGGAACCACCATGTGACGCAAACGTTCCACTCTCGCCGATCCCGACTCCGCCTTTTCCACCGCCTGACACAAAAGCAACAGACAGTGTGCTACGCACCACCACGCCTATTAATTAAATAGCATCCTGTGCAAGCAGTAAAGCGCAAGCGGTTTTGCAGCTCGGTAAAACCACTTGACGAACCCCAAACTGATGCTACCGCAACAGTTTGGGGGCAAAGTAAATAGTGCGCTGTGCGCACATTAATTCCTCGCACATGATCAGATTGGTCGCACGCGAGTATAATGTAAGTTCATCATCATAAATGTGATCGATTAACGTCATCGACAAGTCAGTGACTCTTGTAGCGGACTGTATCATTTGAGTGAGATTACCTATTTGTAGAATTGAATTCCATTTACTTTGCGGGTCATTCATTAAATCAATGATGAAATTACCCATTAATAAAAGTTCTGAGTTAGAGTTAGAAGCAGTAGATAATTCATTTTCAAATCTCTCAAACCAAGACGATAGCGAATCTGGAGAACGATAAAGAGAAAGCAGAGAAGGATGGGCTTAGACGATGGTTGTTTCAGTTCAATCCAAATCGTTTACAACTCAGATGACTATGTATCCATTCTTCTTTTATATTTAATGTTTATTAAGGTATATATATATATATATATATATATATATATATATATATATATATATATCTATATATATATATATATATATATATATATATATATATATAGTTACGACTCTAAGTCTTAAAAATATGTAACAGAAAGAAAGTGAAACCAACAATGTAAGTAATATCAACAAGCAATTTATTTCCCTATAATACAAAGTGAAATTCAAAAGATACTTACAATATTATGAATACAATTCCAAATAATCCTAAATGTCCTAATCACAACTCCAAAAATATAGAATATTCCAAATGAGTTCCAATAGTCTTGAATGTCCTGATATACCAAAATGATACAATCCAGAATGTCTTTGAATGAGTTCACAAACGTCCAAAGTAATGTATTAATTCAAAAGGCAAAGAGCACTTTAGTAATTCCAATGAATATATCTAAAATATATAATTCCTCTTGAATTATATCTGATTTCAACGGCGCAATGTAAAATCTGATCACAAATGAATTCCCACAGTCTGGTCTAAAACAGGAATGAATTTAATGCGTATCAAGTCTCTATTATATACACATCTTCTAATGACCCACATCATAACAGGACGTGTGTCATTGTAATTGAAAAAAACCCAGTCTAATTGTAAATAAGACTGGTCTTGAACTCAAATGCCGGTAAACATCCTGTTGACAAGTAACCGTAATTTAAAGTACAAATAAGTACAACTTTACTATAATAAAGCAGGTTAAACAAAATACTACTATCACTTCTAATAGGCTACCAATTTGCATTGATGGGAACCATGGTCAAAATAACATATGCAACATGTGGAAAGATCATTTTGAAGCATTACTCAATAGTGTTAAAAACGATTCGAATAAGGAGTATGTTCTTTCAGCATGCAAGGTCCCTTCTAATCTTATTGAACTGATCTCATTGTCGGAGATCCAACGTGCCATAGCTAAACAAAAGGGGGGTAAATGTCCAGGATCAGATTTCTTATATGTTGAACATATTTAATTTTCAGATAATAGACTACATATTCTTTTAATGATTCTATTTAATTGCATGTTTGTACATAACTTTGTTCCTGATGATTTCACAAAAGTTACAATTATCCCGCTACTGAAAAGCAAAATTAGTAATATGGCAGACAAAAATAATTATAGACCTATAGCTCTCACGACAATTATTTCGAAAATATTTGAATGTATTGTACTACAACGATGTGAAGTAACAATTTCTGATAATCAGTTTGGTTTTAAAAAACAACATTCAACAGACTTATGCCTCTATGCATTTAAGGAAACTGTCAGATATGATGAAACATTACAGATTTCTGTGTACTAGAACAAACATGCTTTTACGTAAATTTAGAAATTGTTCTGTGAACATCAAGATTAGATAATTCAAATCTTATTGTTGCACAATGTACTGTGCTCCTCTGTGGACAAACTTTAATGAATGTATGAAAAGAAAACTAGTTATTGGCTATAATAATAGTCTTCGTTTACTACTAAGCCTTCCAAGATGGAATAGTGCCTCTTCCATGTTTGTAAACTATAATGTATTTAGTTTTGAAGAATTAATGAGAAAGTATGTGTTTTCAATGATGACACGAATATCAAATAGTAAAAACTGTATCTTGAAATCGTTGTGGAACTATGATATTCATTTAAGTTCTCAGATTATAGATAGATGGAACAAATTACTATTTAAATGTCTCACATGATTTTATTCCTAACAATGACAAACACATTCTGTAGTTGTAGATGGGTATGTATATTTGCACATAAGACACATATGAACTTCTATGTCTTAAAATACTTCTATATTTTATATTCTATTTTATTGTATATTTTAATTTAGATGTATGGACCATGCAGTCTGAAATAAAGAATTCTTATTCTTATCTTATAGACAAAGTTAAACACACAATAGATTCATTGTGTCTATCTATCTATCTCTCTCTCTCTCTCTTTATATATATATATATTTATATATATATACATATATATACATACATATATAGATATGGATATATAAAGAAATAGACTGCCTCCTTCTTGTACTTTATCCCTGCGTTCCAAATGGAAACCGTCGATGGACACTATTATCATTAGGAAATATTTCGTAGAGTCCTAGAATGTCAATCTGAGGGTTATTGAATACAGTATGCTTGAGTTCATCTAGTTTTGGGTTTACGTGCCGAGTACTGAGATTTAATATATGTAAATCCTTTTCTTTAAAATGTATTTTAGAACTAGAATCAGATTGAGAGAGATTAGTCAAGACTGACTTGTGACTTGTGATAGATAGTATCCATCAACCTGTTTGGTAATAGAGACAATTTCTTTTGATTGAGATAAGTAATCTTTTTGGTTGTCAGTCGTAAAGTGTGCATCTTTAAAGAATGTGTTCCCTTCCTGACAATTGCAGTTTAAAAGGTCACATTTATCACAAATATTGGTTAAAATATAAAACTGATTCCTGAGATTAAATATCCGGTTATCCCCAGGTAATTCCTAACAGGTAATGTATGCATAATCATTGGATCTTTGGTAATAAGAGTCTGAGTAAGGTACCTGAAGGTTTCGTGATCTAGGTCGAGCAGTGACAAAGTTGATATACCAACAGACAGATGAGTCATGACTGTAGGAGTCGCAATGTGCACAATATCTAGTCATGTTTTGTTCTTAACTGTAATGACTTTGTATTGAGCGTTCATCGTGTGACAAAGTTCCGATACCTAGCATTCATCGTGTGTGAGAAAGTTTCGTGCATGTACATTAGTGATACTTCGTCTATCTTGATCGTAGACAGAAATAAAGGTGATTGTATCTCGAAAATCCAAGACAGTTTATTATTATTATTATTATTAAAGATAGAAAGATTTTTATTTTTATATTCTTCATGAGTCGACTTAAATTTGACTTAATATTTATCTGTTAGATAAGACTATCAGTGTCATGCATGACCTTATTTATATTATTATTTTTTAATAATGCGTGGTTGTTGTTCCTTTGTTTAACACCAATCACAATAAAAGTATTAAAAAAACGTAATACTTAAAGGTATAACCTGATTTCGAGCCCAACATATTGTATAAGTATTTATTTATTTATTGAAAAGTATCCTTTTACATGAATGTAAATAATAATAATAATAATAATAATAATAATAATAATAATAATAATAAAAATAATTTCTGAGGATAATACCTTTGATTCAGAATCAACCAATCTTACATGTAGTCTAGAACTATATGGAACATTTGACATGTCCACAGGACACCCAAACACACACACACACACACACACACACACACATATATATATATATATATATATATATATATATATATATATATATATATATATATACATACATACATACACACATTAAATTGCTCCGAGTATTCTCTATCATCTGGAGCAGGTAACCATGTATCACCCAACTTAGTGAGGGCAGTCTGGCAGGAATACTTTTCTCTGAAACCTAATTGTGAGTTATTTAGAAGATTATATTTCTTTTAAAATTCTTTTAAAAAATGCCGAAGATGAAGTGCGACGTGTTTTTTCAAAATTTTAGATAATGTTAGAATTGTAGATAAGGATTTTAGATAAAGTAAGGATTTTAGATAAGTAGCCGAACCCTTTTGTAGGTCGAACTCCGTCCTGGAACTCACCTGAAAGTTTCTTTTTTATTCTGCTTGTTTGCAATATGTGACTTAAAACATGCAGCAGTTTGTGATAATCTAAAACAAATCTGGGATAACTCTTCATTTAAATAAACAGAAAGGTTATCATTCATGCCTAAGACGACGCTGCAATAAAGACGGAAATACATGTAGCTATCCAAAAGGTGAAGTAGCCCAAGTCCACCTTGAAGGAAAAGGACGAATGAATGGCCTTTCCCAGTACGTCAGGTGCATTGACCACAAAAATTATCATTCTTTGGTTGCCTAAGAAGACTCTAGTAAGACAGAAATAAAAATATCTGTAGTTGTACAAAAGGTGAAGAAGTGCAAGTCCTCTGTGGCGGAAAAAGATGAATGAATGCCCTGTCCCATTACGTCAGGTTTATTGACGATAGAAATCCTACGCATAGACTTACCCATTAAACTTGATTAACCCAAAGAACATAAGAAAATAACAATCGAAAGACTTGTTACTTACTATGTATCAAAGCGTTAGCTATACTCTTTGTAAAAGTTAAAGTCTTTTCTGGGGACTTGCCGTGGGAAAATAAAACATACAGGACAATGCTTAAGTCGCCAAAAACTAGCCAGCCGATCAACAAGCACCCTAGTAATACAGTGACTATTTTGCATGAGCGTTTTGTTTCAAATGAAATCATTGAAACGAGTTGAATAATTTTCGAACCTTAGAAGGCAATAAATTAAAACTATTCAACAAGCTTCATATTTTAATTTGAAATTAGCACAGATATTATATTATATTCATAATATTTCTAAATAATGATTTTCAATTATTTTTGACAGCAGTGTAGTGTAGTGTAGTGAAATTAAGTGCATTCACACTCCTCTTTTGCTTTACATGACGCCATGATATGTTATTGCCCGATTCAGTATGTAAAAATCTTTTATTTTTAATTTACCAAGATAACATTAGTCCTGTTATACTTTTTCATCAAAGTGACATGAAATACGACATTATATAAACAAAAGAAAAGTTAGTGGTCAACTACTATATAATCTTGCAATGAAATGACATCTTTGAAAATTGCAGATTTTCCACTGATGACAGATAACGGGCTATGTGTATTTTGTTGTAATGCACCATACATGCTATCGTAGTAGGATATCAGCAGCAACAAATATCGTCACAAATACTAACCTGATATGTATAACTTTATTTCTCAGCCTATTTTTCTCTTGAAGACTATAGTTAACTCAAATCGATCATGTGGGTCATCACATATAGGTACGGTGTATCATATAAACCCCAAAAACAAAGGTAACAGAAACGCTGTCCGTCACATACAATGGAGACACTAACTACAGTATTATTTCTGGTGCTTCTGACACCAGTATTTGCAGAACATATTTTGGAATTTGAATTCGAAGACGCTATTTTCGGAATTCCTCGGAACCTAGACAGAAGAGCATTTCGATCTAATGCTTCGCATCACCAATCCCTCAAAGTTTATGAAGGAGACATACTACGATTGCGACTTTGTCCACTTGAATCAACATTTATTTCAATCAAGGATATCATTTATTCCAATGATGGTGGATCTGATATCGTCAGCGTAACATTAGAAGGATCTGAAATCGGAAGCTTTGAATCTTTGGCCCACGCTGATTCTGGAAACAAATGGAACGATTTCCAGTCCGCTGGACAAGTCGGGTCGCCATTTTATGTGGAGCATGCAGGAACATATATGATCATCAGCATTAAAAGTTCGGATTGCTATGGTATTGAACTTGACAAAATAATGCTAAAAGTGGACACTGTGTCGGAAAAGAAGGCATTTTGGTGTGGTTTTGATTTAGAAAAAGCTCCTACACAGCCAGGATGTAACTAGCAACACAATTTCATCAAAAATACTTACTGTGAAAAGAATCCATGAAGCGGATATTTCGTATGGAGAAGTAACTAATTTGAACAATGAGTAAAAGGTGTTCGTGTGTCCACAATATGAGCGGAGAATTCCTAACTGAAAGTTAAAGCACTTGTTGTCAGTTAGAAAACTATATCGTTTCCTTAGACTAACACACACTCTTTTAGTTTCTATCCAGGTAGGAATATTGCACAATTTTATTTAAACATTTGATTTAAGGCTCTGTGAATTTCACGGCTAAAGTGTAATACAAAAGCAACAATATAATGCATGTTTCTCTTGTGTATGAAACTTAATATGTTGTATTTAATTCTTTTATAGCCTATTTTCTACAACACTTTATTTAATATTTTTTAGTGAATATTTTCATGGACTTGCGTTCTTCTGACTAAGAAAGCTCAAAACCAATGAAAACGTAGACAGCCATGTTGACAATATTTTTTTCTTCACATTTCACCACTACTTTAGATCGGTTTTCCGATATCTTTCTCCTTTTGTAAACGCAGATGTACAATCTTACATCAAGTGCTTAAGTTTTAGGAAATATTTTCATATAAATCAAACATTGCTATATATAATGTTATTCTTTTTTAAATTAAAATTTGAAATTTTTGTTTAAATTCGCTGTTTAAATTACTTACATGAACGTCCGGTGGGGTGGGGGTGTTATATATATCGAAAGGCGTAACTTATCATTCAAACATTGTAAAATTAAGCACAAAGCAGAACAGTAGCTTTTTCAAATCAGCAGTACATATTTACTACTTTGTACAAATTTCTGATTGATATACTGAACAAAACTTGAACTTTGTGGATGATAAGGATGTTATGAAAAGTAGTGCTGTGAATGGAAATAATACATAAAAGGCAAATTTGAAATCCGTCTGGGTGCAAGACTTTCCTCTGGTGCTAATTTTCTCTACTAATAAAAGATCATCACTTAGATCGCGTTTCAAAGTGTGCTTATGAAAAATGTAGTTTGTGCATGTAACATGGGTTTATACATGTAATCTGAGTTCGTACATGTATGCAGTTTGGCGAAAGACATTCCCTTGATTATTATTAAAAAAAGCAAAAAGGACATTTACGGAAATATGTGAGGGATTTAATATATAGTATTTAGAGCGTAGCAATGCTTAGCGAATGCTACTTTCTTTCTTACAGTTAGCTCTTATGAAGATAGATGGATAAATATATAGATATGTGGATAGACAGAATCACATCACGCCAAAACAATAAAAGTCTCATTTGTCTTACATGTTTGCAATTAAGACTTTAGATACAGTAGTAGTATAGATTATGTAGTTCCTGGGTCATGACAAATCCAACCAATACCCTGCTCACATAAAACAAAAATAAACTAATAACAGTCATAAACCCAAAGTTACTGACAAGTTACTGACAAATCTCTTTTTTTCCCAAACACCAACACTCTACCATCGTATTTCTTGAACCACAGCAACATACCAACAAACAGCCTCATTTTCATTTTCAAAAATCACCTCCCCCCTCCGAGACAGACCTTACGAAGCGACAAAAACAATATGCTTAAAATCTACAATTATAGATTCAATAACCAAATATCAGCAGTTAATCATTGTCACCCAAGTAATAACTGACAATTAATAGCATTAAGCACTAAATACTCAACTATAGAGTGTGTCAGGGTCGAAATAGAACGAGTATTGGGAAAAGACAAGTAGAAAGAAAAACTATAAAGATAACAAGGATAGAGAGATACAAAATGTAAAAGAGTACCAAGAGAAAAATAAAGATAAGCAAAGACAATCCAGAAAAGATTATGTCAGAACGTAAGTATGAAATTTTTAAAACTTCTAGAGCTTCTATACTATGCCATGCAATAATAATAAAGGCACTAAAAAGATGCAGCTATAAATCTGGAAAACTATAGAACTTCTCAGAGTACCCTTTCTCAGTTTCCGAGTGAATGGCAATAATTTTCTAAAGTTGTAGGCATACAAAATCCACACATTGATTATCTTATACTCTGTGTCTCTTTTGATCGGTCAGATTCTGATTGGCAACAAAAATATTTTAATTGGAGAAATTTAAGGTTGAAAGATACCACAGATAAAATACTGAAAAATGACAAACATTCCATCAGATGTAGAGATAGAGAAGCACAACATTTTAGCTGATGAATTCGAAGACAGATGAAATAAGTTTAATCTGTAGCAATTTTATATTGGAAAGGTAACTGAAGCCTCAATTAAAGTTTATTTCTTTTGTTTGCTTTTAACTTTTCAACTATTTCAGCTCTAACAACCATAGACACTACATCATTTTCAATGAAAATATTTCCCATAGAATTTATTTTTATCTTTGGAGTAAACGACAACTATAAATCTAATAGTTTCACTGACAGAGTTATATTTTTGAACTGAATGTGAATTTAGTATGGCTGGTTGTCTTCTTTTTTGCATCCCCGAGGTTGACACAATTGTCTATGAGAAACAAAGTATTAGTTCCCTGGTGTGCACTAATTGAAGCCATTTATCTAGTATATCATCAAGATCTATTACAATTACGTTGTCGTCTCTAAAAGCCATTTCTGTGTTTGGTCTTACTATACTTAAATGTTAGACAGGTAATGACAATAAAATCAAAAACTTTTTTATATTCCGTTCTAATAAAATCTCATACAAACTGTGTCTGTTCGCAATATGTAACACTACATCTAATCATGTTATGAGGTTCTTTCAAACATATACGTATATTTAAACTGTGTTGGTTTCTCTATATGCCGTGCAGTAGATATGAGCCTTAAGAACTTGTTCGCTTTTACTTACTTTCTATCTGTGTTTCTCGATGCAATCAATAAATTCCTCTCATATTAATTGCGTTTGGTTTATTTTATGATGGTTTGTGTGAGTATGTGTTACATGGTTTTATTGAAGCATTTAAGTCATACATAGAAATGAATGGGAAGTCCATATTTTGTTCACCGTATTTGATTTAAAGAAAATTAGCAAACAACTTAAATAGATCCATAACTATGCTGATATTTGTTCTATATATTTTATTTACCTCTATCTTATACAGTATCTCATACACCAATTTATATTCTTTTACAATTGTATAAATGTAGTCGAAGTTAAATTCTGTTAAATTATCCCTTTTTATTGTATATGCAACATAATTAATTATTTCATAAGGACATTGATTGGTTTGTAGTGGTCTCATTACTCATTTAAAGTTGATTAATTTGATGTTGATATTTTGTACTTTCTTTTTTATATTTTTCAAAATCACATATAAAACAACCTTTATGTTCAACAGCACCATTATCATTACATCTGGTACACTTTCCAAACATCATACTTGAAACCCAGTCATCATCACAGAAGTAGGATTTGTCGTCCATTTATTAAATTGTAAATTCTGTGAAAACATTATAGATTTTATTTGGTTGCCTTGCATATTTATCTGAGCATCAGACACGCAATAAATGTACATTTTGTGTGCGACTACGTTTTCGTTTCTCTTTATTTGCATGTGTATTACTTGCTAAACATTTGCTAATTTATGTGCTGTTCCATGTAATTTTATTATCATGTGTGCTTCTCAAATCAAGCCATAAACAATGGCGATCCGTATAAAGGTTATTTAGACTAATATTGCTAATTTCAGAGTTTGTGTTCCTAGTTAAAGAAATATTTCGTTGCTTCCATACTTTGCTGATTCATTGTATATCAATGTGAATAAAAATGTTCGGTAATCCTTGTACACTAATCATTATTTTTGTCTATGGTTGAATTAAAATACTTTTCGGGATAATTTTCTCGGTATTTTCAACGTGGTGTCAATATTCATTTTAAACTCATTCTTCTTGAATCAAGGATGACATTTGTTAAAGTTGTACTAGCTGCCACATTAATAATTCTATCTCTTGTGACATAGTCATAAAAGAAAACAATTCCATTTTTGTACCTTTTGTTAACATAATTAACCATTGTGTAGAAGTAATTGTATCTTACTGTAAACATATATTCTCCAGCTTATAATCTTGATTTGCACCTTCTATTACTTCAGATGCTTTTTCTAGTGTAATGGTAAATCTAAAATTTTGAGGAACGATAATAATTCGTTATTATCTGGAAATTAAATGCTATTCTAAATTTCTTTCCGTATACAATCAACTTATCAGAATCTATGTCAGTATTATGTGCATTAACTGTTCATTATCTTAACTTCCACCGTTTTTTCATTACTTATTTCCTGCTCTGTTTTGTTTGTTTTTAGAGATAATGTTGGCTATAAATCTTTAAACGCCATGAAAATGTTGTAATGATTCAACTTACAAATATCATCAATACCGTAAAACATGGATATGTCTCTTACAAGTATTCTTCCCAAATTGTTCATAACTGTATTGTTAGCATCTCCTTTAAATTTTATGTTGAACGAAATAACAAATATTTAAAAAATACTAGGTACAATTCAGACATTAGGTGCCTATCTGGGTATTACCAGTTGAAGCATTTGTTCAGGTTTTATACTACTTGGTGTATATGTAATACAGTCATGAGTAGGATTAAGGTGCTTAACACCTTGTGTTATTTTTCCTGTTTGTGTGGAGTTATATATTTTCCATATATTGGCATTGTCATCTACGTAAATAGCTAAAGTTTAAGACTTGGTCTCTCAAAGTAACGGCCTGCTCGCTTTGCTGTCTTTCGCTTCTCTATCTGATCACGGATACTTATTCCCCACATGAACACTAACGCCCATTACAATAGCAATACAAACATACACATATGTTATCTGCTTATCAGAAGGCTGCTAAAAATAATTAAGTTTAGGTTATTTAGCTTTCTCTAAAACAGCATCAGTATGAGTAGAAGAATAAAGAGAAAAACTTCATCTAAATTAGTTAAGTTCTGAGTGACCAAGCCTTGTTCCTTATTCTCTTAATCTTACATTAAGGTTATTGAGTGACTTTGCTCTGTTCTCGTTTATTGAATTAGCCTTTTCGGCAGTTGTTCTGTGATTTTATTATGTATTATTCCTTCCTCATTTTCACCTTTTGGATCAAATAATTGAAACCTAAAATTACTTATTGAAAATGCTACGGCATTAACAACAGCACCTCCAATTAAAATTTCTGTCTCAGGTTGTCCTTTCATGGTGATTAAATTTTCCATTTAAGTAGCGGAATTTAAACAGTTAGTATTGAAACAAACAAAAGATACATATTTTTCATTTACGTCATGCCCTTTGCTATCTCCAATATAATAACAGATTTCACGTTTGCCGCAAACATCTCTAAAATCTCTTTATCTTCATTTGTTTTTCCTCTTCTAAAACATTTTTAAGTTCATCAACAGTTTGGTTTTCTATATTGCTTACTTTTTTCTGATTGCATTTGTATCTCCTTGTATCTTCTATAATCGATAACTATCAACTTAGATTCCTCGTGATTTATTTCGTTATCGCTTATTGCCTTATTTACCATATTTAGAATACTGTTTAGCTTATTTCTAGCAGAGGTTATAATCTCATGGTGTTATAAAACTTTGTATTAAAGCATCTTTTCTTTGAAAGCTTAGTAACAGACCCCAATAAAGTTGCATCAAACTGGCTAAAAGCTAGAAGGATTATATATATCATGTTGCAATTGCGATTCCTAAACTAGCAGCTGCTATACCAATCCTACATTAAGCTGTTGATATGCTAACCTCTACCCAGTTTTAAAAATATGTATGCTTTGTTATACTTTCTTCTAAAACCTCTTTAATATTCGATTTCTTTTATCAAAAATCATTTTTAATTTCGTTGATCATTTGCAACCTAAAATTCATTCCGATGTCGGTATATCGTAATATTGGATACAATGCTTGTGAACTTGATATTTTCTCTCGCATTTTGATATATAGATATCTCAGACTTGGATGTATCATTTGTAAAAGCATGAGTTGTGTATGATTTTTAAGACTTTTTACTTCTATCAATATTCGCTTTGCTTTCTTTGGTTTACATTTTAAAATCGAGATAGATGTATCCTCCTTAGGCACTTAGTCTCGGCTTACGCTATTTACTTAATTATTTGGTTTGGTGCTATCCGTTGTGCTTTTAAATAATCATTTGCAAAATGAGATAACGAAATCGGAATAAGAAAATTTATGACTTCTTCAATATTTATGTTTGATGGTGAATTTATGGACGTTTTAAACATCTTTAAGAGCATGTTGTAACCAATTGTAAAAGTTGAATTTAATGCGTGGTAAATAATGGTATAATTTCATTTGCCATTTATTACCGTGAAATTCTCGAACTTGTTCTCTTCACTCACAACATTTCTGGAGATGAATTTCACAATTCCTTTGGCATAACTATTTTAACTGGCTACTCTTCGCTGTCAGGTAGTTTATCAAATGAATTTGCTTAAAAAGTAATAGAATTTGTACAAGCGATGAAGCAACAAATAAAGTCAAAAACTACCTTAAGAATAATAGGTGTTCCCCATCAATTGAATTCTACATGAGATGGATACATTTTACAAAACCTGAATGTGTGGATGAAAAAAACCTAGATATAGATCATGTTATCTCTTGTGCATTTTTTAATATTCTAATCCAAAACAGCAAAAACAATGTTTTCACTGGCCAAACACAAGCTAGTGAAAACAGATCTAAAAAGGACAAAATGCCATCACAAAAAAACAAACAGAGGTACACAATACAAATGTATAAGTTTTGAAACTGCCAACTGTATAATTGAATAATTAGTATGATACGACCCTGTTCCATCCTCTAATTTTTTTCTCTTTTGTATGATTTTTATATTTTTTTTAAAATGGTAAACATTTATAAATAGTTGTAGCATCATATGTTAACCAATTGTTAAAGGAACAAGTGCATCGATGACAAAAATCCAGCACATATTTATTAAGAATCATTTTCATTATTTTCGTTTTCACGAACTTGAGACTTGTTCTCTTTAATTTGTTCACTTCTCTCACTTACATCTGTCTGTTTGTTTTTTTACATGCATGTGTTGAAAAGTTTTCAAACTTACACTCAGTGCAGAGATGGGGAATCCTAATGTAAATGAGAGAATCCCAGATTGGTACCTTATTCTATTTGTTGTCATGTAATCTTCTTTTAATTCTGTTTGCAATTTCTTTAAATTATCAATTGAAAGAAATGTTCTCATCAGATATGTCAATCGCAGTATTACTATATCTGACAATGTTTTAGCTGATCTAGTTTTTACAACAAATAAATTACATGTTTTCTTAATATTTTTTTATATCCTTTTTTCTCCTTGTTGGTTAAAGATTTTCAGATTATTTCTTTGCATGTTCCATTTTTTATACTAATTCTAATTCCTTTTTGTATTCTTCGTTGTTTTCAATTGCATAGCTACTGTTATTGATATCTTTGTTTCTGTCAGTGTTAATTTTATCTTCTATAAAGCGCAATTTTTTCAAGTGGTTTTTTATCCATTTAAATAGTTTTAAAAGTCAGTAGTTGGTGAAGTGAAATTTGATGATCCTGCTTACGATCCCGATGAGTTTGATGACATTTGTGATCGTAATTTAATAGATGAAACTCCTGTAACAAAATTTATCTAATGAGGAATTTGAAACTTCTCAATATACACTTGCTTCTGTAGGTGTTGTGGATCAATATCAAGAATATATAAAACAATATAAATTAATTAGTTGTCAAGTAAAGGCTAGAAAAGGAACAATGTATTACCAACATGATACTTTGCAAAGGTCTAAAGGAATAAATAAATGCTATCATCTAACTCAATAGCTACGCAAAAAGGCAGAACCTTAGGTTGGACAATTGAAGGAAATAATCGGAAACTTCCAAATGATAAACCTGCAGGTATACCTTTACAACACTCCTCGGATCCTACAATTCAACAAAGGCAGCTAATAAACATTCCAGAGGAAATATAAATATAAATAATTACATAAATAAACCGTTTGACCATCATGTAAGAGTAGCGGAGACTATAATAGCTGAATACCACAAAAAACTGGTAGTGGAACACCTTCTATGTTATATATCCTGGAAGAAGAAGGAGAATTTAGAGGTTATGCAGATGCAGCGAAAGTTGTTAAATAAAATATAATATAAATGAAATCGGACGTTGATGTGTATAACAAACAGACAGAAGAGATAGAAATGGATATCAAGAAATAAACAGAAGTTACTAACAAGAAACGAAGAACTGTTTTATAATAATGAAAGCAAAAGAGCAAAATTAGTTGAACATTTAACAAATTTAGAAAATAACTTTAGAGAAAATATCAGAAAAAACATCTCAAAGTGACAGAAAAGTTACCATTAGATGGAAGGTTAAAACAACAGTCTAAAGAAAAAGGTGTTATACTTGCAACTATTTTTACCGCTATAGGTATGACAGCAGTAATTTAACCAAAAATATTTTGCAAAAGGTTTGACATGAATAGGCGGAGGAACACGTGTTGGTGGTGGTGGTGCCAAAGTAATACAAATAAATTCGTTGGCAAAGTTAAGCAAGGAATGACAAATATTGCCAACCATTTCTTTGAGTTAGCTAAAACACAGCAGCATCATTGCTTGTTATCATTGGCAATGTAGTAAGTTGGCTTTTAAAATGAGCTGGATATATTGCTTCTGTATTAGCTAAGCATATTATTTGGCTTATTGTAGTATTAGTGTGGTTATTATTTGGCTTATTGTAGTATTAGTGTGGTTATTATTTGGCTTATTGTAGTATTAGTCTGGTTATTATTTGGCTTATTGTAGTATTAGTCTGGTTATTATTTGGCTTATTGTAGTATTAGTCTGGTTATTATTTGGCTTATTGTAGTATTAGTCTGGTTATTATTTACAGTCAAAGGTCATGACAAGGCAACAAAAGAAATACAAAGAAAAAGGGCTCCTAGAAAAGTAAAAGTAACTTACCTATCTAGTTAATATTCTGCCTTAAAAATTGAATTACACCAGTTCTTGCAACCAGTGTCATACTTATAAACGCCAGTTTATTTGTCTCATGATCTATTTTTTTTTACATCATGCTGAGTTTCGGTTGTATGGATTACTAGACTTTCACCCTTTTTAATCCTTCATGTCTATATAATTATTACTCACGTTCTCTTCTTTTCAATCGGTTACTTCGCAAATTTATCTTTTGACGAATGTTAGAGGCTGTTTATTAGCTCTGCTGGAGTTCAATTTTTTGCCACGTCAGTATATATATATATATATATATATATATATATATATATATATATATATATATATATATAAGTATTTATTACTGGACTAAATATATCTCATGACTTTTGTAAATTGGATATTGTCACCTTCTATGCTACCTATTTTCACTTGGTAACAAAAATATACCATCACCACAATTAGTATAGTCAAGCCTCACTTTTGAATATGAAACATATTGCTGAAATATTGCTAATATGTTTTTACCTAAGTCATATACTTGTTCATCCAAAATTAAATTTCAAATCAACTGTTTTATAGTCTCTTGTACAGTTGAAACAGACCACGTAATAGATGTTCTATTTTGTACTTAGCCAACTAAAATAATTATCACAAAAGACTTTATAATTTGATTTCATTGAGATATTCGTTCTTCTGTTAGTCCATTGCTATGTTGTAGAAGAAAGTAAGTCCATCCTATTTTGTCGTCACTTTTAAGCATTTCATTTATTTTTTCAGCGGGTATTTTTCTCCAGTTTTCAACTGTTCCAGGTTCGTCATTATATTTGCGTTTGCAAGCATCTTTCACTCGATCTGGCATAGGTTCGCCGAAACTCTGATGTACAGTCTGATGTTCTTCATAATCATATTTAATAAGATATTTATTGGTTCCATTAATATTTATAATCATGATATGAAGGACTATTATAGTTATTTCAGATTATGTTCAATATTTTTTGATCTACATAATTGTTTGTTGGATCAAAAGATTGATCATCAGTTAATGATATTTTGCAATCAGGCAACAGTTTTTCTATCAGAAAGTACCTGTGAAACCTATATATTAATTTATTAATTTTAGTATGCTAGTATCAGTTAGATGTCAATAAAATATTTCACATTTTGATGTTGCCATCCATATTGCCCAGTTTCACTGACTTTGCCAGAATTTTAAATCACACTGTGCTCTATATCTGTTCATTTAATCATTATTATTAAATGTTAACGTGTAATTGTCTACAATTTTCAATGGCTTGTACATAAAATAATTGATTTATGTGTAGTAAATTCTTTTATCTCTCTATGTATGTTTGCAATTTCTTTATTAACTGTAGCGTTAAACTGAGTTCCTAGAAAAGGGTATGGTGCACGGATTGTTAGCTTTTTTTTAAAATCTCAAGTTATTTAGTTATCTTAAGTTTTAAATGTTAGTTTATAAATTTGAAAATACACTAGATCATCTTTGGGTGGGCTTGTGGGCTATGTCTACAAAAGTATTGGACTCCGGGGCGTAACGCTGCCTCGTGCGATAATGGTCAGGTAATTACTTGGATGACAATCATTAACTGCTGATATTTGTTTATTAGATTTACGAGAGGTATGGGACGGGGAAATTATAATTGTAGATTGTATGCATTTTTTGGTGGCATGGTAAGGGTTCTCTCGTGAGGGTGGGGGTGGAGGTGGGGTAAGGGTGTTGATTTTTGAAAATGAAGATAAGGCTTCTTGTGGGTATGCCGCAGTGGCTCAGACAATGCGGTGGTCGAGTGTTAGTCTTAGAAAAAATATTTGGGCAGCAACCTTATGTTTATGGTTGTTATTAATTGTTATTAATGGGGGTTTTTTTCATGAAATTTTAAGTCATGCAAATGCACAGATAAAATCTATGTAGAAGTTGAAAGCACTTGAAAAAGTCCCCGAAAATTAAAGAAAAGAAAACTTTAACGCTGATATCACAGCCATTTGACCGATCTCGATATATTAAGTACGATATCGAATGACCTCATCCCCCTAAATGAACACTTGTACCCTACACAAGTAATAATTAGTGGTACGAGTCCTCTATGGCAGCACAATCCAAAACTCATAATACCCGCGAACTCGAACAACAAATGTCGGCCGTCAGCACTTCGAGTGTTTAAAGATGCTTAAGTTTGAGGATTAACAAAAATTGAGGTAGGAAACTTTTTCTCTGAAAAAATGATGGCTTAATATTCTATCTTTAAATTAAGTTTCACTTTTTGGTAGGCTGAACTCAGTATGATGATAAATATAATTATAAAATAGTTTGTTTTTTTCTATGTTATATTGCTTCATAATTTTTCTACTAATCTGACAGTTCCCTTTCAACATAGCTTAGGAACAATGGAAGGAGTGTTTCATAAAACTCTGCATTGATAAGAGCAGGTTATACGTGCCAGAATAGCATTAATGAAACAATCCACAAGTTTCCGTGCCATAAAATTATTTATTTAGCACTGTGTTCAAAATAAGTAAATAATTTTAACTCTATTTTTCCTTTCATCGCTTTGATATCAATATATATATATATATATATATATATATATATATATATATATATATATATATATATATATATATATATATATATATATATATAATCGCTCGACAATGCTGATTTATGAGCAAAGTCTATAATGAATTAAAGCAAAATCTACAATTTAACGTAAGGATATAATAGATTTCGTGATAATAGTATTTTAGCAATGACACGCTTATTAACCTTGAGTAGTAAATAGTCAGGCACACTTCTTGAGCTTGTGCATGTAACAATCTGCCCGTGCGTTCATATAAATGTACTTCTGCGTGTACCAATCTGCTCGTGTGTTCAAATCAATATATCCAGTTTATTATCAAAGCATAATTGTTATGAAGACGAAAAAAAAAATAAAGATAAAAATTACAAAATATAAAATACAACATGCTGATATTTCATGGATTTATGCAAAATAATTGAATTGTAAAACGGAGCCGTCTAAGCTTGTTTATTTTCTTCCTTTAACTAGCTATAGTATTGTGATCGATATATAGATAAGTAGATTAGATAGATAGATAGAGAGGGAGGGAGGGATACACAATATATATATATATATATATATATATATATATATATATATATATATATATATATAAAGAGAGAGAGAGAGAGAGAGAGGCTATCACTTTGTCGAAATGTGGATCCATAACTCGCAATCAATAACTGATCAATTCAAATGGTTCACAAAACAGAAACCCCATGACATATTAGATGACGTTAATAATTCAGATTAAATGACCGTATTTATAAAACAAAAGTTTTAAATCAACCATTTGTGGCAAAACATATTTTTTATTTCATCGAATTTAAAAGTACAGTATGATTTTACATACATAATGGTTTCTCTCATTGTAGGTAATACAAATATTATTTAGAACTAAAAGCTGGGAAATTGAAACAGGTTTGGGAACACTCTATTGCTGTTAGTGGATTTCATTTACTAATTTGTGAAGAAAATGAATGTACTATTTTCGTTCCACTGACGACGAAATGTTTCTGGATATCAATACTTTGCTTAAATTATCTACATTTTTTTTCTAAATATGGAAGACACATTCTGTTAATAAATCAGATAACAATCTTAAAACAGTTTACGGCCTATATAAATAGATTTTAAGGCAGTAAAAAAAAAATGAAAATGTTAATATTCATTCTGACAATAAATCAAACGACAAATATTACTGAGTATGTAAACATATTTTAAAGCAGTAGCAGAAAAGAAAATATTAATATTTCATAGTGATAGATTTAAATGATAGTTTTGACTACTGGAAGCACGGTGTGCAAAACCGAATCTCTATCACTTGACCTGTCTTGTATAGCAGAATTGGGGATGTTTTCTGAAACGTAAATATCGACCCCTTGATATTGTTTATCTCTTCTGATAATATGTGTACATTTTTTAACCCGTCTACATTGATTTGGTTAACTGCAGCCACGTAATCTGACACGTAACTTGACACAAATGTGACTGAGGAGTTTACACTCCTAGGAAAACGTGCTTCATTGACTACAAGTTGTATGTCGGTCGTGGTGGACACAAGGCGAAGCACAATAGTCGATCCATCTTCGTAAGTGACATTGATGTACATATTTGATGGATTTATCTCCAGACTCGATATGGGATTGGCTGTTGGTTTTCCTGTTCCGTCAACCCCGGCAAATATCAATCCAGATACGTCAACCAGTTCTTGTCCTCTTACTGACTTCGCGTCACCTTGCTGATATTCGCGATAAGGGAAAAATTCCCCATTTTCATTAATGGTTAGAATCACAGAATATTTACCTTTTGGGTTCGATCTATGCAATATTACAATGTTCTCAACGTCACTTGTGGTTTTTTTGCCTATGATCACGTCCATCCCCTCGTTAGACATATTGTTAACTTTGGACTTCTTGATGTACTGTGCGCCACGAATTCTGTATAAATGGTCCTCGTGGAGAGGTATGTTACGCGATCGTGTACTATTTTGTGTATAGTCTAGCCTCATAAAGTCAATCTTTATAGGCACATTTGAAGCGTTGTGGAAGAAAATATGAATCTGGTTTTCCAATGAGGGTGAAATCGTTCTTGCTGGTATTACCCATCCCATCACGGGCAATTTAGGTGAAAGCGTATTTGTGTATATTTTGCTATCTTTCTTTCCTCTATGATAATATTGAATTCCTACATGTATATCTTTGGTCAAACTGGCAAGACCTAGAGTGAAAAGTGCAGAAGATCCACTTTCTAGCTGTTTATTATACCCTAGAGTATAGCGAATTACTATTTTCCGTGTCTTATCTGTTTGTATAACTCCAGGAAATTTCTTTGCTTCTGCTATTTCTTCAACGATCGTAAATTCAACATCACTATTGGGAATTGTGCTGGAGAATTCCCTACTGCTGTTATCCGGGTTACCAAGCCGCCATATTGAATTGTCACATGTAGTAGCAGCGTTTCCTCCAGTTGAATTGTCATCAATATTTGTGTCAAATACATTATCTGTTCTTGAAATAATTACCGTTCCCACAATGTTAGGGACAGAAAACTCGACATTTATATTCTTGCGGTCTAAACAATTGCTCCTGGAGCTTTTTTGCTTTACCATCACGTCAGATACTTCATCTTGCTGACTCTCTGAGCTCGATGCGGCAGATGAACTTGCCACATAGTCTTGCTTACTTTTGTCTATCGGTTTCACAGTTGAGCTTGAATCAGTAGCAACTTTTGGCGTTGAATCAGCTTCTACATTTCCAGAAGTGATAGTGGTAGTTTGCATGTCACTGCTTTTATGGATGACATCTGTATCCTTAAATTCTGGGGGCATACATTCAGATTTCTTTGGCCCCTCTACAAGTTCATAGCCACATATAAAGAAAGTCTGGTCCACAGATGTGTTCACTTTCAGCACAATTTTGTCCAACTCGACACCAAAGCAGTCCGCATAAGGGACAGACAAAGTAAGATTGATTGGTTGAGCAGGTGCCTCAAATTTGCCTAAGGGTCCACTCGATAGAAAATCGTTCCAGTACTCTCCCCAGTTTGAGTGTTGATATGTTGAAAATGTTCCCAGGAAATACTGGTTTTCCAAAAGTTGTACCGTGTCCGACATCCCATCGTTTGAATATGAAACGTTTTCTACTGAAACAAACACGGGTTCATCGGGGCACAGTCTGATTATTATGGCATCATTTTCATATAAATGCAATGACCTACCTCCGGACGCATTCTGCCGATAAACTGCTCTAGTGCCTGTCCATGGGCGGTCTATTTTAATATTTTCTAGCTCAAGATCAATTATTTGTTCCGCATAAATGTAACTAGTCAGCTTTAGCATTAACAAAACAACCACATATTTTATTTGACACTCCATGACTTCTTCAGATGGAACAGCAATTTAGTCGGCCTAGGTATGGGCTTATATCAAATGTCACTCCTTTGAAGCGTGGGTGAGGTTAAATTTCCATATACGTCAAAAGATAAACATGAAAATGACGTACAATTACAAAGATTGAGCGAATAAAGACAGCCGTAGGTCATACTAGTTGTAATAAGAAGAATGCATTAACGGGCGTATATATTTGACCTTTATACCTTCGTTCCTACACAAGCTTTGAGGCGAGACGTACCTCATATTTCAATTCTCATTAATTATAAGTACAAAAAGAAATGTAAAAACTGATGTATCTATAAAAAGAAGGCTTGTTTCCAAAGAATCGGCGTATGTTATGATATGTATAGCATATTCAGTTGTGAAGGAGATGAGCAATTTGGAGTCTGAATCCGGTCACTGTGATATAATTGACATCGTATAAGGACATGGAATTAATGGGAAAAGATGGAGAAAACAATTACGTAGATTTATTGTTTTCATCATTTGCATGTTTTTAATGATATGCTCCGATCGTATTGAAACTACTAATCAATAAAATAGATGAACAGATCTTAAATATTATTGTTACTATATTATCCCTAATCTGAATGAACGCGCTTTTCAGAATATATATAGAAATACAATATTTTAACACTTAATAGCACTTCGGCAACCATCTAATGTAATCCATCAAATGTTGTTTTCTTTATTAAGCAATATTTTATTTCTGTCAGTGCAATGTGTCAGTGGTTTTATTGCTGTCCTGTTTATCTTGATATCACAAAAAGACAGGCCTGTCTCGCTCTTTAAACCAAAGGTTCTCAGTCCAGAGTATTTGTAAAATGTTCTAGCGCGATACTCGAATCAATACATTTTCGAAAGCTAGATTTCCGGTTTTATTTGAACTCTGAACATAAATTTAGCTTTAAAGGAGGCGTTTTGCTGACTTAAATGTTTCCTGTTTTTGACTTTCATGTAAAATTGCGGTTAAACTTAGTTCATTTCAGTTAGGTAGATAGATTGTATTACTGCAGTACCTTTTTTAATACAGAAATTGATTATATCAGAGGTTGTCTTGGAAATAAATTAGCTTATATGGCTCGATGTAAGTAAAAAGGATATCTTCTCCAGTGAGAAACCTAATTTGATGAATAGCAGGTATTTCATTAAACTGAATGCAAATGAAAATCTGAAAAATATATGTGCTAATTAAAATGTAACATAGTTTTAAACTACATGAGCTGTATATTATTATAAGTGAAATCTTTAGTTTATCAGTTTCTCCAATATCCATGAAGGATTAACACAAATCTCACAATGATGCAGTTGTGGTCTTTGGCAACAGCACTGTTATCTTTACCTTTTCTTAATCTCTGTAGTAAGTGACCAACAGGCACTTTGTTTTGATATTTTATTATCCATTTTTGTTACAAAATTTGTTGGTGTCACGTTACTTTTTGAAATTGTGTTTACAATCGTTTGTAATGGAATGTTGTTGTTTCATACGAATGTTTAGTCATGGGAGTTTCCTTTAGTGTCATTTAATGTCAAGAGACACATTGATGGATGGGGCATGGGAACCTTTATTATGGGCTACCATGGGGTTATTAATTAGGAGCGATTGAATGCACATCTTGTGGACACATTAATATTCATTGAACATATACAAGAACTAAACACACTGTTAAAAGCTGAAGCAACAGAGGCCAATGAACTTCGATATTTTATACCAGCTTTTTCTTCTTAACTATGAGTTTTTACTCGGTAACTATCTCTGTGTTTTTTGGAATGTGTACGTTGGTGAAAGGAAGTCATGATCTGATCACATGGTATGAAGCCGAAACTGGAATAGACTCTATGTACACAATGTTACGGATCCACATGTCCAATAATTATACCGTGCCAATCTATAGACTCAATGATTACTACACGGCCAAATTATGTCTGGACAAGGACAGGAACGTTACTGTGACCAATATCGGTTATTCGAATCACGAGGGATGGGATAACATCAGTGTGTCGTACGATAATGACTCAGAAATCGGCTACTTCCAAACTGATGAGGACTACAGTATAGAACAAACGTGGTCCGTTTTGCGGAACTCCAGCCAGGTTGGAAGCAAAACGACTCTCCCACAGGGGAGTCATGATCTTAAGATAATGCTAGTGGAACAAGATGACGATCATGGAATTGAACTGGACTTTATTGAACTGACAGTGGATGATGTGGATGGAAGTTTTGATGCGGTCTTGTTTTGGTGTGGAGCACAGTTTCCACCGCCGATATAACTAGAGTGTTCCATGTGACAAAATTTCTTTTAACATACTTATTTGAAGCAAAATTTTGTTAAGCTACTAATTACTTCTGCGAATACAATATAAATGCAAGCATCTATTTTATTTCTTTTTAATATTCCTATCTTTTGTATTCGTTCTTTCTTTGGTTCTTTTTTTTTTAAATACTCAAACGCATAGAGCTACTGATTCACTTGATACCTGCATTTTTATGTTAATATATGCTTTTTATGCACAACAGTTACCTCCATATCTCAGACAAAGAGCTGACTGTGTAAATGACATCTTCTTTGCTTTAAATAAGAAATATTAACAAAAACTGAATAAAACTTTTACATTGGTTGGACTTCGTCATTAAAAGTTAGTATAATAGCTTATTATAAATGTCAAACTAGAAATCTTGCATGTCCACATGCCCAGTTTCTGACTTCACAACCCAGTTCTTCCGAGCACAGCACTAATCCCCCAAGTGTCAAATTTAGTTCTTGGATCATTTTGAATATGTACACATCAGTCTCTGCCTGAAACAGTATCAGGAGTTGCAAGACACTACACTCTCACACAAGTACTAACCAATGGAATCTGGCTAAGATTTTTAGTATTACTTTTAGATTGATTGGTTTGATGGTTGGTTTATAACTGCACTTTCAGCGCTTTATTTGGCTCTATCTTGCAGAAGAAATGGGTGCTAAGTACCTTCCTAAGTACACACACAAGTATCTGACCCGGGCTAACAATGGATTACGAGTCCTACTGGCTCCCTATTCCTTAAGGAATGCAACTCTGAAAAACTTATTTGATCAAAATTTGTATTCTATGCTTTTCTTCTTCTGGTTATCGTGCCTTTTTGTCTGTCTGTCTACTTATCTATCTATCTTTGTATTTCTGTATTTCGTTCGTTATCTTTGCCAATGGATCAAGGGAAATGAATTACATGGCTGGATGCTTTCGCCAATATTTCAAAATAAAATAGATCATCTCGCGTCAAAGTAGACTCTCTAACTGGTATGTCAAGCATTATAAAACCAATCCATTGGGGTTTGGGGCAGGAAGGTAAGAGAAATAATGAATAGTTTCTACAAGTTATACTAACCTTTTTATTTCATTTCAGATGCTAGAGTTTGAAACTGTTAATTATGAAAACAAATCTGAATTATACATAAGAAATTTGAGTTCCCAATTCAAACTTCTGAAAGCAATCAGAGAGAAAAAGAGAAAAGCCTTTGTTGCTACAAACATAAAAAAACTCAGCATTGTCTTAAATGAGAATGGTGCCTTTCACAGCTTTTCCTATGGTTAAAACATGTTTTACATTTTTTTCATTACCTTTAAATCTACATACGCTTGTTAATCTTGAAAACCTACCCCTTACTTCAATTGGCTATAATGGTCCTGTATTTTTAGTTTGTTCAGTAAGCTTAAGTGTCATGCCTACAGTGGATAACCGGAATATACGTCACTCAGATAAACTTTCTTACATCCATTGAAGAAGATCCGTTAAGGTTTCTTCAGATATATTCTGTACTAGTTATTTGCCATACCCAATAAAAATCAATCTTTTGAAAATGTATTTTCAGCTTTTCTATTTTACCTACTAGTAAAATGATAACATTTGCTTTATATACAAATAGTTTGGAGGTAAAGATCACGATGCGAATATTATCATTCAGCTTAGAGGATATTTAATTTGTCCTCTACTGAGATTCGATCCCAGCTCGGCGGGTTAAGGCACCCCTTTGCTTTGCTTTTAGGCACTAACTCCCATACCCTCTCAAATGAGCGCACATCCCTACAAAAAGGATGGAACATAGTTGTGGATATATAAGTATTCGTGCGTAACAGACACACTCGCATGGCGACTAAGTAATTAACTCTCACCTTAGTACAAAGTCACTCTGGATTCCTCTGACAGAAATCAAAGCATACAAAGGTTAATATACAGAGAGTTACAAATATATACACCAGACAGAGTGGATAGTGTTATCCGTGGATCTTATGGGAGAATGAGCTATCATATGAAGTGAAATTATACTTTGAGAAAGAATAATCTCATACAGGTTAGAAAATATTTTATTCGTACTCTATTGAAATTTGAATCCGAGTCCGCGTGTTACGGCACTAATCCTCTTGCCTTAGATAAGAGTTAATTACTGGGTCGCCATCCGAGTGTGTCTGCTACGCACGAATGTCTATATCCACCACAATGTTCCATCCTTTTTGTGGTTCTGCGCTTAATTGAGAGGGTCTGAAGCCTGGTGCGTGCAGCTAAGGCGGTGTCGTAGCCCGAAGACTCAGGTTCGAATCTCTGTAAAGGACGAATTAAAACTCTATAACCTGTATCATAGTAAGCCGCGTCTTAATTTCTTATTTTCTGGTAAGATTTCTGAGGTTGTTTTTCAAGACCGTCTTATTTTCATGAGCGTGGTATTTTTTTAGTGAATAATTTTGGTTTGTTTTCCTTATATGTATCGACGAACGCAGCATGTTTTTGCAATGTAAACAATACTCAGGCAGTAACTAGTAGTCAGATAGAGGCCACATTGCAGGCTACTTAACCAAACCTGTTTGATTAGTTTGAGAGTGACATAATTATACCGGAAGCTTGCGTGTTTCGTGATTTTATTCGCCTTTGTGTGCATGCAGGTGAAGTTCGTTAGCAAGATGGAAACTAGCACGGCAAATGAACCTCTTTTACAAAGCTCAAAATCTGTGTCCCTCAGGGTGAGTTTTACACGGAATTTCAAATTAAAGTTGTCAAATATTTTCAAGATTTAAAATTTGACAATGTTGAAAACCGGGTTATAGAAACAGCAAATCTGTTCAATGTTCAACGAGGCTAATGTTTGAGGAAGGGCCACAAATAAGAGCAAAATCTTAGAGGGTACCAACTGACCTAATAATTATGACTCGTCCTTTCTTTAATTTTTAACTGAAGAATTATGAAACAATGGGAATTTTATATTTTAAATCCACTATGTATATTTTTAACGTTGCATATTTATTACGTATGGTATTCGGGAATATTTTAGATTGATAGCATGCAAGCAATTATAAAATTACTTACAGTATTGACTCTATGCCTAAAAATTGGATGTCTTATTTTCAAGAAAAGAAAAAGACTGTCTTGAAAATAAGACATTTAATTTTTAGGCATAGAGTCAATACTGTAAGTAATGTAAAATTACATGCATGCTATTATTCTAAAATATTCCCGATTACCATACGTAATAAATATGCAACGTTAAAAATATACATAGTGGGTTTAAAGAGAAATAAACAAACATATTATACAAATTTCTAAAAAATATAAACCAAATATAATGCTAGCACCTAACTCGATAGCTGTGTGCAAAGAAGTGGTAATAATTTGTCGCGTTCATTAGGTTGGACAAAAGAAGGAAATATATGGTATCCAACAAATTAGGAGTTATTACGGAAACATATAGTATTACAGTAACCTACTGGACAGCCAACTAAAGCTACTAAGGAAATAGAAATGACTACTTTTAAAACAAATTAACCATCAGAACCAACAGTTTCAATCAGAAAACCGATAAGGGTTTCTGAGCAAATAGAAATGCAAGAATTAGCACATATGAACCCTTTAGCCAGCAATTAAGAGAAGCAGAAACTATAATAGATGAATACTACGAACGAGTTAGCAGTGAACCACCTTCTAGATTATATACGAAGGAATAATAAAGAGAATTGTGTGGTTATGTAATGCAGTGGAAGTAGTTAATTAATTCAATAATTAAATCAATGAAATCAGAAGTTGAAATGTATGACAAAGAGATAGAGGACATAAAAAAAATTGGTAAAATAAAAGATGCAACTAAAAGAGCTTAAGTGCGAGAACTGCTGCAATATACTGAAAGCAAAGAACTTAAATAGTTTGATACTTAACAGATTTAGAAAATAACATTAGAGAAAATATTAACTGTATAAATCTTAAAGTTGAACAAAGTTACCATTAAAAGAAATGTTAAAGAACTATTTAAAGACAAATGTGTAACAATTGCTACTGTTTTTACAGATATTGGCATGATAGCAGCAACTCTTGCTCTAATAATAGCAAATTTTGTAATTAACAAAAAAGGTTAACAGGAGGAGGAGGAGGTTGTAGTGGTGGTGAAGGTAGTGGTAGCGGTTGTTCCACAGATTCGATTATTGATAAATTTAAAAGCGGCATGAACAATATTGGCAACTATTTGTTTCAGATAGCTAACAAAGCTGCAGCAGCATTGCCTGGTATAATTGGTAGTGTAATATGCTGGGTTTTTTACATTAGCTGGAAAAGTTGTTTCTTTATTGGCTGATAATGCCATTGTGTTATTTCTTGCATTAATTAGCTTCTTATTTGCAATTATAGAAATAATACAATGAAAAAGGCACTCCGAGAAAAGTAGATTAACTAGCTAGTTAATCTGTTAACTATTCAGTTAATCGATTTGGAAAGGTAAATTACTCCAGCTCATAGAAACGTCTATAATAAAAATGCTTGTTTATTTGTATCATGTTCTATATTATTTAAATCATGATCTATAATAGTTGTGGCTATATGTGTCTACATTGTACGTACTGTCGTTGTGATTGTATGTCTTACTGTTGTAATTGTATTTACTGCCGTTGTAACTGTATGAACCACCTTTTTTCAAATAATTATTACTAATGTTTTCTTGTTTTATTTCTTTGTCTATCTTTTGACGAATTGTTACAGACTGTTATTTAGCTCTTGGTATTATATTCTTTACAACGTCGGAATTTATACAAGTATTTATTCCTAGATTAAATTTATCTAATGATTTTTGTAAATTGTTATTATAACCTACAGAACTACTTATTTTCATCACCATATCACAGGATAATACAAAAAAGAAAGAACAAAAATGCCATCACCACGAACTGCATAGTCTAGTCAAACTTTGGAATCCGAAATATATTGCCGAAATCTTAGTGTAATGTTTCCATCTGAATCATAACCTTCTTAACCTAAAATTAATTTTTCAAAAAGCTTTTTTTACAGCTTGAACAGTACAGAAAGACTGTATAATAATTGTTCTATTTTGCACTTGAGCACCTAAAATACATGTCACATATGACCAAATACTTTGATTTAATCTAGACATTCCCTCATATGTTAGCCCGTTACTATCTTGTAAGAAACAGCAAGTTCGACCTATTTTTTCATCGGTTGATAATAGCGAATTTATTTCTTCAGCTGACATTTGTATCTAGTCTTCAACTGTTCCAGCTCTGTAACTATATTTATGTTTGTAAGAACTTAACAATTAACTGATGTAAGTTCTCCAAATCCTTGATGTACTGTTGAATGTTCTTCAGTGCCATTATCAATCAGATATTTTTTTCTTCCATTAATGTATCTCCAAAATATGATTATGATGAATATTAAAATTATTGTAAATTACGTTAAATTGTTTTAGATTTATGTTGGTGTTTGTTGGATTCAAAGACTGATCATCACATAATGGTACTGAGCATTCAGACAACAGTTTTCTGATCTGAAAGTAAAGCGAAACCTATATATTGATTTTAATAAGCCATGTATACTTATATTGATATATTGCCGATATGATATTCTGCATCCTGATGCTGCCTTTCATACTGCCCAGTTTAAATGATTTTGCCAAAATTTCATATCACACTGTGCTCTGTATCTATTCATTGAAAATTATCATTATACAATTTTAAGTGTAATTATCTAAAATATTTAATGGTTTGTATGATAAATCGCTATTTTATGTGTAGTATATCTTTATATTTTTTAATTCATTTGCTATAACTTTATCTACTGAGCATTAAACTGAGTTTGCGGAACAAGAACAAGAAGCTTTTTGAAAAAAATCTAAACTTCATAATTCATTTATCTAAAACTTATATCACAACTATATGCACTGTTCAATATCTGACCGAAAAGTCTAAGTGAGAGTCCTGATTAGGTATCGTGACTTCCTGGTTGTAGTTCCTACTGTCCTATTCACATGGGTTTCTTTGTTTCAAATTGCTGACTCTGTTACTGGAGGATATAGTGACATGTCTTATCAGCGAGGTCTTCACTCAAACTTGGATCTCGTGGATTTATACAGAAAAAGTTTTAATCTATAAGTTTTTTTTATTTATGCATAATTATCAAAGTATGGTGTTGACTATCTGTGTCTGGCTGCTAAGTATCTGAGTCAGGGGTTTAACTATCAGTGTCTTGTTTATTTTATGACTATCTTGCAGATATTGTGTTTTGTAATTACTGGATTTGTTTAGTTTAAATTGCTGGAAGATGTGGATGACGGGCAGGAAAAGGCACGCATTAGCTAAGCAACGCTAGCGCAGCGGTCTCTTGGATTGTCTACAAAATAAGCTGTAATTTTGAATACCAGATTATGGTAGGGTTTGTATTAAATTTGGGGGTTGGTTGTCGAGTGTTTTTTGTTTTTTTTTTAAGTTTAAGGGATGGTTGTCTAGTAATGTTTTTTTTTAAATCTTGAGGGTTGAAGGCCTAGTGTTTTGTTGTAAAAAAAAGTGAGGGTTGGTAGTGTAGCGTTTTTTTTCTTTCTTTCTGTTATTGTTGTTGCTTTTTTAATTTTGTGTGGCGTGTCCTAGTTTTTTTGCTTTGAAAATTTGAAGTGTTGGTGGCTTTGTGTTTGTTAAGAAAAAAATCTTTTTATCGTGAGGTGAGTTGAGTACTGTTGTTTGAAAAAAAGTTTGGGGGGAGGTAGGCGGATCGTGGCCTATAATGTTTCAGAAAATATTTGGAGGATAGAAGGGGGTAGCTTGGGTTTGTGAAGAAATATTAAAAACCAAAGGATAGACGGGTGGGTGACCTAGTGCCTAACTTGTATACACTATTTATACATAATTTACCGACAATATAGTGTTTATTTATTTAATTATTGATTGATTTATTTATTCGTTTATCTATTTCTTTATTTTGCTTAGAAGAATACATAATAACTCCTTTCATTTTGTCTATATTAGTTTAATAAATAAAAAAATTGAAGAAAATATACCCACACAAGTAAATTGATTGTATGTGCAATGAAAATTTTGACGTTCTTTTTTCCTCTTCAAGAGTAATGGTAACTTAGTAGAGAAATAGGAGCAGCTTTATAGGCAAAATACCGTATTACTTTAACTTTTAACAAATACATTTTTACATTCTAAATAATTTCTTTATACTAGTATACATTTTTACTTCAAATTATGTATTACATGCAGTACATATAATAGAATGTATAAAAAGGTGTAATGCGCCTTACACTTTAATCTACAACATCTTCTCGAAGTACCATGGCTTTGTTGTGACGTATCGGTACATTGATCAAATCTAAGACCATCGACATATTTGATTCAAAACAGATTTCGTATTTTAGATTTGGGTTTTCGCAGCAATGATGCACTTGAATTTGACAATTTCATTTTTAAAATGACAAAATGTGACAATTATTCGGATTTATCTTTTTACAGCCATAAAATAAAAAAATATAAACAACTCTCGAGCTAGAAGCATCTCCGTACATGTAATCGTGCTTTAGTACACATATATATATATATATATATATATATGTCAATAATAATAATAATAATAATAATAATAATAACAACAACAACAATAAAACAATAATAATAATAATAATAATAATAACAGTTATGGCTGTAAATAAACGTGATGTACATAGATGAAGAAAGAACCATAGATATAATGTCATATAATGTCGATGTAAAATGTTACTGTATATATACAATAAATGCGGGTCCTGATACACATGCATTTCTCCATACAAAGTCTGTCGTTAATGTAATAAACTTATGCGTTCTTGTATTTTCATGAATTTGCAGCCTGTTAACAAATCATATAAAATTTTATCTCAGTAAAAGTCTGAGTTATTAATTGTATTTAAAAAAAATATCCTGTGAGTTATCTGTAGTACAAATGGGGCATTAGCAGACGACAAACTATGTCTACGCCTATCAATGTTCCCACGTATGATACCGATTAAAGAGAAACGTGAAACGGAACAGCAGTGTTCAATATCGATGTAACAAAAGCCCATCAGAAGGAAAATTCCAATAGTCTGGCACAGAAACAAAAACTGAAAAAAGAAAAAAAGAAAAAATTAAATTGTGACTATTCTTTGACGGGTCGGCATGGAGTTGAAAAGCGTTCTGGTAATTACTTCAACATATCGTATTATTTAATGCACATTAAAAAAAATTAGTTATTTCTGTATCTATCAAGTACATAGCAAACATACATTGAAACCTGCATTAGCAGACACCTTAATCTAAGAGAAACCTACCCATAAACAACACCATTTTTAGTCCCTTCTTTATAATTGTGATAATTTTTAACCTTTAAATGAAGGACAGCTTTCTATAAAGGACAACATTTGTATGTCCACTGAGTCTCCTTAGTAGACAAGATTTCAACGTAAGGTCCAAACAGACCCTCTTTTCCTTATGGAAAATATGGCCTTGAGTAGCACACATCTATCTCAAGTTAGAGGTGTCTGGATCACACGATTCAGCAGATTTTCATTCAAGAACAAGCCATCTTTCAGCTAGTTCAGTTTCTCGTTTTGTGTACATTAGACTTTGTTCCGTATAGTTTTGAGTGGTTCAACATTTATGCAGAGACAATTTTTTTGTTGTTGGTGTATTTCCAGCAATAAATATATGCGCTTTGGATGATTGCCAAGCAAAAAGTGAATCCAAAGCACTTTTAGTTTCTGTCGGCATGATTTGTAATCGTTGAAAAAAGAGGAAGTATCCTATAAACACTTTCGCTAGTTATCGGAATTCTCCATAGAGTGTAGCGAAAACAACGCAAATGCTTCCAATGAAGGATGACCTGATCTCCTGGTTTTGTTGCGTTGTCCGTAATATCCAAAAAGACAGTAAAATGTTTTAGATTGATTAAACTTTTTAATAATACAATAAGTATGAAGTATATATATATATATATATATATATATATATATATATATATATATATATATATATATATATATATATATATATATATATATATATATGTATGTATATATATATTTATATATATATGTATATATATATATATATATATATATATATATATATATATATATATATATATATATATATATATATATATATATATAACCTTCCATATTTTAAGAAAAAAGCACATGTATATGTTAGTAGTATAGTGGTCGTGGCCTCTTATTGAAATATCAACTATTTTTTCAATCCTCGTCACAGCTGCTCAGCTGTTTCTCTGTCCGCTGCTCAATCCCTTAGCGGTTCGCTTCAGCTAACACAAAATCAATTTTTTTTCAAGCACTTATACTACACAAGTGTCCCAGAAACTCTCATGTTATATATTACAATAGCAAAAACTATTGTATAATAAATTGTGAATTAAATGTATGACATGCAATAAAATGAATGTGGAGTTTGCCATAAGTTGAAATATTCTAGCAAATTTGGAGATATCAAAAATGTATTGGGCACTATGTAACGAATGTTATGGTCAAAACTGTTCTTTAATGATAAAACGTAAGAGAATACAGGTTGAGGAAGTCACGATATGTAAATTGGGTAGAACTATTAACATTTATAATCCAAATAAGCATTACAATACTCCGATTCATAAGATTATAATGTCTGACCATTCAGTTAGTCGAATATTACACTATTAGCCATATTAAGCGTTGTGAATTAACAACAGCACATTTTTAACCTCATCAAACCTTCAATCCTAAATGTGAAAAAGAACATAAAAATAGTATCAGGTACAAAAGTCGTATATTTAAATCTGTTCCTTATATGGATACTCCTATTATAGTAAATTGAAACATGAAATACAATACATTACCGACTTTTTTTTAGGATTTCAAACGTGTCCATTTTGTAGGAAAAGGTACATAAACGAAAGATCACTAAAAGCGTGTGGATAGCTGTTGCAAAATTTCAGGTAAGTAGTAGCTGTCTGTATGTTGCTAAGTCGGTTTAACTTGTTATTTAATATTTTGTGATGTGTCACTGGGTACAACACGTTGACCAGATGGTTTCTTTATTCACGTTTCAAGTCTATTTATGATGAAACCTTTGCCGGCACAAAAGAATATTTGATATAGTTATTGATTCAGATAATACTTATTTCTGTGTTTTTTCATTCTTCTTAAAATTTGTATTTGTTCAAGACTTTCATTAATTTCTTCTATGTCCTCTATAATTTCGTCATCATATGTTTCTTGAAAAATGATTAGTTTAAACTTTCCTCTATTTCTTTCTAGGTTGATAAACAATGCATCTTATTTTTCTCTTTAAAGGTTTAATTTATTTAATAAAATATTGAACGTTCGATCAGTTGATATTCGCTTACGGCTAATCTTTCTGCAACATATTTCAGCTCTAGGAGTTGCATGTTTTCTGTCTGTATTTCCTCGGCTTGTTTAATTGCAGACTTTGTAAATTCGTCTAACTAGTTAGGGTGTTTTTTTTTACATGACTCGTTAGATCGTTAGATTCGAAATCTTCCTTGTAAAGTTGAGCAGTAAAGACGCAGCTTAGGCATGACAACTATATAAATAGGTAAAATAGATTAATTAATAAAAGTTAATAACTGAATATCATAGAAAGTTACTAAAAGAAACAGTCCTAATCTTAACTTAACCATATTTTTTGTTGCTAAATGGTACAGATAAGTTTAACTCAAACCCACTAAAAGTAACCAGTTGAAAAATGTAACTTTTATTTTGCAGATTAATGGATACTTAATCAAAAAAATCTTCAAAATAAATAAATACTGCAAACGAGCAGAGTAGGACATCTATTGATTCCGTTGGAAAGCCATTTTTGTCAATCATCAAAAAACGTGTAGAAAGTGTTATAAACAAAAATGTGCACATTTCGAGAACAGAAATGTTGGTGGCTGAAGTATAAAACAGATGTGCGCGTAAGGTAATTACTGCATGGAGGATGAAAGCCAGAGGACCAAAAATTAGAAAAATTACATTATGCATACGTGGAAGGTGTGCAAAAATCCGTTCAATGAGTCCTCATCTAAAAGTTAAAAATACAAACCAGATTGATGAATGAAAGTTTAGTTATTTGATACATAGATTGAAATCTCTCAGTGTATCAAACTTAAAAGATTTGTTTTAAACCGATGAAACATTTATTTTATCAGTCGTCAAATTCTAGCAAACAAATATAACCAAATTTCCGGCTATTTAAGTACAAGGGTTCAGATATGAAAAATATGAATCAGCGATAAAAGGTATAGGAAACAAATACTGAAATACACCTACGTAAAAAAATCAAATATACTCTAATATATATTAATTGGATTAAACAATAAAAAATGTGTTGCAGAGCAAATACTAAAAGATTTTAGCTTGAATAAATCGATAATGACTAAAAGTCAACAATCGAAATATTCTAGCAAACATGGTATGTCTAAAATAGATAGGATGATGCATGAAAGGATGAACAGAGAAAGAAAGAAATGCAATAGTTTCAGAGAAGAAGACATATTGAGAAAATGAGCACCTTGAAACGAATACATGAAAGGCATAGAGATAAGACGATGGAACAGTAGAAACGAATTAAACAGAGAAAAGAACGAATTCAAATTAAAAACATATCATCTTTCATTCATGTTGTTAACATGTACAAAATCGTTGGAGATAATGATTGCGTCCTCTACGTGTTCGTCAGTCAGGTTGAGCCACGCATAAAAAAGAATATTATAAACAAACTTGTCCCAAGGATAGATTTAGACTATTTATTGTATGCCATACTGGGATAGGAAAAAGGAAACAATACATTTAATTATTCAACTAATTTTATGTCAATATTAACAGAATCGAGATGGATTCAGTATTAAATGCTCTTTTTGATGAATGCAACACCCTATTCGAATAGACAATTACGGATAGTATGATGTGTGTATTTGACATAATTGAATACGTAACTATGAAGAGTGACAAGTTCGAACCACTCAGGGGTGTACCATCGATAGTATTACCAGATGGGTTAAAATAACAAAGCTTGCATGGACGTGCAAAACAATGACAATACATGCTTCTTTTCTGTCATTGAGTCAGTTTGAAACAAACCACAAAGTTACCATTTATACAGACCATCAAAATCTAATTTCAGTAAAACACTTATTGATTTAAAAATGACCAGTAAAAATAGAGGCGATTGATACATTTTAACATGAATTCAATATATATATATATATATATATATATATATATATATATATATATATATATATATATATATATATGTATATATATATATATATATATATATATATATATATATATATATATATATATATATTTGTGTATACATATATGTATGTATGTATATATATAATGTTTATGCAACAGTAGAATATAAAAACATTAGGCCTGTAAAAGTAATAAAAGACGTAAAATAAAAACACGTAGATATGCTAAGCCATTCTAACAGCGAGTTAGAAGAAGAAAAGAACCATTACATAGACATTAAGGATCTCTTGAGGTTGTTATCATTCCAAATTTGTTTTTAAATGGACAAAAGTACATGTGCGAACAATGCTTCAATTAATACACATGAAAAATCAACCGAATACAAAAGATTATGTTACAATGTAGGCAACACTGAGACTTTAAGAGTATTGTGACTGAGTGTGTTGTGTCAAAGGCGCACATCGACTCCCTCGATTAAGAAGATGCAAATATTCTAAATGAAAGTAATTCATCTTGGACTTTAAAACAAACTAAGCACATTCCATGTAGATTTGTATGTACCTCAAATCAATTCGCAATGAATGCAAGCCAAATGCTTACAGACGTACCGATTCTATTAGTTCTTATGATGAATTTGTTACAATCGCAAAACTTGTATATGAAGATGACAATTAATACATATTATTTAAGCAAAAAACTTCATTGGTCTTTATTTTATAAAGAAATACCTGAAGTATGGTATTATTCACCTATAATGTAAAGCCTGGCACATATAGAAATCAAATAGTGTTGAACAACTCTATAATTATTCTAAATGTACATTGCTATGTGCAAAATTGATAAATAAAGGAATAAAATGCATTTGAAAAATATTTATGATTTTACAAATATTTGTTTTTGTCATATTGTTATATTTTGTTTAAATGAAAAAAGAAATATAAATAAATAAAGACTTACAAAAAGACATCTGAACGTTTTTCCTCTCTTACATATATTTACCATACCGACAACTTATTAAATAAGTTTGGTGAATTTCAAGCTAGTAAGAGATTTGTGTATTTATTTATTTATTTATTTATTCGCAGACTCTATACATTGGACAGGAACCAGATTGCCATGCGTAATTTATTTTAGAAATCTAAAGTTGTAGACTCAGTTAGGTCTTAAATTAATAAAAAGCCGCAGAATTGTCTTGCTTGATCATGCATCGAGCTTAATACGAGTTTGAGACAAACGGCAACCAACGATTTGACAAAGGACTTCTTAAAACTGATGATAATTACTCCAGTGTTCAGCAGACAGACATCAATCCGAGGAAAAGAACAATTGTAAAAACATGTACAGATAAAAAGAAATATGGAAAGTTTACAAAAGATCTATCATGTGCGAGGAAACGTTATTAACGATGACTTAGTGTTATTCAGCCTTGAAAGCCAGAAAAGTAAATCACACCAAAATTCAGTGGTTTCACGGTGTAAGAGCGGTCCAAATGGTTGCCGTATGAATTTTACTCCAACAAGTCGAAAAACGAATATGATGATAGCATTGGGCTGCTTTTAACTGATATAAAGTCACAATGTATCAGTGTTAAAATTTAAAGTTTGTATGATGACCTGAAGCAGAACATTAAATATCACGATACACGCGACTTAAATAACTAAGTTAAACGGTATACCAAGGTAAAGAAAATGTGGTAGCAGAATTCAAAGATAAGCTAAACGGCATACCTTTCAATTAGTTTGTGGGTTTGCATCAAAACTCTATTCATGTAGAACTGATTATGAGGGGAAAAATGTCTGCGAAATAATTAAAAAGCGTGTTCAAATACATAATTCAAGATTTGAGATGTACTGTAACCGTTCATTCAATCATGAGGACAATTACTTAAAAATAAAGAGCCTTAGGTCATACAATCATGGTGAATTAGGTAGCTTTGTCATTGCATGACTTTACATCTTTATTGGTTGACAACATCAATACTTTACCTAATGGGTATTTGAATTTAATCATTTTTACATTCGTTCAAAATTAAAAAGAAGTAAACACTTCATAACTCATGAAACAAGTATTTCAATTATGAAGGAAATGCACTAGAATGGAAAAACTGCATAAAATAAAAACATTAAAGACAAAAATAAACAAATGGTTCCATGTTAATATTGTTTCCAAACTAGAGAAAAATGGAAACATACCTAGGGCTTCTAAACTGCAGTGGCGCCTAGCAGCCTAGCAGCACATATTACAAAATCGTACAAGTGTTTAATATACCGTTTCCGTTTAAATACCCCACGAAAGTTAGAAGGAAAAAATGTATGTCAGGTGATATTGCATCTTCAATGCACCTAGTAACAGGCGATGATAACAAGTCTGAAGGTGAAACACGTTTAAATGAGATAATCAAAACAAAAAGAAACAGGAAAAAGAAGCAATAGTCAGTGGGTCTGTCGACATTTAAATTTTTTTAAACAAACTAGACAGTAAAAATAAAAGAGTCTGTGAAGAGAAAAAAGTTGAAAAAAATCGGTAGCGGGATATACATAGCCTTTGATCCAATGTTTGAGAAACCAGTTTTGGAAAAGAATTTCAATGAAATAGGAGGTAATGTACTGAATATCAGCTAACATTGGATAAAAAGTATGTGTAAAATAGTTAAATATGTACAATATCGTTATTTGTTACAAATTTTGAAGGAAAAAGCTAGAACTGAGTCTCCTGAATACTGAACTGATGCACCTATAACAAAACTGAAAGCATATCCTGCCATGGCTTATCAAGCTTCATTCTACAAGCAGATATGTGAAGTTTCCGGATAATATTGTAATTCAGTTCAGGATGTTCAGATTCTTAAAGATGAGTTAGATTTAGTCAGGCAAGATATTGAATTGTTTTAAAAAAGGTCGATACATCATAACATTGTTTAAAGGCCAAAAAAAATCGTTGAGAGCAATTAGCAAGCCACAAGAACCGCCCAATAAAAGACATTGTAAAAACAATATTGCAACACACACAACGATATCTAGGTCCTGTCAGAAAAATGATTAATTTTTGTCTGTTTATTATTTTGATTTTCTCCATGCAAAAATTTAGCAAACAATACATGAGTTTGTAGGGATCGTTGTCGATATAACAGTCCATAAAGGTTGTGTCCTGTACAACGGATCTGCACAAGGAAACACTTCATCAAAGTACAACCGCTCATCCACGTCCTTTATTTAAATTAAACTATTTTGGTATACTATTGTCGATTTTAGTATCTAATAAGATTTGTGTGTTACTTTACATATTTAGGATTGTACCTTCTTGATAACATTTAAATTTTGTTATTGTTACTCATTAAAGTGTAATATGGGTAATAGTTTAATACTCGACTAGCTGATAGTCCAGAGAGGATTTTATTGTGAATCTGAGTAATGTAATACTTATTTAGATTATAAATTTTAACAGGTCTACCAAATTTACATATTGTGACTTTTCCAACTTGTCTTATCTTACGTTTTATAACTAGAGGAAAGTTTCCATTAGAGTTGCGCATATTCTAGAACATTCTGTCACGTGACTTATGTTTATATATGGGAATTTTAGCTGACAACATTTGTTCAAATGGTTCGTCTCAGAAGAATAATTCTAATAATCAGATATTTCTAGTTGTGTTGTGTAAATTCAGAGCAAATTCAGAGCGAGGAATTATTTATTTGAAATATTAAGTGCTCATTCTCATATTGGAATAACACTTGACTTTGGGATTGATGTGAATTTATTCAAAGATATTCTAGATTACACCATTTAGGCATATTAGAACATTCAAGACTACTTATATTCATTCAGAACATTCTATACTTAGGACTTGTGATTAGGACACTTAAGATTATTGGATTATTTGGATTCTAATTTACGTTACTGAATGTGTCTTTTGAATTTTCACTTTAATTGCCTAAAAATAAATTGCAAATTGAGATTTCCTGTCTATGGTTCTCAAGTAATTTTGCCTCAGACCTCGTGTATTATTGTAATTTTTAATTATATGCAAAACAAGATGAATGACAATGAAACGTTTACTCATATTATTGTCTCCAGTTTAATTGATGGTAATCAAAATATATTCTGTCAAACATTTAAAATGTCAAATGTAAAAATTGCGAATTTGGCCAGCAAATATTTCTAATATTCAGTCTTTACTTTTTTATATTCATTACTATGTATCATTATAAATCATGTTACAAACACTCGAATTGCATACAAATAAAGTTTGCTACATACACAAGGCAAAAAAAAAAAAAGACCATATTCGACACAAACAAGAACGCCAGATCATTTATGTGGCAATAAACATACAAAATGCATCGTATTCATGTAAATGATTACAATATTACTCATTTTGAGTTTATGAGTTTTAATCAATGTAAAAAAAGTACCAACTTCGTAAATAAATTATAAATTAAAAGCAATGTATTCAATTTTTCATTGCAATATGTAACGGCTGTCTGACAAATGACTTTGAAAGATTAGAATTTTAATAGATAGAGCACCAATCAATAATCATAAAAGTATATTTTACGGGTAAAAAATGTCAAACAAATATTTATTACACAAACATAAAATACCTTACAGAGCTTTTGTGTCTTCTTCTTTCTGACGTCATAGGGGGACCCGTGTAAGACGTGTTACAATAAGGTAACGCCTTTAAGTTTGAGTTTCAAAGTCAAAGTTAGTGAATAAATTATATGCATTACATAATTTTGTGAACCTAGTATACATCTATATTGTGTCCTAACACTTTCAACTTTTGTCCTTTCCCGAAAATATATGACATCCCATTCGATATTAAAAGACACTACAACCACATTCCAACATTTGGATTCTCTGTCACAAACGATGCAGAAGAGAAGTTTAGATGTGACCAACCTAGACCAACTATTACTGGCAGTTTTAAATACCGTATAGGGATAGAAGAACATTAAAATAAAAATTGGAAAATCACTAGACCAGCATTATTGGGGGTCTTTGGAAAATAATTAAAATTAATATACCACTCAGAATATGAAGAAAAAAGGAAACGGCGGAGCCATATGCAAAGTACAAACTAATTTTGTTGGTTTTTTACACATGATAAATAAAGGCACAAAGTTACAATATATTGAATTCAGTAGTGTTCAGAGAAGTGATTTAAATATTTCATCAGTATAATATGAGAGCAATGATGTCGGAATCAATTGTAAATGGGCATTTGTTTACAAGTATGGATGAGATACAACTTTGGTCAAAGCTAGTTGAGCTAAGAAAAGCACACAAGAGAACAGAAATGTTGATTTTTTTTCTCCAAACATGTAGCGAATATACTAGAATGCTTTAAAAAGATGCTGATTTACATAATGCATGATGGCAATGATGACAACATCGATACAAGCATAAAATACCCTGATAGCAAGATGGTTTAAACAATACCGTATGAAGAAATATAAATTACGTATTTGATGAGTAAAATACACAATTTTTATTCAGTTAAAGTCGCAGTACATCTTGAAGATATCGTAAAGCTTACAAGGTGAATTTTCAACAACTGAAAATAAACATATATAGAACTTATGGAGAACAAACTTTAAAACATCAATTGGTGACTCCGTATAAGAACGCGCTGTTTTAGAATCACCAATAGGAACGAAAAAAATTAGACATAAATCCGAAATCATTCTTATGTATGAAAGGATTGAAGAAACGTTGCAAACTGTTGAAAATAAAAGTACTACTGTAGATGGATGTCCTGTAGGCTTCTTAATAACACGTAAAGACAATTTATCGGGAACAAAGTATTCGCTTGATGTTTATATTTCGTTTTAAATGATGTACCAAAAGTTAACCTCTCAATGAGAGAAAACCGACAAAGAGCTGTACCTAAGACATCTTTTCTACACCTCTGAATTTCCAGTTGCTTACACAAATATAATCAATTGTGTAATCAAATCAATCAGGGCAAAAATAAAATAAAATACGCAGAATTAAAAAAAGTGGTTACCTAAATAAAATACACACACATTGCACAAGTAAGCGAGAAAAAGATTTCGCTACCAAAGAGTTTATTTACATCACATGCATGATCAATGGCAGGCAGACATAGGCGACATGCAAGCATATAAATAAACAATAATTCTACAAATACAGTTTGACAGGGACAGATGTCATTTCAAAATTTGCTCTGGCTGAGAAAGTAAAAGCAAACAAGGGAAATGACAACAATATGCTTTAAAAAAGCTCTTCAAAAGGAGAAAACCTGAAAAATATATAGTTGAATGGTAAATAGATTGTGTAAAATGGTATTACTGTGGAGAAAATGAAAAGATTTAAGAGAGAACTCAACGAAGAATTGCATGCAAATGTACAAAAACGATAAAGAGAGGCTCAATGTATTTCCACAAGAAAAGTCCGTTACACGTTTTTTTTAAAAAGTCAAAATAATGGACGATAGGCCTAAAATTATATATTAGATGATAGGTCAGAATTTAATAGAATTTAATGAATTAATGGAAGCCAAGTTTCAAGAACTAAAATGCAGAACTCTTATTCTTGTCCAGCAATTAACTGACGCTACCTGTCCATATTTGCCACACATAAAGTTGTATAAAACGTATTTAACGAGATAAAAATTTGTTATATTGAAACTCATTTTTCACATACAAGCTAATAAACATTCTTGATTACTACACTTAGCATTGAACAGCGATTAACCTGTTAACAGACACAGAGCACTGTGTGACTTAATTGGGAGGTATCCATGGCGAAATCTGATTGTAAAATTTAATTCTGGCATTTGACAAATAGAAATGAATCAGAATAATTCAAATCAGTTTACAGATTTCACGTTTACTTTGAAATAGAAAACTGTTATCTGAATGTACAATGCCTCTACCAGATCAATATGCTTTAATACTGTCAATAACGGAATAGATACTAAACAATTTAGAATAGAATGTAAGAAGTTTAATATTAGACCAAATCATTACTGAAGATATCTCAAGAAAAAAACACAAAAGTTATACATGATGATATATATTACTCGCAAAAAGGAAAACTAAACGACTATGAAAGAAATTATTTTACTGGTAAACAAGAAAGACGCTGACGTTTATCGTGATATTTTCAGATTAACCGATCACATGATAGAATTATTCCCCTGTCAAATGCGACGAGCCAACAGGCTGGGCATACCTTTTTCTGCAAGATATCAACGGCCTGACAGATAAAGGTTAAATCAAAGATCTGATCATATGTAATCTGCATTTTAGGTGTACAAGTAAGAAACAAAACATATATTACACAGTATGTGTCCACTGTTTGAGACTGCCAAAAGTGAATGCCGCTATCGAGTTTCGGACAGCAAGTTACGACTTACACGATGTTGTTGGAGATGTTGGTTTCATTATTATTATTATTATTATTATTATTATTATTATTATTATTATTATTATTATTATTATTATCATCATTATTATGACTATTATTATTATTATGCTACCGAGTGACATGGTTATATAAGTGGGTAGTATAATTGGATATAACATCAATTTAAAGAAATCCAAATACTCATTGAAACTGGGATGAAACCCTATCATCAAAACGGAGATAATAAAAAACAATACTCCAAAGGCTGACAAAGACTTTGTGAGAGTAGAAAAAGAAGTTGTGTAGGACAAAAAGAAAATAAAGTGAGTTAAAATATGCAGAAAAGAAGGATTATGATGAATGGACAGAGGCTGAAGAATGTATGTGCCCTAAGAGTTACGATGGAAAGTGGCAGGTAGTTTATTGTCCGGTCGCTATTAAACTGACAGACGATAGTTTAAATTTCCAAATTTTTTGTGCGTCTAAATTATCTCAACTATATAAAATGAAACAAGCTGTATGTGTGTTTTGTATTTGTGCATTTATTCACAGTAAATGTCTTCTCTGTTTGTTTGTTGGGGTAGGGTGAGGGGAATAGAGACTGCATATAAAACATACAGGGTTATAACTGATTTTAATATGATAGTTTTTGAAAGTGAGAACATAAACGTCTTTTGTGAATGTGTAATGAGCCGATTTAATTAATTATACAAGAGATACTCTAGCAAATGTATTTAGATGTCTCTAAATATACTTACAATGAGCATTAAACATTTTGTGGAGTAAAGAAAATGATGAAATTGCAGCATGCGGATCAAGCCGAACATTAAAATAAAATGTATATAGTTGCAAAAACCAAGTGTTCCACAAAACCAGATCTCATTTACATCCGTGTGCTGATGTACCCATCCTGCCCAAACTTTTACACAAAACTTCAGCGCAAAATTTTAACTCTGTCGACGCTTCCTTGCTGTCTAAGCCAGTAATGTGATACCAACGGGGAAAAAATATCGCGTGTTTGACACTGCAAAGAAGTCAGTTTAGGTGACATCGTATGCAAAATTATCTCATCTCTGTGTGTGTGTGTGTGTGTGTGTGTGTGAGAGAGAGAGAGAGAGAGAGAGAGAGGGAGAAAGAGACTTAGAGTTCCTTTGCAGTCGCTTACTGCATCGAAGTACCATATTTCCTACTCAAAACTGAAGCATAATGCATACTTTTCCGATATTCACTGTCAATTGAACACGTTATTTCCAATAAAGTACGAACAGAACTAACTTTAGTCTTAATTGTTACAAAATCAATAAAATCAATTAGGTTTTCAGTGTGAGAAGGAAAGAGAGCGCTAGTCAAACTAAATCACAGTAAATTCAATAGCTGTTCACGTATGTATATGTGTATGTATGGGAGTAGGCCTATGTATGTATGTATGTATGTATGTATGTATGTATGTATGTATGTATGTATGTATGTATGTATGTATGTATGTATGTATGTATGTATGTATGTATGTATGCGTTTGCGTGTATGTGTGTTTGAGAGAGACAGAGACACATAAAGAGAGTCGCATAGACATGAGTTCAGTTACAGTCGCCATAAACTCCCGTGCCCAGAATCAATTGTTTCATATTCAGAACTGAGAATACACGTATATTACACAAGTCACTATCAGTCACGTAAGATGGTTGGAGTAAAAAAAAGCGAAAATAATTATTTGTTTGTCAATTGACTCAGTTACACAGTCACAACATTAACTGGCAACTAAGTTCTGTCTGAGAGAGAGAGAGAGAGAGAGAGAGAGAGAGAGAGAGAGAGAGAGAGAGAGATAGAGAGATGCCAGCTAGAAGGGCTCAGTTAGGATTCATGTCTTTCTTTCTTTCAAATCATAAATGTGTTTTCAGTTCTATACTGTCAAGTGTGGAAGGTTTGTTAATGTTCTGAGCTGCTTTAAAGTTATTCTCTGACGTCAAATGTTTAGCTGCGTACATTCCTAATGTGTCTTAAACAGCATGATTTGCATGTTCTCCGTTATGATCACAAAAAGCAAAACTAGTTATACATAAGTACTTGTTGATTAAATTGTTAGTTTCATTATATATTTTGCTTACTTCTTTTATTTTCAATGAAATTCGAAACACAATTTATGCACCGTCTTTACGATAAACGCTGCTTCCAACGTAACAGTGATATTTATCTTACTTGGAAAGAGGGTTCATGATCCAATGAAATACTCACAGATTAATTCCAAGTAGCAAGCACAAGAACGTTTTATTTTTACACTGAATTTCCATCTATGTTGTAATCCCCCGATCACTAATGGCAGCATACTCTATTAACAATAGCACGTCTTTATCTCGTTGTGTATTACATTACTTTGGATGAAATTCTGCCGCAATAGGGTCTTCTAATTTATTAATCAAAGGATTGACCTCGATAGATTTTCTGCACATACGTTGTCGATTTATGGACTTTACCTGGCTATTGTCCTGAAAATCTAATTATATAGCTTTTATGACTTTCACATATGAAAAATAATTACACTAACGGTTTCAAAGTAAAATCTCTCTCACTCTCTCTCTCTCTCTCTCTCTCTCTCTCTCTCTCTCTCTCTCTCTCTCTCTCTCTCTCTCTCTCTCTCTCTCTCTCCGAAGTGAGGATTCAACTTCATGTTTATTAAAAAAAAAAAATTTTTTTAAATAAGTAATAATAGCCTGTATGAATAAAGTCAAAGAAAGTATATTACTAGAATACGTTCATGCATGTACCCCAAGCACAAATGCTTACATCGAGAAATGCATCTTAACTTAAAAGATTATATGAGGCGTTACCTTTTTTTTAAAGTTTCAGTTCTATAGTCAGTATTTATTTAAAATTATAGCGAATATACTAAAACGGATTTTTCAGATTTTGGCAATAGCGCACGCGAGTCTTGTGCTGGCGCTTCTCTCTCTCTCTCTCTCTCTCTCTCTCTCTCTCTCTCTCTCTCTCTCTCTCTCTCTCTCTCTCTCTCTCTCTCTCTGATTAAAATTGACCCTTCATTTTAGAAAACAAAAGCAAGTCTATGTAGCAATCAAAGTTATTATATTGTTGCTTCAGGTACCTAACCTTACTCGACTCTATATGGCAATGATTGTGCTAATGTCCCGTTAAATTCAATACATACATAAACACATACATACATACATACATACATACATACATACATACATACATACATACATACATACATACATACATACATACATACATACATACATACATACATACATACATACATACATACATACATACATACATACATACATACATACTAGAAAACACCCTCTTTAGCAGCATGACTTTTTTTTTTCAACCCGCCTCTAGCTTACGCAGGTCTTATCGATATAGATTATATCATGCATGCATTTTGTTTGATTTATTTATTAAGCAACTACACAAAATACTTTCCATTCCAAAATATACCGCTGTATAGTATTGTTGTCATAAATTATAGTTAAAATACTCACAAGATATTGTATTCAGCAATTACACAAAAAGGTCATCTCTCTCTCTCTCTCTCTCTCTCTCTCTCTCTCTCTCTCTCTTATTTTCGATCTGATATTTTCTTTTTCAATTTCATTCGACACTGATAAAAAAAATCGCAAATGCATAACAGTATATTACCATGGTGACCAAATGTACGGATATTAACGCAAAAATAGGGATTTTTTTATAACTGCTAACACACATAGATGGAAAATCCAAAAATGTAGATTTTTTCTCTTCATCTAAATAACATTGCAAAACGTACCATTTCTTTCAAATTCCTGCATCCAGTACTTTCTGTTTTTCTATTGTTTCCCTTGTAACTGTAAATGAAAATAGTTTGCTGGTAATTAACAAATAAACAACCTGACGAAATAATTGACAGTGTTCTGGGTTAGAATGTCAAATTATTCCGTCCATTTTGTAATTTGACGTGCTGTAGAATCATGATAACGGTGACATGACGAGATGTTGAGCACGTGACAGTCACATGACGAATCCACATTCACTCCAGCCTAAACAACCATTTGAAATGAGCGAAGTCGCATCTGATTGGTTCATTGATATTGATGGAACAGCCAATCATCCGCCGATTGGTGCCCAGTAATTAAAAAAAAAAACTAGTGGAGGTAGGGTTGTGTTTTTGATTTACAAGTTATCAAACATTGGATTTGATACGTAAATATGCTGTACATATCGCCAGAAGGCCCCTTCAGCCGTCAATAACTCAAGAGCCACAAGAAATACCAACAAGTGTATAAAAATATCGATATGTACACTCGTATATTGCGGACACCGAAGACAATTTAGCCCCAAAATATTAAGGCTACATTCATGTTTCATGCCTTGTAGTCCTACTGTCAGATCGGCTAATGCGATCCAATACTCAAACGTTCAGATGATATGTAGCAATTTGAAAACCAAAATACGATGTTCACAATTAAATAAACTAACAATCATTTATGTTGATACTAATGCTAAACTTTACTTTTTAAAGAAGTGGCTGACAATTTAAAACCTCAAATCGTGTTCTGCGTGTATTCCTTTATGCATGACTCTGTCAGAAAGTGTTCTTTACACCTTTGATCAAAAATGAAGATAACAAACCCAACAATGAAACAAATTTGCTAGGACTCATAAGCATCCATCTCTGTTAGATGTTGAAATAATTGCTCTTTTTTACTTGCAACACTTTTGGACTATTCCAACAATATAGCCTTTTCAGAGATCCTGTTAATTTTTAAATTTTTTTATTATTATTATTAGTTTTTTTTTTGTTTTTTTGCTGATGTATTTTTTTACTCTTTAGTCTGTTTTTCATACATGTCCATATGCCCTTTCAGATTATATTTTCGAACAGATAACCTCTACACCATTTACATAACCACTTAATTATAATTTCTCTTGTGTAGTGAATAATCTTTTTGCTGCAGATGGAAGACCTCCACTTTTATTTTTTTGTTACTAATTAATAATTTTATAAAATTCGTTGCTTCTCTTACCTCTTTAACCAAAGACTCATTTGTGTCTATTATTTGCATCTCAATATCCATAATAACTTGTATTGATTTTCTTCGTAAAATAAGTACGTTCCAATTGGTACCTAGGTTGTGTCTCTGACGTTTCTCCAATATATCTAAGTCTATTTAATCTATCCCGAAATTCATATGTTACGTTTAAAATTAATTCCTCGGCACTTTATACTTTTTTAAAATAGATACTCCGACATTTCTCTTTATTGTACTAGGTGATAAACGTTTTGTATTCTAGCCTTTTGCATATATAGATCCAGCCTTTCTCGCTTTTCCCTATTTCAGCTACATTACTTGATCTGATGTATATATCAGCCTAATTATATATATGCTTATGTCTGGCATATTTTCGTCCAAACATGCTTTATAGCCAGAATTTCTAAATAGTTCCTCCGACGGAAGTTTTTTTTTTATGTTCGATACATTACTGTCCAGTATCGAATTGCCTATACCTAAGTCATCCAACCCACAAGCACGATTTAGAGCAATATCGAATTTAGGTTAAGTATCCACAATATAATAATCATCATCCTCTTTATATACAAGAATTTTACATTCTTTCATTTCAAAACTGTATCGCCTTCTGCCACTTTCGGTTATTCAAATGACAACGATTTTATCTTTGATAAATGAACTAGAGTCGTGCCGCAGGCAATGTGTAGCAAAGGAACACTGTAGAGTAATCTGAAAAAAGAATTGGGATTTATCGAAGACAAAAAACAAAACAAAATACAATAACTGAATTTCTACATAATCGTGCTCTGCACACGTGCCTTCTGCAAAATTGTAAAAAGTATATCAGAAATTGATTAAAGCTATATATATTAACTGACAAAGAGTTGAAAAATGAAAGAGAAACAAATCAAGAAGACATATGAGATCGTTGCAAATGCTAAATAGTAAAATTACCGAATTATCGACAGATGTTGTAATTTACACTATAACATCATTAACTAGCAGATATCGTTAGATTCAAATTGACAACTTAAACAGTTTACAGAATGAAATGAAATATGATAGTATGACTTCAAATGGAATTAGATATTTCACTGGATGTAAGCATTCTTATTAAGATTACCTCTAGGTGCACTGAGTGCCAGTTTGATAAAATTAAAACATATCTTTTTCAAAAAGGCAACGATGGAGCCATTGCAAAGCATGAAGGAAAATAAGGAGGAGACGGTGAAGCCTGTGAATAGTACAACTGCGTAACTTTGCAAAACATAACACAGAAACAATGCTTACTAAATAATATATGCTGCTTTTGTTGATGCATTTGTACCTCTGACAACCATTGTTATGACAACTCCAATCTTAGGAATCTCTGTCTATCGTGCAATAAAGTCAATAATGAAAGAAAAAATAGATAATAATGCCCAAAACCTGCTTATAATGAAGTTTTTCATCTTGAATTATTGACCTTTTTATTATATCCTTGTACCTCTTTCTTGACTGGCATTCTATCATTTTCGGACCTATTTTCACTGTTAATAATATGTTAGTGTTTGAACAGCATAAATGTTTTCTTTGTTGGTCTGAATCTGATACATCTATGCTGAACAATGAATAGCGTGATCACTGTCGAAATCATTTCAACATGGAATAGCGTGATCACTGTCGAAATCATTTCAACATGGAATAGTGTGATCACTGTCGACATCATTTCAACATGGAATAGCGTGATCACTGTCGAAATCATTCCACTACCAACTTCAGGCTTTTGTAAATTTTAACCACATACGATAATAGGTAATTGATGGAACGCCTAATATTTTTAATGTCGTATCTGATTATAAGTTTTATTTCAATGATTTCAACATTCTTACCTTTGCACTGTGAATTATTCTAAAATTATTATCATTGTGGTATTCTCTATTGTATTCTCTGCAATGATCCATAATTCCTTCTTTTCCTTTTCAACTCGTTTTGTTTTTTACTTTACTCATTACGGCAAGATTTGCAGTAACTGCTAGCTCTACCAAAATAAGATATATCTTCTTGTTTATTTGACATTTTGGACACACTTTTGTGTTATTTTGTTACGTACCCTATTTGATTTCAAACTAATTTTATTATATAAAGTAATACTGAATGATGACTTGCAACTAATCTTTTAACATCTTGAATCAAGTTTAGTTAACATTCAAATCTTCTTGTAAATTAAATGGAGGGCGGTTGAAACCAAAAATGAAGAATCTAAAGTCAACAAAGAACCTGAAAAGGTCACTTCACAAAAGCTAAAAGATCCACGTAGAGACTGACTTACCAGACAACTCAGAAAAGGTTCATAGAAATTTAGAAAAGCCAAACAACAAGAAGCGTCTAAAACATCACAAGATAAATGAAAAGATACAAGTGCAAGAAGTTGGAACAAAATATATTATTTGATAGGCGGTTGTTAGAGTTATTTTTTTGGCATCGTGTTTATTTGGTCAAAAAGTAATATTATTTCGTCACAAAGTCTTCAACAATAAGTCTCAGTGAAACAATAACTGTTAACTCTGTTTACCATACAGCACTAAATTATGATCTTACTGTTGCCTACATAATGATTTTAAAATAAATCTGTTTAAGATATCAATACGTCGACAATCAAACATGTATATTGAACAAATGTCAAAACCAATTATTACATTCTCACTCAGTTCACATAGGAAGACCTGATAACACATAAAACTTTTACGAGACAAAAACTGTTGACACTGTAAAAATATAAGTAAAATCGAACTTACTTCGCTAAATCTTTCACTATTTTTAGCCAGTAAATAGAATAGTTTTTACATAAACATATATCCACTGAAACAGAAAAGAAAAGAAAAAAAAAACCCAACAACAACAAAAAAAAACAAACAAAAAAACAATCTCACACAGAAAACTATGGAGGTTTAAAATTGATTTACCGTCAAACATGGATATTAAAGACGGTGTAAAACTAATCACTCCAACTTGTTTTAGCCAGTTCACAAATGACTAACTAATAGCAAATAGTCATTTACCTGACAGAATTGTTACTCAATAAATTAGTACTAATGGTCCAAAGGACTACATTTATTTCTATTTGAAAAAGAAGCTAAAGAATAATGTACAAATAAAAAATACAACAGAACAATCCAAAACATGTACAAAGTCATTAAAATCAGTTACCACTCCAAGGTCTAAGCTTTTAATTTTGTAAATATAAATGAGCGAAAATACCAAGTACACCTCATATATATCCTACACTACGAATATACAATGGTATTAATTTAGAGCGAAAAAATATTAACAAAACGGTGAATGATTTAGTCAGCGAGATCGAGCACGATAGAGGTACAAAAAATAAATATAGAGTAGCAGCATGCAAAGTTCTGAACTGGGTGAATGCTACGCTACAGTTTCATGTTGTATGGATGCAATAGGAGCTGGGTTAAGTGTTGAAGAAAGAGCAACCGGTGTAGTTGTTTATTTGTGTTTTTAGCAGTTTTGGTACAACATTCTTAGTATTTGTAGCACACGCTTTCAAGGAAAAAGTGACCTATAACCAAGTTTGAAAACACGACGAAATAGTAGCATATGTCATTAATAAGTAGAACAGTACTGACGACATGATACGCAAAGCTATCAGTGACAATAAGATCAACCATGAAATATTGATTTTTAATCATTAACGAGTACAACAGGTACAAAATTATCTGATTACCCCAATACTGTTTGTAGAGTTTTCAAATTATAATTGTATACATGTAACCTAATCAAATCAATAACACCAAATACTATTTCAATGGTAACTATTTTCCTTTCTTAGAGTCTTTGTTTCTTACCCTATTAAAGGTCAATTCAGACAGGTACAGAGGGGTATCATAACTAGATTAAATATCAGCATCAGCGATGAAGATGAAAAGTTGTAGATCTTCACGGTATGCCTATTACATACATTTTCATGTAAAGTAAATATTGTGTGCAAATCACAGCTTTATAGTTAGGAAAACTTAGGTTTTTATAAAGGACTTTGTAAAAGTAAACAGAGGAGAAAGATGTAACACATAGGTCAATTAATTAACAGTGACTTAAAACTCAACAATAACCCTATTACAAATCTAGCAGATTCTGTACGAAATTTGATACAGCTAATAGAAAGTATGGACAAAAACGAGCTGATACTCAACTACGTAAGACTTTGGAGAATAAACAGTTTAAATATATCAAAACCTGGAACGAAAATACAGACAACGAATTAATTGCTATTAGACAGAGTGGAAATGAAAGAGCTAACAAAATCTGTAGTGGCACAATAGCTAACAGTAGCTAGCGTGTTCTCGGGCAAAACGTTTTTCCGATACACAGGCCTTGGCGACAGTAGAAGCTGCCTTGAAAGATCGATACCTCTGTGTTCGATAAAGATTTGTCGACATTTTCGGCAACAACGTCGTAGGTTGTCGACATTGTGGAAAAAAACAACATATTTTAGCCTCTCCTGATAAAAGTCAAATGTGTCAGAATAGTGGGTCTGGTACCATGTTTAGAAAGCCCCCCGATTCTCAGCTGACAATACCGTCTCGGCCGTACCATCGTCTGTCGGGCAAATGGGGTAGCGCCACGTGTTGATTTTCCTGTGTTGAAAACGTTAGGTAAATGTTCCTTAGCCACTTCTGTCATCCCAAACGTTTTGGGCATCTTACTCAGTGGCATAACCAAGAAACCCACATAATCTTTTTGAACTGTTGTTCCTATTTTCATATAAATGATCTTATCCCCGATTGTAGTCATTTGCAGATATTCGGTTCCCTTTTCTGCACAATGTTTCAGGAGGAACTATCCGCCGTACCCAAGCTGATTGTGGGTGGTCACTGTAAAGTACTTACGACAGTAACCGTAACAATCTAAATCTTCTTCGTCCCAGTCATCGCTGGAGTTCAACACCCTCTTAGCAAAATCGGAAAGGGTGTTGGGTCCAAGAAATACCCTTTTCCGTACGCCCTTGAGCAAGCTACAGTTCCGAGAGTGAGATTCTAGAAGTTCCTGAATACACTCGCTGCAAGCTCGATGCGCCACAGAGAAGTCAGGCACGTGGATGCGGTATCCCGTGATCATTAAAAGTCAAAAAAGATAAAGTCCACTTAGTTCTGTTTCTTTCTCTGTTTGTTGTTGCTGTGGCTGTCCAACCTTCGTCCCGTTGGTTGACATATCGCAGTATGTAACACTGACGAACTAAATCACCGAAGTGATGACAAATAGGACATTATTTCTGTCCAAGACAAACGTGTGATACTCTCGAATTGGAACGAATGATTGACAAACACACGTCTGCGTGTGGAATACTAAATTATTCCTTTTCCCTCTGCAAAACAGTAACAAGAGGCCAGGAAGTGACGACATCCAACCGTTCTCGCTTTTCCCTACTGAAAGTACGGCATAGAGTCGCACACATCCCCTCAGATAAGATATTCCTGAATCACAAAACCCAGTAATAAGGCATTCAAGACTTGTATAAGCCACCCATTGTTTCACAGCAATTACCGTCGCTGGCACATAATTAGCTCGTTTGGTGCCTCCTTTTGTGTGTTTTATGTTGTTTTCTGTATAGTTTTTAGTGCCTCAGAATGTAGGTTGATGCATTTTTTTTTTTTTTTTGCATTTCAAACAATAAATATATGGGTTTGGAATGATTTCCAGGTGAAGAAAGAATGATGTTTTACATGTTGCTCCTGGTTTTGTTGTAATGTCCGTAATTATCTATAAGAGAATAAAATCTATTAGGTTCTTTGAAATTTGGAATAATACCACAGGTATGAAGAATATGCAGCTATAGCCTTTCCACGTGATAATAAAAACGCACACATGCACATGTTAAAGTGCTTTTATACATCAGCTGTATAAGAAACAAATATACAACCACAAAAGAAGACCACACACACTTGTAAAACAAATTTTGTTTTGATTCACTATTTCAACTTTGCATAATGCTAAATATTTAGATTTCATGTATTTTGGTTCTCGAGTATTACTGCCTCCGTCTACGTATAAATATATCTCGCATCGCTCTTAATTCATGTTTTTATTTGAATCATTTTAATTTTGATTGATATCCAAATATAGATCGACGGAATAATAAGTTTTACTTTTATTATTATCTCCAGTTTAATTGATGGTTATTGTGCAACGTACAACTCGTCAGATGTAATTTATCTTATAATAACATTGGAAATGGTAATTAATGCAAATTTTGTCAAACATTCAAAATGTCAAATGTGAAAATTGCAAATGTTGCTTATATTAATTTTTTTTTTTTTTTTCTCCATTCATAACCGTGTATCATTATAAATCATGTTACAAACACTCATAGCATGCAAATAAGGTTGGTTATATAAAGATTACAACAGAGTGGGGGCCCAGATGCCATCCAAGGTTTGTTCCCCTGAATCAGACCCTCCACGAAGTCAAATTTTCCAGTAAATAATTAGCCGTAAAACTACAACGGTTCATTTAAAGGAAAGCAAACAGTTCACTAAAACGGTTTTAATAGGAATAAGTTGATTACCGCGATATATATGTTTTTTTATCTTGGCATCATCACTTGAATATTCCTATTTCTTATACTCTGCATTTGTTCTTTTTAATTCCCAAAGTCTTGTATTTTTTAATTACTTATGATATAGTAATCTTGATATATTTCCTTTTCCAAATGTTCTGTGTTTTTGCAAGCGTTTGTCTCTTCAGAACCTTTCTTTCTTTTCTGATACAATTAATATATTATCGTGTTTTATCTAATTATCTTCATCAGTTTCATCCGTTTCAATGGCATATGTTTTCTTTATTTCATATGTTGTATCATTTACTATGTACATATATTCTTTACCCTTTAATAACGAGTTATCAATCTTCATTATCCGCTCCACCTAACGTTATAATCTTAATTTCATTTCTAAAATTATTCCTGAATGATCTGAATTATAACATGACACAATACAACTACTTTTAACATAACCAAATAAATCACACGAAGTCAGACAACAAATCTAAACGAGTTTTTTGTCGATAATTTTTCCTATACCACGCAAACTCTTTTTTCTTTCTTTTTTTTATTGTTTTCATTTACGACTCTCCATAGCTTTAAACTTTCAAACATAGCTTTTACTTTTTCTGAGTATTTGGATTAAATTAATAATACTTTTTGATAATTTTTAAAATCCCTTTCCTTGTCAAATATCAAGTTCCAATCACGACACCAAACCATAAAATCATTTTGAAAATCCATTCTAGTTTTCTTTAAATTGTCATAAAATTATTCATCGTTATGTGGCCCATATAATACTCTTTCATTTAAGCGTCATGTTGAGCTATCAAATAATTTCCATTTTATCTCCTTTGTATCGATTTATCTTATAATCCAAATTATTGTTGAATAAAACTGCCACACCCTACTACTATTTTTATATCAACTAATCATCATCCAGTTTTAATATATAAATATTTTTCATTACTTATATGAAATTTTAGTATACAGATTGTTTTGTAGTTTTTCCTTACATAGTAAATAAAATCTTTATACTCGTTTCTTCTATTCTCGCGGGTTCCCTATTCTCTCTGTGACTATATCCATAATAGATACTTGTACCGTCTGCAGATCGTTTATAACGGCACTTTTGTTAAACAGAAGTGTTTGATCTTAACCAATAACAAATTCTTTCAATAATGTTTCCTTTTTCTGAAAATAAATAGGGAAGTAATGAATCAATAGAAAATGTATCAAAGATATACTTTCCCTTTACCTCCTATCCAAATACAAGGCTCCTACATCTCATACCGTAAGCCGTATCACGTCCCGCTTGTCTGAATAAGGTCATCGACTTGATGATGGTTTACAATGAATGCAAGCGTAGTCACATGTTGACCTTGTTTACATATCGCTCATTGCCAAAATAATGGTAGACAATGCGGGTCGTTGCATTGAAACCTTGACGTCGTCCCGGAATGTTGTAATCGTGCATGACTCGATCTATTGATATAATTGATCATATGCCAAAATATATAAATGAAATTATACCAGTAATCCATATTAATTACCACATTACTTGAAAACCTGCCATGAAAACATAATAGGCAATTAATTCGTATACCCAATAAAAAGGGAAATAAAAAAGTGAAAATAGAAGAGCGATGTTTCCAGAAAACATCACAGCTTCCTTTGAAAAGTATAGGATCTATTCCTTTGATAGGATGTCCATAAAAAAAATGTGCAAGTAACACAGTGAACCATATACAAAAATATTTTCCCCCCGATCTCGTGGAGCTTATTAATTGCAAACAGCTGCTAATTGTAAATTATGGCAAATGTGGTGGACTCACTATGCTTAAAATTCGAGTATTGAGGAGAAACAGTGTTTTCAGGTGTTCGCGCTACCTCTTCAGAGAATAACTGAATATATAATTGTATAGACTCATGCCGATTGTAGATATTAAATATTTTAAAACTGTTCATTTTAAGTTTTCTGCAACGCACGACTATGTGGTGTGTTATTACTTACATCGTGTTCATTTTATACCTTGTGTGGTCCCGCGTACAGCGATTACATCATTTGCAGAGAGAATACTAAAATCTCGTTTTATATTGCGGTAGACACAGTATGTTATATTGGAGATTGTTTATCGCAAGATTGGCATCATTTACAATATTTCCTGAATACAGGATTGGAGATAAATGATAAATAAACAAATAAGGCAATTTTCATGTTATTTATTTCTTGTTTAGTACCGCGAGAATACGGTTCGCCAATATACTATTTTTTTCTATTGGCTAAACCCCTGCAGTTTTATGAAAATGTTCTTATATGACTATGAATATATAATAAATCTTAATGTAAAGTCAGAGCAAAACTATATGCATGTATCTTATATTAAAGATCGGTGTGAATATCTATCTTATAACTCATAAGATCCTTTCGCAAATGTGATAAAGAAATAACGCAGTGGATAGATAACAATTGACAGCAAATAATAGAACACTAATTACAAGTACCAAATAAGTAATTCAGAATTGTTGTGAAGTATAATACTCTATCCCAGGATACAAACCATCGCATGGGTCTATATATTGAAAGCAAGGATGTTAAGGGTATTAGTCTATCCAAGGATACAAACCATTGCATGGGTCTGTATATACAAAACAAGGGTGGGTGCTGAAGAGGTGGTGCGTACTTAAATTAAGACAATTTTTACTCATCACCGAACTAGCTTGCATGGCTCCTTCAACATGATAAAAGATGGCCTTTGAACCACAATGACTTTCTCAGTCCAGCACCTACCAATGCATTGCTCATATGAGGGTATCCAGACCCTGTGCATGGCCTTTAAAAGTCACACACTTGAGAGACACAGTTCGCCAATATCTCTTGAAAACCTCGACTGCAAATACAATAGGGTCTGCGAGGCAAAATCAAATACTTTTACAGTAAACTTCATAGTTCACATATTGAATTCTGTACATAAAGTATCATTAAAATCAGGATGTGAACAAAACATATTACCATATTCGACACAAACAAGAACAAGAACAACAAATTATGTATGAAGTCGTGTAGAAATAGCTCATTTTGAGTTATGAGTTGTAAACTATGTCAGAAAAGTACAAACTTTGTGATTACATTACAAACTAGAAGCAATGTAATTTCCCTTTTCTATTAAAATATGTAATGGTTATCTGATCAACCACTTTTAAAAATTTTAATTTTATTTGATAGTGCACCAATGAATACTCATGCAAATATCTTTGACACGTAATAACCGTCAAGTAAATATTTGACAGACAAAAATAGAATGCATTTTAAAGCATTGCTGTTTTAAATTTTTGACCTAATAAGGAGTCTTGTGCAAGACGTGTCAGAATGAAGTGATGCTTATGTACTGGAGAAAATAACTCTCTTTTTGTGCATTATATTCCATAAATAATATCCATAATTTTATCACATGCTTGAGTTTCATAGTCAAAATTGTTGAATACATAATTTGTATTACATACTTTTGTCAACGTAAAATACGTGTTTCCCAACGCCACCTACCTCTAGCCGTTCCCCAAAGAGATGGTTAAAATTTATTACATGCTTTTGCACATCTAAAAACTATTTCAATCATATTCCAATATCTGGAATCTCTGTCTCTAACGATGCAGGAGGAGCTGCCTTACGCAGCATTTGGCAATCACACACATTATACGCATGCAGGCCTGATTGGCCAGATCACAGTCCCCATGTTTTCCATCAGTCTTTTTAGCTTCAAACACTTCAAATGTTCTTACATTTTATGTTTTCGGTTTATTGCTGCACCATTGCTACATTATTAGTACGAATAACCGTTCTGTGGAAATGGTTATCTTATTCGGAAAAAAACTATTATTGAGAAAAAAAATGTGTTAAGTAAATGCTACTATTGTCAAGGTCAGAAATTAATGTTTATAATGTGGTGAAGTATATGTGTTCAGAAAATTATGAGAAAGTCCCAACATAACCATGACACATTTTGAAATTATACTTACACATTCATAAACACAAATACTTAGTGGATACACATGATTCAAGCATAATTTACCAAGAAGAAGGGAAAAAGTCAAGAACTGAACAATGGAACATTTTAAAATGAGGAGTGTCATGCTAGCAGAGAATATAGATAGTGAAATGTAAACACAATTTATACAAGTTCATTTATTCAATTTTATATTTTAAAACTGTTATTAAACACTTCTACAGAGTGAAACTGTATTTAATTTAAAGCTTCTGTTTTGATGGCTTCTCGCATTTAAATATCACACCTTTGAAAAACAACATTAAGCAGATTTCACAATGTGAAAACTTCAAGGGAACAACATGTCCTAAATTCACCGATGAAACAAAAAAGCAGACGACACCCTTTTTGGGGTTGGATAGTATTAGATCTTTTCGTTTAATGTTGTTCTTTTCAATAGTTTTCAAAGTTAATCTTAAAAATATATTCAAACTTTTGAAGTACCATATGTTTTATATTTTACACAAAAAAGTGCATTTCATCCATTACTTACCGCAGCAGTTACATATAAATGTAGTACATATTTTTTATACAACGGTCTTCTCACGTTTGGTCAAACGACTGTTTTAAACATCAAATTGTCAGTTTCTGGTTATAAATATAGAAGATTGATTGTACTTGCATCGTATTCATAGTCTTATTATTCACATCATCCTTTCTGTAAACCAATCAGAAGTCGTTGTTTATTAATATCAAGAGATGGTTTACATGGTAGTTATCATCGAAGCTACCCCAAATTCAGTGATGAATACAGTTCAGAAACAGCTCTAGTTTTGCTGTAGACGAAGAATGTATCACCTAGAAACCTAGGCATCATGCATTACCATAGTTTTCTACGCTTTACTATAGAAATATTCGGCGATTATCGCACTTGAGGTCGGACTTTCGATACGAACCGAGTAAACCTGGTATTTTCAACCACGGGAAACAAACTTCTGACCCGTTTGAAACAAACTTATGGATACATTTCTAGGTAAAGAGTGGATTACACGTTCACGTTGCCTTCTTTGCCTTCGTCCTTTGCAATTAATATAGAGATTGATGAGGGGCGGACATATATTTCTAATATAATATATTTACAACTTATCATAAACAACAGATTCATCTCTCTCTGTCTTTTGGATATGAATCCCGATCGTGAGCATATCTCTGAAACCATTCTCTTTATACTGAGGAATATGTAGATAACTAATACGCAATCTGCGTCATATCTGACTTTTAATATGGAAATATTGTCATCAATGCTTTATGTAAACAATTTATATCACTTTTGCTTAGAGGCAAAATTTTAATTCTTTACATAACTTAAACTCGCTTTTGTGTTTTTTCCCCTTGCTTTGAAACTATCCTAGCTTACTTTTACATTTATGAGTTGCTGTTGATGGTTCATTGCATTTTATTGTAATTGATACATTAGCGTGTCAATGCTCCATTACATGTATCATTGTTGTTTATATCTCAAGACATCTTCTTTTATCGTAAGTGTGAATTCTATCGTATGTCTGTTGTTTTGGAGGTACATCAGAATTAAGTTTCATATTTGAGCTCACATAAAAACCTGATAGGGTATGTACGCCTATTAAAGTCCACCCTTGGGGAGATATGTGTGTGCCAACCATGTGTGTCATATACGTGATCGGCACAATATCGCCTCATCTCTGCAACTTGTTATATATGCAGGATTCCGTTCTCCAATCATCGGTTTGATGTTCCGAAGCTTGTTTGTGGAGATTTAATTATTACCAAGTATAAAGAATATGTTGATTTATATAATATTTGAAGTCATTATATGGAATCTTCCATTCAGAAACATGGTGAATGCAGGGCTGCATTTGTTGCTTTATCTGCCATTTCATTACTCTTATTATCAATGTGACTAGACAGGGAACAGTACTTTTTATCTGCCCTTTCATTACTCTTATTATCAATGTGACTAGACAGAGAACAGTACTTTTTATCTGCCCTTTCATTACTCTTATTATCAATGTGACTAGACAGAGAACAGTACTTTTTCAGATTGTTTCTGTTAGATTTGCGATATTAATGGGTTGTTAAATTTAAACGTTTTCAAGGATTTCATTGTGGAAAGGGAATCCGAATAGATGATGAAATTTGTTTTTGAGCGGTTTAAATGTAGGTCAAAGGTTTGAGTATGGCTGTAATTTCTGAGGTAAAAATACAGGCTTTGTCCAGTAACCCGCTTGAGATGGTGCCATGGGGTGTTGCAACAGCAGCTGCAACCTTGTATCCTTCTTTCGAACCGTCTGTATACAGGGACGTATGGCAACGATCGGAGACTCTTAGTTCGCTGAATTTACTCCAAAAAGGAGGGGATTGGTTGAGGACCTTTTGACTAGGCAAGAATAAATACGTTTTCTTTGGAGGAGTGGGAGGGGGATGTGGTAACCAAGGTGATGATTTGCGAACGTACAATTTTGTAGTATTGGCAAGATTGAGTTTTGCTGCTTCTATATAGGAACAAATTTGGCACCAGGACCAAGAGACGACATCATATGCATTATTTTATACTGAATAACCAGTTTCGTTCTTCTGAGATAAAGTGATGGAACATTTGTTTCAACATAGTGGGTTTCTGAAGAAGTTCTAAATGCTCCTAGACAAAGTCTCAGTCCCTGATTGTGTATCGGATCAAATATCTGCAGGTAAGAGTTACAAGCTGATCCTTACACAGTCGAGCGGTAGTCAAGCTTAAAACTCCTATTAAAATCCAGAATAACTGGAGTAAGACCTTCCGGTCTGTATTTACCACGACTCGCAAAAGTGCAACAAAACAGTTTTAGATTTCGAAACTTTTAACCCATTTATTTCTGACCATTCTGAACTGTATTTAAGCACATCTGTAGTTGGCGTTCAATAGTGTAGATACTCTCTGATTTATAGTTGATCAAAAAGTCATCCACACATAACGAGCAATAATTTCCTAGCTTAAGGCAATTTCACTTCTTTGTTATATATATATATATATATATATATATATATATATATATATATATATATATATATATATATATATATATATACACAAACACAACATAGGCCTACATTAAAATAACATGACTTTTAAAGTGTTGGTATAAAGCAATTTGATTTTAATATACCAATACTGTTGGTGTATCAAATTGTGATCCGCCCATGGCGCACGAATACGCATGTAAAACATGGTTTCAACAGTGGTTATTATTGCTTCTGTACTCTCCAGATCATTGATGAATTTCCACTTATTAATCATTAATTACATAAGAAAGTAACGAAAAAATATTAATAAACCCCATTTTCTAAATGAATTAAACATGGTACACAATTTAATTTAAATCCACTCTGCTTCCCCCCCCCCTCTCTCTCTCTCTCTCTCGTGCCTAGGGGACACACATACGTCGAAATCTATGGAGAGGGAGAAAAAAAATTTGAGCTGGATGAAACCCTTGAACTTGAATTTACACTGAACTTACACCAAGTAACCTACAAGAACCTGGGTCATCAAAATTGTATGCTTTCATGGAACTTATCTACAGTGTTCACAATACCAATGATAGAAAGTTGCAATAGCCTGTCGAGACTGTAAGGTAAATTTCTTGGTTATGAGGCACACACATACTGTAGTCTATTTAATGCTTTTTTTAAAATTGTTTTTTAAACATATATGAGTTCTAAAAACATTATTTTTAAATATTAAAATGTACGAAGGCCGCTCTCCATCTCTCTCTCTCTCTCTCTCTCTCTCTCTCTCTCTCTCTCTCTCTCTCTCTCTCTCTCTCTCTGTTTTGGTTGGTCAGGCGGCACACTAATCGATCAACAGAGAAACATAGGGATGGACAAAAAAAATCTTATGCTAAGACTCCTCAAACCCCCACCCCATCTCTCTCTCTCTCTCTCTCTCTCTCTCTCTCTCTCTCTCTCTCTCTCTCTCTCTCTCTCTCTGTTGGTTAGTCTGTCTCAGCATATCAGTTTTACCACAGTGTATCTCTCTCTCTCTCTCTTTCTCTCTCTCTCTCTCTCTCTCTCTCTCTCTCTCTCTCTCTTGGTTGGTCTGTGTCAGCATATCAGTTTATCAGTTTTACCACAGTGTATCTCTCTCTCTCTCTCTCTCTCTCTCTCTCTCTCTCTCTCTCTCTCTCTCTCTCTCTCTCTCTCTCTCTCTCTCTCTCTTTGTTGTGTTTGGGCTGTCTCAGCATATCAGTTTATCAGTTTTACCACAGTCTCTCTCTCTCTCTCTGTCTCTCTCTCTATGGACCTTCGTCGCAAGCTACGGGCGTAAATCCGTGAAAAAAGAGCGTAGCAGATTATCGCCTCTCATGCGACGATGTCTCTGGACCTATGAATCCTACAGTTATTGACGATCCAACATGATGATTTCTTACTTACTTACTTTAAATTATACTCGTGTGCGGCCATTCGGCCATGTACGATTTGTTAATTTGCTGGCTAGGAATGTTTTGCCAGTATTTATTCTATTTATAATTTTGATGTCAAATGGATTTGCCAGGTTTGGGGCGACGATATTTCTACAAACCTACTTGTGTATATTGTGTAATTTGCGCCCTTTTTGTGTACTGTTTTATTCCCGCTGCCATTTTTTAAAATCAATTTTTTTTCTTTTATTATGATGCAAATCTGATATATGCTGTAATCCAGGTGGTTCACTTCTGGGTCATTAAGTTGATTTTTTGCTTCTTTATCTGCCCTCTCATTTCCAGGGATGTTAATATTGGAGGGCACCCACATGAATTATACGATCCGATTATTTTGTTCTAGGTTTTTAAGTCTTAAGTAGACTTCTCTAATCATGTTTTCTCAACTGCTTGAGTTACCTGATTCCAGAGTCCGCAGCACATTGAGGGAGTCGCTAACTAGCATGATGATGTATGTTAAGGCTGGCGTCCACAAATTTCCTTCTATTTTTAAAAATAAATTTGTTGGTTTTACTTTTTTAAATGTTTTACTTCATGAATTATGTTTTTAAAATTCTTTATTAGTGTTCTTTCGTTCTCTTTTCAATATTTTCTTGACCTTCTATGGATGTTTTCCTTCACGTCCGCGTGTCTCATCCTGAAATATGTTCTATCATCTCTGGGTACTAAACCTAAGTATGTCTTCCTTCATATCCATGCCTTCATATGTCTTGCCGTAAATATTCGACCAGACAACACCCATGAGTCCAAGCATTAATAGCCGATGAACTGTAGCACTGGTCTAATTCGAACGTCTTAAGTACCTCCTAGACCGGGTAGAGGAACTGGAGTTACTTCCTGGAAAAAGAGACTAGTGAAGACCACGGGAATATATTTTAGAATGGAAAAACAACAAGTAACGGCTGCAATAAACGAAGAAAGGGAAAGGGAAAAAGGTAGTATAGAGATCTGCGACTACAACAATAACTAGAACATCATCAGAAGAAGCAGCAGAAACTCAATGAGGAGCAGTGGCAGCTATTCCAACAGTGGAAATTGCAGCAACAGTAGCAGTAGCAATAACAGTCACCAACAGAAGAGCTAATCCGGAGGAAAGGGGATTGAGAGAATGCGGCCATTCAGTTTCAGGTACCCTGTGCGTCTCTGTAGATCCATAGCGACATTGAAGGTGGAGAAATGGATGTTCTGGATGTAGAGCTCGGCCTGGGAGGTGCGGGCATTAAAAAAGCAGCCCTTCTTCCTTATATTTTTTCATTTTCAGGGCCACTCAGGTTTCTAGAAATATTGCCAACCAAAAACTTGTATTTGTTCTTGTATGTATTGTTACGACTAGGGGTAATGTAACAAAAGAAAAGACGCAAACAAGCTTTCAAGATTTAAATAATAATATTTAATTTCCTAAAATATTAAAATATTTCAACAAACAATCAAAGTAAAAGAATTAAAATAACTTACAGTATAGAATATCCTTAAAAGTCCTAAATTGTTCTAAAGTTTACTGATCCGGAAGTTAATCCAAATATTCCGAATGAAGTAGATTCCGAATTAAACCTTCACTGTACTGATATGCTATTAAGAATCAAGTATATCCAAGTTTTATAAATTCCAAATGGTACTTGTGAATATGGAATAACACAAGTTCTAGAAATGTTTCCGATAATTCCACGGAGCTGTATAATTATTAAAGTTTAAGAAACAGTACTAATCCAGAATGTACTGTATACTGATATATCTCATTAAAATAGAATATTCACACACAAAAAGAACCAAATTCGTTTATGACCTCTCAATCCGGTGTAGCTATGAAAAATGCTCGAATGCTGCTATAAATCCTATAATATAGTCTCTTACTACGCAGAATCGAAATAAAACCCATTACGTCTTTGATAAACAACTGGATATTTCGAAATAATTTCCTTCTAAATTATAACCCTCTCCGAACCAGTCAGAAACTAGGTTATGCGTGACATCGCCAAAGTGCTTGTGCCCTGAGGTTATTAACAGTCAATAACGTATTGACTCTGAAGAATCATAGAATCTAGGTCAGAAGTTCATACCCTCACGCGCTAAATCACGTGATATACTAATGTTACAAGCGACAATTCTTCCCACGACCTAATGTACTGAGTCACATTGAAATACTGTATGTACTTTCTGCAAGACTACAGCTGTTAGACTACTATGCAGAGATCATAAACCTATACCATTATTTAAAAGAAAAATGACATATAATTCCGTAACAGTTGTGTATGTATAATTTTGTATTAAAAAAGTTTTGTTTGCAGGATTTTTAAAAATTTGTTTGGGGTAATTGTTCTTAAATGTTTGTTTTTTTTTATAAAATTGTACTTTTTTAAATTTAGGTTTATAATTTGCTGGTATATTTTTATGAATTAAAATAAATTAATTGCGCATGCGCAAATTTGTTAAAATATTTTTAAGTGCGCTAGTGCAAACTTTTTTTACCAAATAGTTCTGTGCGCATGTACAAACTTTTCCACACAAAAAATCAGTGCGCATGCGCTATGATCGTGATGGGGTATCTCTGTTGACTCCATCCACCGCTAGGGCATCATGGGATATCTCTTTTGACGCCATCATGTTAATCTATAAAATTAAATTCCATAGACATAACATTGCAGAGGTCATCTTGAATTTCAAGGGTAATGTGGTTTTCGCATGTTAAGTCTATGGATACTAGTCTTATCATACATCATCAGGTTAGCAAGAATGTGTTAAATCCCCATATTGACCCACAATAATAAACTCCCATTAGACCCCATACCAGGCAACAATGTTAAACATATGGACGTTTTTAATATTAAATTTCCCTTTTCCCCCAAAAGTAATCCATAATGTTACACCTATGTACGTTTCTAATATTAAATGTCCCTTTCTTCCCAGAGTGGCCTGCAATGTTATACCTCTGGACGTTTTTATAATTAAATTTCCCATTCCCCTCAGATTGGACCAATCCAAGATGACAGGATAGTGAACTTTTCCATAGACCCCAGATCCGTCGAAATTCCCTTACCCCATTAAATACTAATGTAGATTCTTCGTGTATATCATTAATTATTTTGTAACAAACAATTGTTATAAGCCATATAAGCAGGTATTTGTGACTATTATGCCACACAATCACTCATAAATTATTATCAGGCACAAAATCAACTCGAATAAGGTTTTCATTCATTTTGAATAATGCCCTCACAACCACTCCCGACTATCTTTAGATGTTAATATTCTTTCTTTCAAGAGATGTTTGTTTCTTAACCAATTGAATAATTCTTTATTTTGTAACTATTTGTGTGTAGACAAACTATGTTATTCTGTATTTTTTAGGGGTTTGCTTCTTGTAAACAAACGATATATAAAGTGCAGAGAAATTACCCCAATACGTTTCAAAATTTTTTTCGTAATAAAATACATTTATTGGAGATCATATTTTATGCATTCATGTTCGAAACCTTTTCTATAAAGATCTAATCTCATATCTTGCGTAAACTCTTTTTCACCGGTCATATTTTTAAAGAAAATCTTAAAGCTTAGAAGAAGAAATGGAATTATATTATACTCTAGAATTACTTCCCTTAATCAGTGACATTTTAGAGATAATTTAATTCCGAATCGGCAGCCACTAAATGATTGATGTTCCCACCAAATGAACATTTATAATACATAACAAAATGCCTGACATATGAAGCCATTTCTCATGTTCAGGTTCATTTGCTATGTATGCTTATTCAGTAATTCATTAATCTACCTTACATACAAAAACTAAAGGTAATAATCAAAAGTCATACTATCAACAGAATGAAACTGTTGATTTTGCTAGTTTATTGTAAAGAAAACACTTACTTGAGAGAAAAATTGAAGTAAAACTTTGCCAAATTCGTTTAAATGCCTCGAAGGAATGTTTTTCTTGTGTGTGTGTGTGTGTGTGTGTGTGTGTGTGTGTGTGTGTGTGTGTGTGTGTGTGTGTAGTGCAACAATGCAAGGGCTATTGGAATATATTTTATTGCCATAATCGGTAACATATTTGCAAAAAAAGAAAGAAAACAAGTTCAAATAACTTACAAGTTCCTCTCAATTATAGAAAACAAGCACATGGAGAGTAATAAAAACTGAATAACATGCATGGAGGATTAAATATAAGAACATATTTGAAAGAGAAAATAAAAGGCATAATTGAAAACAGTTCCAGGGTTGCTGGTGACAAAGGAAAGGAAAAGAAAAGTGGTTGATTTTGCACCAGGTTATACTGTAGAAATTTCAATCCATATTTAAATTACAGTATGAAACATTTCTATGCTGTTATTACTTATCACTTCAGACACGCAATTAATATTGCAAAATTTTAGGAAGCAGTGCAAGGAATGAGAATCCGGCTTTTCAACATTCAGACCAGACTCCCTAAAGTGCCATGGAGTATAAATGTTGACTTATAGTCGTAGTAGTAGTAATGCAAATAGCAGTATATTACATCACATTGTATTGTGTTAAAAAAAAATGACTATGTTATATTCATATATAGTATAGTATAGTATAGTATAGTATAGTATAGTATAGTATAGTATAGTATAGTATAGTATAGTATAGTATAGTATAGTATAGTATAGTATAGCATAGCATAGCATAGCATAGCATAGAATGGCATGGCATGGCATGGCATGGCATGGTATGGTATGGTATGGTATGGTATGGTATGGTATGGTATGGTATAGTATAGTATAGTATAGTATATCGCATCGCTAGCATCATCACTTTATTATCCTTAACATTTGATGCACTACGATTTTCTACTGCCTGGGTAATTTATTGTCCTGTATTTATGTTTGATAATCAAAGTTTCATTAAAAATTATTTCATACTGATGTCATAAAAACGATCTACGCACTTGAAAGGAATAAAAATCTCTTCCTGTATTTTTTTTTTTTTTTTATGGGTTTTTTTGTGTTTTGTGTTTTTTTTTTTTTTTGCTTCACCATTCCCAAATATGCATACATTTATGGTTTGTAATAATACACTCAGATGTGAGGGTCACATTTTAAAAATTCAGGTTCTGACGCATTGAGTATATAAAATTACGTACTTCATTTTTCCTGGAAGCATTTTGATACTGAAAAACCCAAACTACTGAAAATACATGTAAATCTCTGCATGTTATTAAAAGTTGACGAGTTCTAAAGATTTAAATTTGATCCAATAGGACCTGCTTTGAAGGAATGAATCAGAGACAAAGTTACATGATGAATAGTTAAAAAAATATTCTGTATTAAAGTTCTGGATTGGAATATGACCGACATTAACTTGGACATAAATGATAATATTAATATATTCATTTGAATGATCGATAGGTCTGCTTTATGTATGTCGCAAAAAGCGAAGAGACAGTTTGACATCAAACAATATAAAAAAATAAATGTCATTTTGTCTTGCCTCAAATTTGTGCTCTCAATAATATTTGTAATTATTATGATGTAAGAACTAATCTTTCGAAGAACACATTAAAGAATCGCATACGCAGAAACTGATCATCAAATGCCCTTAGGGAAAAACAACGATATGGTGTCGATTTCTTTGAAGGTGTTTCCAGATTTTACATTAAAATTTGATATTTATTTTTCCATTTCAGACTGCTCCCTTGAAAAAAAATGTTTGGCAATTCGAACAAATATCAATCGTCGACTTAATTACTTTGGGATAATTTTCTCTGCAGATTAAAACTTACAATTATTACTAAAAGAATGTGTACAATTTATCACCGAAAGCAAACATGTACATTTATTAATCTGATTGAAAAACTTATAAAGCCATATATATATCTTAGTTTTGACCTGGAACGCTATATCCATAATAAATCGCTCATTTCTGACACACACACATGAACTCACACTGTGTGTGTGCATATGTGTGTTTGTTTTGCCTACTCACATGTATAATCGTATGAATGATATTATGCATGATCTGATGTTTATCGGTTCATTTACATGAGTTGATATAGGAAGATAGTTCCATATTTCCACCATCATCAGCATTATCATCAATTTTATGATCATCATCATCAATAATAATAATAATAATAATAATAATAATTATTATTATTATTATTATTATTATTATTATTATTACAGTAACAAAATGTTTTCCAAGAAAACTCTTCTAATATTTCTTAGAACACTCGAGCATTACATTATAGTCATACCACGCTATTACATGGGTACATTTCCGAGACAGCAGACATCGCACATGAAACAAAATTGATATTGATGCAACATACTATGACATTTGTTCCCATAAAGTTGTTTATTAATTACATAACAAAATTACCCTGAAAATGTGTATTACCAGTGCTTCCTAACAATTGTATGCCGTGGATAAATATGTGCAGGTATTAGTATTCACTAAGCAATGAAATACACCTTAAATGAAACCTGATTGACAACGTATAGTCTTAATTGTTTAGTCGGCAGCGTGAAGCCCGATATTGAAAATGTACAGTCGCTTTTCATTGTTCTTCTTCCAAGTGTAAAGATTCAAAAGCAATATCATGATCAGTCTTTGAAAGCTGGAAGTGCATTATATACTTACATAATTCCTATTTTTTTCAGTCATACCTTTGAATCAGGATTGCCTTGAAAATTTACTATTAGTTCCTATTGACAGTTATGACCGAGTGAAAATTTACTTTTAGTTCCTATTGACAGTTATGACCGAGTGAAAATTTACAATTAGTTCCTATTGACAGTTATCACCGAGTGAAAATTTACTATTAGTTCCTATTGACAGTTGTGACCGAGTGAAAATTTACTATTAGTTCCTATTGACAGTTATGACCGAGTGAAAATTTACTATTAGTTCCTATTGACAGTTATGACCGAGAGAGTAAAACACATGACAAGAATTGCGTATTCTTCCATGAATATGCTAACCGTTTGACAACGTTTCTGTGGTAAATGGATCATTTCGAGACGTTGCATATATTAGATGCGTTCAAAAGTGGATTTTGTCTAACTGTGACCTACAGCGGACAAGCACCAAAATATTTCAAATTCTGAGCTGCTTGGAACACTGGTTTGCCGATTTAGGTACCCCTTGGTTATCTGTTAAGATTACCCCAAACATAATTACTCAAGCCATTGGTTTGAACTGGATAGAACAAAATACAAAAGACACTTACACTGAAGAGAAACTTGAAAGGCTTTTTAAATTCACGTTGCTAGGATGCAATGATGGCAAATCTTATTGAATGATATTTGTTTTAATTGGTTCAAAATTCATTTTTAGTTTTCAGACTATGGTCTAAAATTTCTGAATTCTCATGTCCATGTTTCCTTTAGTAATTTAGTGTTCTGTCAGTCTGTCTCTTGAGGCTGTCGTAAAGGGAGAAAATAAATAATCACGATTATGTGGAAATGGGCACTTCTATGAAAGAAAGAAGGATGGTATGCCACAAAGAAAAGCAAATTAGGGCCACAATGAAATAAAGAGGGGTAAATATTCAAAGATTCATTTGGGATAGTAGCAATTCTTAATTGTCCTTGTTTGATTCGAGTATATTTAACTCTTGCTATTGTATAGATGACGTATGAATTCGTGCTATAAAACTTCTAATTTGGAAATTCGTAAGTCAAGATTGTCTGCACTAATCCGTTTTGAGCAGATAAACACTAATCCTGATTCTCGATTTAATATAATATATTTTTAAATGTTAAAATGTATAGCAGCATATTCAACTATCTACAATTAACGAGCTGGCAAGAAAATGTACGGGGGAACTGCTAGAAAACTGTCCTGGATATTCTATCCAACATTTGCTACGCATAGATAAAAATGTTACATAAAAATAAAACGTGTTATACACACTGGGTAACAATAGAAAAATGAAAACACTTATACAATATTATGGGAACAATTTAAACAGCGAATGCTGACTTTAGGCCAAGAGTACATCAGATGTGTTTTCACGCTTACTTTTAGGTTTAAACACAAAAATATATTAATAGAGGAAAAGCCATTGTATCTTAAAAAGTATACTCTAATTCTAAATGTAGTCGATAAACTGTTCAAGTCAACTTATGGCCATAAAAGAGACTCCCATCTGCAGTAAACATACCGTATATACTCGCGTATAAATCGGGTCCAAATGCAAACAAGAACTATATTTTCATAGGACTATGGGTCACATAGGTCGGTGGTTTCTACCAGGTTTCAAAGTCTCAGGACTCAGGAGTACAGTGGGAATTGATGAAAAGATAAAGGGAATACCACAGAAACAAAGAAAGTAACATAAGAGTAGCTATTAAGTCAAATACTTAATTTTGTACTCTGGAAAGAAAATTGTATTTAGACTTTTGATGTCTCCCTCTGCAAGAAAACGTTCTGTGTGTTGAACATGAGATGGTTGACACAAATGGTATGGGCTGCTTGCTGAGATAAAGAGAGTCCAGAAAAGAAAATGAAAAACCGTTTGCTTTTTTGAATACCTCTTTTCATACCAAAATTTTAATCCAGTAGAAGATTTTGACAGAGTGTGTATTAAAACGATTTATCGGAAATTATAACCTGTTCATGCCTAGGACGTAATCATCCTTAATATAATTCATCAATTTATAATGACTTATTTTTCACTTTGTGACTCAAAATTTGTTGGCTGTGGTATGTATTTCAGAAGATCAAATGTAAAAATATAATATAGGCCGTAAGTTTTGTTACTGAAATGTGACCTAATGACTACGAAACGAAAATGTTAGATCACAAAATAACCTACATTTAACATATTGGTGAAAAGTTATAACGCACTATATAAAATAAAAATAAATTGTCCTGGTTCGTTTTCATTTTATTCCCACTACAGTGACAGGCATAAATTTATTTTATACCCACTACAGTGACAGGCATAAATTTATTTTATACTCACTACAGTGACATGCATACATTTATTTTATACCCACTACAGTGACAGACATAAAATTATTGTGTACCCACTACAGTGACAGGCATAAATTTATTTTATACCCACTACAGTGACAGGCATAAATTTATTTTATACCCACTACAGTGACAGGCATAAATTTATGTTATATCCACTACAGCGACAGGCATAAATTAAACCGAACATTAATATGAAATAGGCACGTAATGGTTTATTTTTTGTTAATTCTATATGGCAAATAACCAGCTGCAAAGAGACATTCGATATAATTTGCTATTCTAGATTGTAGATAGACCATAGTGGATTTGCTCATAAACTGTAGTCATAGACATGAAAAAGCAGCAATATCAAGAACGAAAGAAGATGCATAGATACCATATGTATGTATACCTTAATTTTCGTTGTAGAAGCAAATCATATCAGAAAATTATGAAGTCATGATCAGTAAATTACGGTATAGTTATCGAAACTTCCGTAATTCGTTTTTCAGTTTCTTTGTATTTGTGTTTTGCGCAATTAGAACAAATATACATAAATGCGACAGATGGATTAACCAAAACAGAAAATGGCGTGGGGGTGGGTTATCCCATCTAGAGGAGAACTGAAATTAGGCAGTTCCCGAAATTTGAAAATTTGTCCGACAAGCAACGAATTCTCAGAATAAGGATTGAGGTAGAATAAAGAAGGATTAACTGAAATGTGGCGTTTTTCTCTGACTGTGGTTGTGAACAGTTCTACGCATAAGTACTGTGGCGTTTTTCTCTGACTGTGGTTGTGAACAGTTCTACGCATAAGTACTGTGGCTATTTTCTCTGACTGTGATTGTGAACAGTTCTACGCATAAGTACTGTGGCGATTTTCTCTGACTGTGGTTGTGAACAGTTCTACGCATAAGTACTGTGGCGTTTTTCTCTGACTGTGGCTGTGAACAGTTCTACCCATAAGTACATGATTATCCGCTTACAAGCATGATTATTCAATTGTGTCACATCTGTGAAGTTTGAACCAGATAATATTAAATCCATATCTTTAAATATTTGTGATAGCATTAATTCTGTCCCAGTTTTTTTATTATCGTTTCAACAGCGTTAATTTTCTAAACATACCATTGTCGAAAAGTTTTAAGTTGTAATTTCCAAGTTCTTTTTAATTGAATTCAGTAACAGTTAATGTAAAGTCATTTGGAAGTTCAACGGTTTGCAGCAACTTCAGAGAAAAGATTCCAGATTTTGATGAAAGAAATACTCTATTCTTAAACAAAATACGCTCTTTTTCTCTTTTATGTTATGAAGTAACAGATAACCAAGTCAATATCCTGGATGAAATATATGACTGCAAAATTAAAATAACATAAGTTCATGTTTTTCTCCAAAACTGAAACTACTTGGAAACATAAATTTTTCTATAACCTTAACTTAAGACAACCTGTCAATATAATGATAATAAGAAGATAAGAAGAAGGTCACCATTTTTTATATTCGTTTCAACGTTTTGATAGAAGGACATATCATACAGATCCAAGTCAAAATAGAGTGCACTATGTAGCGGGATCAACTTCTGTCAATAACTGCCCCCAAGAAAAGTAGAACAAACTCAACGTCAGCAGCATCAATTAAGTACTATGGTAAGAGGAAAGACGAACCTGCATCATTTTTACGTCATTGACCGATCTGAATGTTAAAATCTGGGCTAAGTGTATTATGTTGAGAGATGCATTGTCTGAAGAATGCCATGGATTGACCGCGCAGCTCGTGCCACATGGACATAATGTGATGTGGTTCCTGGTCATCTACACTTACGTGATCTATATCAGCATTGCCATCAGCAACCCACATGGATCGGAAAGTCAGAAACGGATGCGTTTGTGAGTCCTTCATCAATTTTATGTCAGAAATGTCTACTGAAGTATATGTCAGTGTAGGGACGATCTTCAGTTTCAATGAACCTCCGTCGTGATAGTAAATTTGCATTGTCAAAGTCTTCACTTCAAGATCAATATGTCTTATCGAAGCTGATGGTCGATTATCAGTGGGGTTGGTCTGACCTACAAGAAGGGATGAACCAAACGGTATCCAGTCGAGACCATGTGGCGTTACAGGGAGCAGTCGTATATTGCCATCTTGATAAATGACAAATATCTGGGAGAAGTGATCTTTTGTCCAAGGTATCCGATGATAAATTCTGAAGTAGTCAGCAGCATAGAAGATGTCTCCGTTGTCCACTAGTCTCACCGTCATAGTTTGGTTGATCAGCCACCAAAAATCTATGTCTGCTCCCTCCACTAAATTCTTGACGGAATTGTACATATGAAAATACTGAGTTTGCCGTCTTGGGTGCCGTGTCATTTCTATTCTATCAATTTCAACAATGTCTCTTTTTTTAGTATGAATAATAAATTTCACTCTGTTATCCTCCCCTTCTTTCCATGTAAAATCAGGGACCATCCACATATGTTCTCGCATGTGTTTATGAAACTCCTTACTCACGGGGGTCGACCATTTCCGATCCCGTCCGAAATATTCCAAAGAAACATCACAGGGCTCAGGTACCGTTTTGAATCGGAAGTAGATATCTGATCCTATTTCAGAATCCACAACCCCTTCGTTTGGTCCATCCATTTTGAAAACAATGCTCACAATAATCTCCTTGTCATTACTGCCGGCTATCAAAGCAGCAACATTCTTGACTTGCTTTCTGCTACTGATGCCTGAAATGCTCGCAATATTGTACTTTTGATGATGGTAATCTGTCGATGAAAATTTTATTTCATTAAATGTCCATAAGGAAGTTATTTGATGACAGTTGGTGAAATCAGGCTCTCTACTGTTGTTGAAAGATGTATACTTAGGTAGATTCGCCATAATTTTTATAGTCTGCGCACTACTGACAAAAATAGGAATATTGACATTATCTTCCTCGGAACATTGTGTGTATCTACTTCTTTGCACAACCCTGGCCAGACTATGGCTTAGGTTCTTCACTGGTAAATCGTAACGTATGTTACTGAAGCAATAAACCATGCATTTAAATTCGAATTCATCATGTGGACTATTCGTAGATATTTCAAGATTGTCGATCTCTACCCCAAATACATCCGACTTGAGAATCGTGACCGTTAGCCTATGGCGCCCAACAGAAAACATCCGAGGAGCCCCTGTATTTTGGACCATTTGGAAATCATTCCAGTGTTTTCCAAATTGTGATCGAGCTTCAGTCGTCAATTCAGCCACGTCAATTGTGTCAATTGAGAGTTGGACAGTGTCAGACCAGCCGTCGTTAGAATAGTTAAGGTGTTCTATCTTCACTTCGGAGTCTTCCGTTAAGCAGAACTCAAAGTGGAACTTGTCACCTTGGTTTAAGGAAACGGATTTTGCTTTCGATGCCGATGATCTTGACATTATTTTCATTGTTCGACCTTTGTCAATTATTGCATCCTCTGCCTCAAATACAAACTTGGTTCCATTGATGTATTCCAAGCACAATAAATTAATTATTCCGCCTACTAAGAGGACAATTCGATGGGATATAACAGCGGACCTCATCGCTTCGAAATTAATTACACAATAGAAATCTTGTTGGATGTAATTGGTAAATCTCTGTTAACGGCAGATTAGTCGGCAAATATATGACGCTCTTCTTGTAACAGATAGATGTAAATAATATGGGTAATCAAGAATTACCTTTGGGATTATGAGCCAAAAACAGCTGATGATATATTTGACGGAGGCAATCGATCACGTTAATGTGATATGTATACATCAGACTGATCAAAGTTTGAAAGGCTCTAATAATCACTGATGTATGCTACAAACAAAATCTCTTCATCGAATAGTTTCCCGAGTATCATAGGATCAGGGATATTCTTTATACCTAAATAAAAGTCAGCACAATTATTAAATTTATCAAATATATTCGCTCACTGCAGATTAACTGTTTTAAGAGTTATTTTCGCTTTACGTTACAAAGTATCGACTTCAGATTATTAAAATAATCGGTTTCACTTCTTTTCGTCTCATTGGCAATGTAATTAATCATGGTTAGAAAAACAAATATACAATTAATAATATAAAATATGTTTCAAACCATTTAGTATACAAATTCTCAGTTAGTATGCACAGGACTAAAAAATCTGATGGCAAACTATTTAATGACTTGGGTGAGTCTAAGTTTTTGTTAGCATGATATTCGGATTAAAGACAAAATGTAAAACTTCAGTCACGAACAACACGATTGCATTACGAGTTATGTTTGCACTATGTAGTGGCTTAATAGCTCTTAGTGCACTATACACGTGCATTTTAAAATCAGCATAGTGCAAGGTTGGACCGTATGACAGAAAACCACTCTATTTCAGGGACTGTGTTTTGTTGGCATAAATATTTACGTTCGAATAGAGACCTGTGTGTGTCATTAGATCTTTGCAAACCTCTAGTTCTTATCATTGTTTTTGTAAAAAGTAACATCTGACCCGTGTTCTCTATATACCGTAAATATAGTCAATATGTTATTAAAGCAAGGGATAATATAATTAGTATACAAAAGTTTCATATGCCAGTATGCAAGTATAATTTTTAAAGACAATATCTTAACGTAATTGAACGTGTTATACGAGAATGAAGACAACCATGAAATACCCGTATGTAATCTATACCCCGTCCTTTTTTTTGTTTGGTCTAAAACAAGCAAACAGAACAACGCAAACGTAAAATGTATGTAGACTGACTGAAAAAAGTCGAAAGAGGAAATGCGGATTAAGGTACATGCATTGATTATAGAAAAGGAATATTTCGGAAAAATTATGATTTTTAAGTAGGACGCAAATTTTTTAATTCGAGCTATTTTTTTTTTCTAAAAACAAAAAAGGATAAACCCTAGGATAAATGAAAAATTGTAAACTTCCCCCTCTCAGTAAAGTCAGTTACATATAGATATTACATCTATCTCTAAATTATATTTTATACAAGATAAAATCCAAGAAATGAATTAGCACAAAAATCTTGCGATTTTGTTCTTTGAATCGACAGATTACGCACGAAATAGAGAGAGGTCAAGATGGAAAAGATTGTCTAATCTTTTTAAATGAAGTTGTAGATTTCTGTCACAAAGATCATGGAGGTAAAACAAACTGACAAAAGAGGTTGCTCAGCACACTACAAAATAAGAGCAAAAAGATTTTTAAAAAGCCTAATGAGAATGTACGTTTGCTAAAGACTAGCAATCTGATTTTATAGTCTCAAACCTTCAATGTATTAGGAGCCATATTTTCAGAGGCTTCCTTGACAACATCAATGTACTGGTCAAACAGAACAATGATGTTACATATGTCAATCATAGTAAAAATCTATTATTACATTACATAAAATAACTTGGGATTGCTGAATAACATTATGAATTTTTAGAACAACTAACGATGTGAAATGATTTTCATATTCAAACCACTTTCATGAAGCGTTTAATAGGAACTGTACTAGTATCACTCATGAAATACTTCTCTTGTCGGTACTAGTATCACTCATGACAGTGATACTTCTCTTGTCCTTCCATATCCTGTTCAGCACACCTCAAAGTCATCCAAGAACATTTAAGATCACTAACCATTTTATGAAAGGTGTGTTTAAGAAGTTCATTATTTTATATATGAAGTTACAAATTTTATGTCGGGAGGAGAACTTTAGGAATTAAAGAATATGCCAACATATCAGTTATCAAACTGATTTCCTTCTATTAAAGCTTTGACTTTCTACTGATGCCTGATTCAAAATTGTTCATGGCAGTGGTATAACCAGTTTACGAGTTTAACATGACATCAACATTGTCGGTGTCTAGAGATACTATTTGTTTACAAGTTTAGTTAAGATAAATGTGTTCAAACGTTGTACTGAAGAATAACAGTCAAGTGAACAAATGAGTTCATTTGCTGATTTCACCATGGTGTACACTTGACATACAACAATGATGTATACAAAGATCGCCTTCAGCGTGGTATACCACTGGCATAACAGCCTTTATCGCCAGATAAATGGCAGGAGCGGGAGTCATTATTGGATGAGCAGTAGCTAACGATCCATAGCAGTAAGCAGCAAAGTTAAAATTGGTTGATCCCGATGGATCCGATGAAGAAAGAATTAAACCTGATTCTATGTAATGAGATTCACAGAGTTAAATGAAAATAGAACTATGGCCCTGGATTACAAGAACAAAAGATTGAGAAAACAAGGTTTGGTGATTTGGTATTATTTATATCAGTCTTTTCATAAGGATTTCGGATAAAATGCGAGTACATATTGCTTGCACTTGTGATGAGTCTTTGTGTGTACAATGCTTAACAGGTTTTTCTAGGCAATCGTACAAAAGGCCCAATCTATATAGAATGCCTGTGAAAGATATCACAATATTCAACAGAAGCGACAAGCTTTTCAAGTTGAATAACTACAACACCTTCATGACATACAAAGATGTGTAGATACCAGCATAAACAGGAATGGATAAGGCATTATGAATCGCACATTATTACACTTACGAAGATGACTGTCAGGTGCAGGTAATGCACAGAATACTGGTGTTGAAGCTATACAGTTTGCAGTACATGGAAAGAAGTTATGAATATTACTTGATATCCTGATACTGACTGATTAATGTCCGCTGTATCTTTTTGCTATTTCACAGTATTTCAGATTTAATATAACACTTGAAAAATACTCAGAAGTGATAGAAAGTGGCAACCAAGATCAAGAACTGGAAAATATCTCTCTGGAATACTTCACAGTTAATTTGGAATCAATTGAACAATCAGTAAATGACACATGCAGAAATGGAATTGATTTCTTTTATGATTACATCACTACCGAAAGAATTGTCAATGTAGCAGCCAATACAAGTCAAACAAATCTCACACTTGATTCTCCTTTAATAAGTTTAAAGTATTTTGAGTGTGCGACAAAAGTGGTGAAAACATTTCAGAAATCTGTTACAACTCAGCAATATAACAAATAAAGATGGAAAGTCTGCTGAATGTTGTTTATCCTCAAGGTTTTTCAACTGAGTCAAATAGCTTACAGAAGCCATATAGTGTTTTTTCCATGAACAATAAAAGCACACAGTGTACACTGCAATTCATCGTATATCATCAAAGGAGTACACATGATAACAAACCGCATTGTAGTGGTCATAAATTAGTTAATGTTCAACGGTCAACGGCAGATCAAAAGAAAAGAGAATGTAGATGCTCACAAAACACACATTTCTTTGGTTTTAGATGTTCAGATAAACATTCAAAACAATTAATTTTCAATTACGCTTTAGACATTTTTAAAAGTACCTTAAAGAATCTCATATCATCACAATTTGTGGCGTGACTAATTGTGGACAAACAATGTTGGCACGAAATCTAATAGAGGCTGAATACAGAAGCTGTTTTTGACTATATCATTATTATCTGTTCAACTTTCTATTCAACAAAATGTAAAAAAGAAAGTGGTTACTTAAAGATGAAAATGTGATTGATATAGATCATGTTGATAAATTAAATAAGTGGTTGGCGTTACTGTTTGATGTATACCAATGAGCCAATGCTTGGTTTCTGATTCATGCGTGTGGCAATATTGACATAAAAATAAATCCACTACCGTAATCAAACTAGCTTTTACTGGTAGACATTTTGTAATACCTGTTTGGGTGACGGTGCACAAGCACAACTCTGTAATCGAAGATTTCAGAGAGAGTACACTTGTTTTGACTGTCTTCAACAACAAGTACAAAAAGGCAATGGAAACTATATTTATTGAAAATAATCTCGTCAGATATGATTTACAACGAGAGATGGTAGATAAACTAAACAGAATAAACAAAACAAACGTGAAATGCGCTTAGAATTTCCTTCTGACTATATGGTACTTACGTATCCGTAAGGTAATGTATTTATGTTGTCAACCAGAATACACTTAGTCGTCATACTTAGACAATGCTGCTTTCTTTTTTATGCTATACATCTCATGATTGTATGAAATTAGTAAATTTATTTCCTTTTAATTATCATTGTGATTTAAAAAGCAATCATTACACATACGGAAATTAAAGTTCCTTTTGATTACACAATAATTTATTCTCTTACAGACTTCCTTTTCATATTTTTCTGATATGAATGAAAAAAGTTTGGATCTCAGCGCTGCAAACTCTTGGCATGGAATTTATGGTAGTTCATCTTTGCCAGTTCCGGATATTTGATTTTATTCACTTTAGTCGCTAGTGTCATAAAACTTGATATTAACTTTAATGTCACTGTATATGTCTTCTGTCTCAGTATGGATACACTTCGAAACAGTATCAATTATTAACAGTCTTATTTTTTCACCATACTTGTTTTTGACCTATTTGAAGTAATTTGAAGTAGAATTCGTACATTAGCAATTGAGATAACTCAACCACTGGAAATCCACAGTAAATTGGTTTTGCTAATTTAAGCTTTTGTTTTTCAGACTGAATAACATTATGTCATGGTACATACTTTTTCGATGGCAAATAATAGATCCTTCTGAGATTTAAAAAATGTATTTTCATTGCAAATATTTTAACTGCTATTCTCTTTCTAAGATTGTCCATTCGTTTACCAATACAGCGTTATTCATCAGCTTGAAGAAGTCTTCCTTGAAATCGTTTGTTTATCTTTGTCTCAAATATGTGTTCAGTTCAATGTATGATTTTATAAATGATTGTTGATCAAACAAGACAATTCTGTTTATGCTTTTTCAGTTTTAAATCTAATTCTGTTTTAAGCTATAAACGTATGTAGTGAATGGTATATTTTTATTGCTTTTCAATGTACATACCATTTTCAATACAAGTGGTTTTGTACCTTTGTAATCATTTATTTTTTTATTGATTTTCAATGTACATACCATTTTCAGTACAAGTGGTTTTGTGCCTTTGTAATCATTTATTTTTTTATTGCTTTTCAATGTACATACCATTTTCAGTACAAGTAGTTTTGTACCTTTGTAATCATCTATCAGCTTCTTCTGCAACTCTGATAAATCATTTTCATCTGAAAATAATCTGGATCTATGGATAGTCTTTAAAATTGGTCATGCGAGTGTGGTGTAATCTTGAAATCAAATTGTAAAATGTAATTAGCGTCATAGTCATCTGATATTTCGAACAAACTTGGTATACCCATCTGATTCTTTATTAGTTGTCCATCTAAAGTTTTCTTTTTTGTTACCGGCATGTACATCCATCATCCTTGACCGTTTGTACTCACCATAATTTCTTATCTTAACATCTTTGTCCAAGTATTGTTCGTGATTTGCTTTCTCGTATCTAAGTGGTATCATGCAAAATCTACATCGTATTCCAATCACAATCATCAAAAACAATTCATAGTCTATCAAACGTAATAATTGTACACATGACATCTTCAAACCTGGATCACGTGCACATCTAGGAGCACTTTAATAATGAGCAGGATATAGATTTTACTTTTTTACAATCTTCAATTCCTCATAAATTTCACATAGCATCATTGTATCTTAGTTTACATAATAGTCGTGCAGATCGGCAAGTATTTTTACGTTAAAATGTTCATTGATATCCTGATTATACTGACTATAGTCATTTGATATGTTTGAATTTGTTAGACACGAATACAAGTTTTCTATTCGTGGTATAGCTCTTTCAATAAAAGTTTCAAAGCTAGCAATGAAGTTGTATAAATTAGTGTCTTCCCTCTGATATTTAAACGTCTATAAAATGTTTCCGCGTTTTTGTTAATATTCCATTACTTCCATATTTTGCCAGCTATTCTTTAGAGTGTGCCATGAATTTTAAGCTGTGTACAACCTAATTTACTATTATTTCTTTTTCTTCTTTCATTACCCATCAACTATTGTATCCTTATTGAATAAAACGTATTTCTCATCGTTGACTGATACGATTTTTACCACTTCATCTATATTATTTTTTGTGTATTCCTAATTAAAATGACACTTATTATGTGCTGAATACCTATACTGGAATGTCCAGTGATCGTAATCGCAAATGTTGTTTTCAATAGTTTTATCTTACAGATGAAACAAATATTTATTTAGTTGAAATGGTGTTCATCTTCATCTGTCAGTACCATTCTGCATTGCTTGGTCTTAGTTCTTTATACACTACTTTTGCGATTTTGCTCAGCGCATAGTAGAATACTTTAATACGATCTATTTCTCAGTAAACTATACGGAGATTCGAACCCGGATCCGCGAGTTACGGCACCCATCGCCTTGCCTGTAAGCACCAATCTCTATACCATCTATACCATTGGCATTACAGGCAAGGCGATGGATGCCGTAACCCACTGATCCGGGTTCAAATCTCCGTAGAGAACGAATTCAAATTCTCTAACCTGCATGATAATATGATTTATTCGTATTTAAAAATTCTGCTAATGTTGTCAAGCGTTCTCCTGTAGGATCCATGCATAGCACTTTCCGCTCTGCTTGGTGTATTATAGATCATATAATTAGCTGTCATCGAGGAAACTAGCACCTAATAACAACATAAACACATTACCTATTTCTTCCCCTTTGGACAGACTGGTCCAGTAATTGTTTAAAAATAAAGTGTATGAAGTGCCCAAGCATGACTGTTCTAATCGATTTTACAATAGAAAACATTTTTATATTCCTGGAATTAGAACATCTCGATGTATTCATTTCAATATGCAGTAAAAGATATGTAATCGTATTATATTGTACTTGTAAGCCAGAACTATTAAATGTTCATTACTTGCCATGATGCTGTCCTTGATTTATTGGCTTTGGATTATGATCATTCAATGCTCTTGCTGCATGTTTCACTTTTGCTTTCTTTCATTGAATGATCATACCATTATCTTGAATTATATTTGAATTTTATCGGTAGGTGTCTGAGTATAATGTTAGATGTCATCCTTGTTTTAAGATTTTATCAAACCAAACTACACTTAAGAAATTACAGAGTGTATATAATTTTCACGCAATACATTTTGGAGCTATCGTTATATGTGGGCCGTATTTATAAGCTATAAATTTTACTTCTGAGTTTCAGTTTTATACTAGGAAATTAAATACATTTCTTCTTGGTGAGATATAATTTAAGTTTACAAAATACATTTGAAATATCTAAAGTACCAGCATGCTTTAAATCTATAAGTTCTATTAATTGTTTGTCATTTCTAATTGTTTATAACTTCTAATTGTTAATAACTTGATCAGATTCATTTGAGTTAGAAATAAATTATGTGTGTTTACCATGATCAAGATTCCAGCATTATACCATGAGAGGCCACGGTAAGAAATATTTTAAATTAGCTGTAGAAATACAATTGCATAGAAATAGTTCATGATATTTAATGATGACCTTTATTGAGAAAACGTACAAACGTACTTGATGTTTTGTAAATTTCTGTCCACCTGTAAACCTCTAACGTGTGCTGAAAGGAACGATCTCTTTACAACATTCTCTATGCATCTTCAATTTTACTTCTCTTATATTCAAGCAAGACTGTATGACTTATATCTGTGATCGGTATCAATGATCAAGAATTGTAGTCGCTGTGAATTGTCACGATATTTATCTCGAGCAAAGCAATTTGTAGCCACGACATAGCAAAAACTCTTGAAAAGAACGAATGATTCAACAAGAAAACCTAGTATAAGATGATATATCACGTTCACCTTGAAAATACAGAAAAATAGACCCGTGCAAAAGAGATTTATAATTATTTAGAGCAGGTGAGCATTTATTGTCCAATCTATACAGTCGAAAGGGTTTATGACGAAGCAAAATTTGCAGACACCGTTGAAACTAATAAAGAAAAGTAGTATAAAAATAATCAAATTAATTAAATACTTACATGGATGACAAATATTTTCTCTGATTTAAGAAAGATAATTGCTCTAATATAAACATATATAAAAAAAATTAATAAAACACACAGCACACCTTGTAGGGAAACTTCACTTTATTGCAGCTAGTATGAGGCCTGGTCTAATTTTCATATTAAGACCTTTGAACTGGTCACGAGAGATAAATACTTTTAAGGCCACCGAAAAACGTAAAATTCCTGATGAGATTCGGAAGCATTTGACTTGGTGGGAAAAATTCCTATTCTAGTATAATGACGTTTCCATGATGCAATTAGAGGAGTGGTCCTCAACAGATCATTTTTATTTCCTCAAACACCTGTATTTCCTGTTGTGATGGCATATTTCAAGGAAATTTTGTTCAGACAATGTTATTAATGTTCTTGAGCTGTTGTCCATTGTGGTCTGTGTCAAATTATCGGGCCAGCTTTTTAGCTGAAAACGAATTCCTGTCCTTTGTGACAACATTTCCACTGTTTTAGTTTTAAACTCAGGTAAAAGTATGAACAAGATTATGTTAACTTATCTCATAGAAGTGTGCTTTAAAGCTGCAATTCATGAATTTGAAATCAAAGCCAGACACATTGGGGGCTTTGAAAATAGGTTAGATGATTTTGTATCTTGGTGGCACTTGGACTGGCAGTTTCAAAATGAGTTGGGTTTTTTCAGGTTATCAGCATGCAGCGATTTTAGATTGGAAACAGTTCAGGTCGACAACGCCATTGTTTCATTCACTATTCCGGGCAATTCTTTTGCAGTGCATTTTAGATGCACAAACAAAACAATTTCAGAATGACCTTAGAGACTGCTTCAAATCAGCCTTTGCTGAAGGAACAAAAGTGACCTTAAAAACACAATGGAATAGTTATGTCTTATTTTGTACATATATTGGTTTTAAACCTTTCATGCTTCCAGTGATGTAATTTTTTATGCAGTGTTTGATTAGATCTTTTTAAAAGTCCAAATTCTATCGAAAAATATGTTAGTGGATTGAAAACACTTCATTTGCTGATTGACTTGAATTTTGACAATGTTAATATGTACGAAGTCAATTTAGCCATAAAACTAATATCTAGAAGAAATCCACACTGCATTAAAGAATCCCATCCCATCACTCCTCCGATTCTGCTTGAGATATTTGATTATCTAAATCTAAGTGCATGTAAGGATGTTACATGTTTCTTTTTTTTTTTTTTTCTTTTTTTTTTTTAATGGTTAGAAAATGTAATCTGTTGATGCCAAAAATTCATTTCAAATGAGGTTTTTATTTTTGTTCTTTTTAAATGGTCAACAACTTTTCAGTTTGGGGACCCGGGTGGCCTAGTGGTCTAAAGCGCTTGCCTTTACAGATCACTGACATCTCACCTCTGTCCCTGTGGGTTCGAGTCTCGGGCTCGATCAAAGTGGGTACGTGAGAAAGCTTGCCAGTAGCTTCTCGTGGGTCGGTGGTTCTTCCCGAGGTTTTTCCGGGTTCTTCCTCTACCAAATATACTGGTCGCCTTGTATAGCCTATCATGTGCTGAAAAATGGCGTTGAACCCATAACAACAACAATTTATCAGTTTGGTGAGCTTGTTTTAAAACTCCCTCTTACATCCATACCACGTTCAAGATTACGTCCGGTCTCTTTTTACAATAAAATGTGTACTCAGGGAGTTCAGATTAACCAGCCTTTCAGATCAATTCACAATCAGGGGGTTCAGATTATCACATACAGCAATTTTCCGAAAATATATTAAGGTTACAGGTAGAGGTCCCTCTCTATTTCCATTACGTAGTTTTAGACGAGGGAGAGCTACTTGGGTTTTTTAGTCAAATGTTCCAGAGGAATTATTTCAATTGGCAGGAGTTTGGTCAGGCAATGAGTATAGCCTTACAGAAGGTACCTGAGGTATTCTTGACGGATAAAATTAAGATTTCACTAAGAATGTCGGCACGTATTCTGGATATGTCTTAAATGAGAGGTATTTGTACGTATTTTCTATCATTAACTCTAGGTAACGAACCCTGTTATTATTTTTAGATCACAAGTCTCTTTTTCATCAAAAGTTTATCACAATTATAAGTGATTCCATCTGAAAATGCATTCAAGATATTCTTCAGGCAACCAGCTTTTTCCTGGGCCAATGTTTCGATAACCATAAAATATTTACACAACAATCAGGCACGTATTGATGTTCACACAACAATCAGACACGTATTGATGGCTATTCACACTCAAGCAGGCACGTATTGATGGCTATTCACACGACAATCAGGCACGTATTGATGGCTATTCACACGACAATCAGGCACGTATTGATGGCTATTCACAAGACAATCAGGCACGTATTGATGGCTATTCACACGACAATCAGGCACGTATTGATGGCTATTCACACGACAATCAGGCACGTATTGATGGCTATTCACACGTTATATTTACGCAACAATCAGGCACGTATTGATGGCTATTCACACGTTATTTGTCATCTATGCACTCATGATGTGCAATTCAAATCCATAGATGAAATATTATGTAATTTAGCAGATTTGATTGGAATTACTCAAAAAATAGCCCCTTCTATTCACATTTATATTTCTTTAATTCTACCTCGGCCACTGGATTTTAACACTCTGGGTCAGAAAGTTGCTTCTATCAATAAAAGAATACAGTGTAAAATTTGTCCGGATTTCAAATTAAATTTCATTACTTCCTATAAGCCTTTCCTGTACAATAGGAAAGCAAAAAGGCATCTCTTTGCTACCAAGGACAATGGTCTTCATTTGAAGTCTTTTGGCACTCACAGGTTTAGAGTATTTTTATTCAGACTTTACATAGATTATAAGCTTGTATGTATATTTGCATGATCAATACTTTACTTGAAACATAGTATTTGTGGAGTTTTATCTTTTCAGATATCCTAATCTCAACAGATACACCCCATTGTGTCATGGAGTCTTTCTTCGCAAAAGCCGAGCCCTCTCTGGCTCATCCGTGAAGTTTACAATTATTACAGTGAACTCTTTTGTTCGCTAGTAACGGTGGTATGATACATTATTATAAAACATTTCTTCTCCAATTAAATTAATAGGTGTGTGTATTTTCAACATATAGAAATTTAACACAAGTTTGATTACTATGCTGATTTGTCCATGTAAATCTTTTAACGGTCGTGTACCTTCAGGTTACATACTTGTATATAGGGTATTTTATTGATATGCATTCATATATAGTTTTTCTTGCGTTTTGCTTTGCTTATTTTGTGCTATATTAATACATTAGTTTATTGATGATACATGCATACTCTTTGAGTTTATATCATATATGTATTCACATACATCTTAATTTTGGTTCTCTACAATTTTATTTTTTTGGAAGGGGGAGGATCTACGATTTGGCTGATGGACAAAAATTTGTATTTCAATACCAGAAGTGCAAACTTTAGAATTTGTATTTGAACAAATGTACATATTGGTGCTTGTGATTGGCTTGACTGTTCTCGGAGAGCTTATACCTCACAAGATCGTACCACATTTACCGCTTATTTGTTGTAATGTCTGAAACTCCTAACCCCGGCTTTTCACACTGGCAGCTCTACACATTACTGATATTGTCTAATCATAAGGACTCATTTTTTTCCCCGCGCTTGCGCTGACGGGAGGCGTCAGTGCTGATTGGAGACAAGAGACCCTTTTAACTTAGTGTAAACACAAACTATGTCTATAGACATCTACGGAAGCTCTGCTATTTCAAGCGCAGGCACCCCACATGGTGATTACTCCCAGTAAGCGACCAAGGCCGACCTCGCGGCCTTCTCCAACCGTGCTATTAACGCAGACCCAAATAATCTGGTCGTGTTTTCTGATCCCACAGGAGACCTTAAAAACTCGTGTGTGGATGTCTCTGCGATCCTCACCAAACCAGTTGGCGTCGTGAATGGCCACGTTCCAGTCGTCGACGCCGCTGGTGCACTAAGCGACGGCGGTGTATCCGTGGTATCTATCAAATAGTATATTGACGTTGGTAATGCCTTGTGGGTCTTAAAGACCGGCAATAAAATCAGCGGCGGTGCGATGGTGATGAACAACAGCTTAATCAAAAAGGTACGTGACCACCTCGACACACACTAAAGTTTGTCGCTAAGCGGGTACCAGAAGCACCAGCCAATGTTGCGGCCAGGGTGTATTAGCACCCTCTTTTGTTTCGGCGCATGCCTTCTTGGCTTAGAAACGTGGCTTTACCGTCGCCGACAATTTTGGATTAGTCGGTAACCACCGCTATGTCTGCCAAGTAAGCGTTCGTAAGTTGGTACCAGATACCGCGGCCTTGTACTTAACGGCCGACACTATCACGTTCGTCAGCGGGTATACAGCAATAAATACGTCTGGTTACTACCGCTAAGATTCAACGCAAAGCTTTCAGAACATAGGTGGTTTTAGCCTCAGCATCAGCATCGTGACTATCACCCTTCCCGGGCGCCGGTTTTTACTACATTAATCTCCATGGGAATCGTGCGGACACATAATGACAGCAGTAATCTAACTGTCGTTTTGACAAACGTCTCACAGGTAGCTCTGTGTTTGCAGCCGTAGACACCATCCGGTTTGAGGTCTCAACGTCAACGCACAAGCATTGGGATTTTCAGCCACACTAACCATCTTTGGTATTCGCAATTAGAACTCGTGCTAAACTTAGGTTAAAGGCGAAAAAACAAATCCATCTGGTAGCAACAAGACATATACAAGGAACACGAATCACTGGTGCCGCCTGCAAATTCAGAGATAGACGATGAAGTATTAGTGCAGCTTGCACAAAAAGTGCATGACGTTGACAAGGAATAAACGTGGGGTCGATAGGTACCGGTTCAGACTGAGGTGAAACATGGAGCACTTGGGCTACCCAGAACAGTCTAAGCCGGAGAGTGCAGTAATGGCGGCTGTAAGTGGAAGCTTGTAAACTAGCTCTAGATTTTGGCAGTTATAAGTGGTTATTTTTACAGTGAAATGGCTCATACTTGTTGAAATGGTATGTGAATATTCAAGGAATGCAGGGTATATAACATTACTGGTGCATTATACACAATTTTGGGGACAAAAGTGTTTTTTTTTCCACTCAAAATTCTTGTATGATGGAGTAGAGATAGAAGCTTAGTGGTGCAGTTTTGAGACATTCCCTACCTTGTTTATTTGACTCATTGACTAATTTCATTATTTGCCTTCATTTGTAAGAATTGTTTGGCACATAGTATGTGATAACTGTCAGTGTCACAAATGAGTAGTGACAAAAAATTAGTCCAAGCAAAATTATCTACAAGCATGAGTGGAAAGAAAGACCAAGGCAAGCAACAAATGAAAACCAGATCACAGAGTAGTTCCCCAATGGAGACATCTGACTCAAGTTTGAGCGATGAAAGCTTGAGCACAGTTCAGCTGGACTTACAGGATATAAAGCAAAGCCTCAGATGGAACATTTCTAAAGTAGATTTCACATCTGCTATTGCTGACGTGGTGCAAAAAGATGACCTTACAGAAATTGTCTCAACTATTGAAAGGGAAGTGTTAGAAAATGTTAAGGAAGATCTGAGAAAGGAGATGGTTGCAGAAAGTGAAAGGGTGGTAAAGGAGAGAACAGGAGAGTTGATGAATAGGGTTGACTTACTGGAATTTGAAAACAACCAATTGTGAGGAAAATTACAAGAGGCAAAGAAGGAAAATGACAAAATGAGGAGTGACCTGAAAGATTCTGACAGATCGAAGCAAGCACGTACAGCTTCAAACCAAATCGAACAATATTTAAGGAAGCAGAATGTTAAAGTTTTCGGGCTGGACGAGGGGGAAAATGAAAATCTGAGCGAGAGAATTCCGAAATTGGTGAAGAAAGTCACAAGGATTAACTTAGATAACAGGGACATAGTGGCAGTGCATAGGATCTCAGGCCGACAGGGACAGCCAAGGCCATTGATTGTCAAATTCTGGAGTCTGGATTGTAAACTTCCAATTATCAAGAAGCGGAAGGATTTCAAACAAAACAAAGGAATTAGACTGGTAGAGGCTGTGACCAGGATGAATATTGAACTTGTCAATAAATTATCCAAACATCAGGAAATTGACAGTGCATGGTACTTTAACGGTTTTGTGTATGATAAAATCAAATGAGGAAAAAGGATAAAATTTGACATTTATGATGACATTCATGAGAGAATTAGAATGTATGTGCAATTTGTAACTCCATGAACTCATGAAATTAGCCAAATAGGTATATGAACTTACATTTTGCTGCACCCCCCCCCCTTTTTTCTACTCTAATTTGTTTAAATATTTTTTTATAAGTTACTTCTTTCCCTCATCAGTTCTGTCATTAATCCATGGATACATTATTCACTCATCCATTGTTTCATATCTTTCCTTAATCAATTTACTCACTAATTCTTAAATTATATTTCACTCATATACACATTTATTTACTCAGTCGTTTACTCATCTTTTTCAACACTACTCATCAACGATCAATTTATCAGTCTTCCATCCTCGTTCATTCATTCAATCACTCACCATATCGATGTAAACTCTCATTCATACTTTCTTTTTCTTCCTTTCTAACCCTTCTTTCATTCATTCATTTGTAATTTATACTAGTATTTTTCTGTGATGATTGGTTCACTAAACTGATTTAGCTCCGGAAAGGTCAGAGGTACATAAGAGTTATCTCAGATGGATTCGTTTCACTTGTTGTCTATCGCCCACTGTATCAATGTTAACTGCAGCCAAATCTACAGCATGTACTGTAACACCATGGATGATTTTATGACGGATGTTTGTATTCTGTATGAGAGTAAGTGAAAGCCATGCGTATGATAAATTTGAGGTGATAATTACTTCATACATTCCTGTACAAGAACATGTATATGTAAAATTTCTGATGTTTTCATGGATAATAACATAAAAATTATATCTATGAATATTAGAGGCCTGCAAGGTTCAGTCTTTAAAAGAAGGGACATTTTCCATTGGAAAATGGAAAAAGTCCTGGCTCAGATGGATTCACTGTAGAGTTGTATACAATCAATTTGAAGACTATTGGGGGATTTCTATGCAGATCAATAAATTATAGATATACTATAGGAAAACTTTCAGATTTTCAGACTCAAGGAGTCATCACATGTCTACCAAAGGAAGATAAAGACAGAAGATACTTATAAATTGGAGACCTATATCACTTTTAAATATTGAATATAAGATTGCTTCGGGAGCCATTGCAGCTACGATTGAAAAAGTTCTTCCATCAATAATCAGTGATACTCAAAAAGGATTTATGAAGGGTAGATTCATTGGAGAAAACACCAGGCTATTATACGATATCATGGATCAACTAGAGAACGAAAATAGATATGGTTTATTATTGTTAATATACTTTGAAAAAGCCTTCGACTCAATTAAATGGAGCTTTGTGGAAAAAGCTTTTCTATCTTATACCTTTTGTGATTCTGTTTGTAAGTGATTTAAACTGTTTTGTAATAACTCTAAAAGTTGTGTTATAAATAATTGGCATATGTCATCATTTTTTAGACTTGAAAGAGGATGTCGTCAAGGAGATTTCTTGCCCCTTTTTTTGTTTATCATCGGTGTTGAGATTTTAGCATTAACTTTAAAGCAAAATGTAGATGTACGGGGACTGATTTGTGATGTCAGTGAGTTAAATTGGGTCAGTATGCCGATGACGCTTTTATTCTTCTTGATGGATCTCAACATTCTCTTAAAGCAGGGGTCCCCAACCTTTTTGTGCCTAATGGCACATTTGGGAATTTATCAAAGTGGCGGGCACTAACCAATTAACTGAACCCATTTTGTTTCATTATTCATTATAACCTCTTTCCGTATAACCTCTTCCGCGCACACACATAAAACCTTGGCGGGCGCCATGGCGCCCGCGGGCACTGCGTTGAGGAAAACTGTCTTAAAGCAACTATGAATATCTTGCAAGTTTTTTTTCTATTATCTGGACTTAAATGTAACATAACAAAAACAAAGGCTATTCGGATTTGAAACAAGAAATTTTCTAATGAAAGAATATGTCCCGGTATGGGCCTAAATTGGTCTTCTTCTAACTTTACACTCCTTGGCATAAATTTTTCTCCGGATTTACTACAAATGGTGGAAATTACTTATAGGAAGAAAGTATTGAATGCAAAACGAATACTGGCCAGCTGGAGTCAAAGACATCTGTCAGTAGTTGGTAAGGTAATTGTTGTAAAAACTCTTGTTCTGCCCATATTCATACATCTTTTTTCAGCACTTCCAAATCCATCATCAAAAGTTGAAGCAGAACTAAATCGTACATTATTTAAATTTGTATGGGGTGATAAAGTAGAGAGAATCAAACGTGATATACTAGTATCCCCGGAGAACGAGGGAGGACTAAATATGATACATATTTACTCATTCATTAGGTATATTAAGATAAGATGGGTTAAAAGATTGCTGGAAAATGAAAATGGAGCGTGGCAGAACTTAGTCAATACAACTATACTCAGAAATAAAAAGGATATTTGGAACTTAGGGAGAAGGAAATTAGAAGAATTTAGTAATCTAATTAAAAACAGTTTTTGGAGAGATGTAATTTTGGCAGTATCTAATTGGAAGGAGGAACCGCAAAGTCCAAACAAGCATTTATCTCTGAGTATTTTAAATTTTGTTCCCCCTATAATGTTCTATCAATAAAAATCCTGGACAGAAGCCGGTATTGAAATTCTGAATGATTTAGTAGATCAGGGGTCTCCAAACTACGGCCCGCGGGCCGGATGCGGCCCGCGAGGCCCTCTCATCCGGCCCGTGGAGACCTTTTTGTCTACGGAAAAAAATTACGGAAATTTACGTGTATCCTGCCAAGATCAGCCGCCGCTTACGTGGACGTTATGTTTTTACCGAATTAAAATAGAGGCGCGCAGTAGTGCGTTATGTTTTCCAACCGATCACTACATTGCAAAACCTTATTCGCTGCTTACTTTTTCTACTTCCGTTCACAGTCAATGAGATGATATAACGCCATCTAGTGGCGGAGTTTTTAAATGGTTTGCTGCTTGTTCAAGACTTGATTATTTTGATCACAGCGATGGCCGAGAAGAGGAAAAGAAAAATAGACGATGAGTGTCGGCAATTTCAAGAAGAATGGAGTTTGAAATACTTCTTCATCAAATCCAGCGAGAAAGCATTGTGTGTGATTTGCAACGAAACCGTGGCTGTGATGAAAGAATACAACCTGCGCCGTCATCATCAAAGCAAACATCAGGAGAAATATGCACAGTTGAAGGGTAAAGTCCGTGCCGAAACATTTTCTAAATTACAAAATCAACTCACATCTCAGAGGACATTGTTCAGTAAATCCTCAAATGAAAATGAATCCTTAACTAAGGCCAGTTATAAAGTTGCCTACGTCCTGGCTAAAAGTGGCAAACCGTTTACAGATGGTGAAGTAGTGAAGGAATGTTTGTTGGAGGTGGCTGAGGAACTTTGCCCAGAAAAGTCAAAACAATTTGAAAATGTAGCTTTGGGTGCAAATACCATTGCCCGCCGTGTTGCAGACATGGGTGAAAACATTGTGACTCAAATAGCGAAAAATGCAAGCAAGTTTCGCCATTTTTCAATTGCAATGGATGAATCGCTGGACAGCTGTTCCACCTCTCAACTGCTTGTGTTCATTAGAGGTGTGGATGAAGACATGAACATAACACAAGAGCTGGCTTCCCTACATAGCATGTATGGCACTGTTACCGGAGAGGATATATTCAATGAGTTGAAAAAAACATTTGCTGATTATAACTTGGACTGGACTAATCTCAGTTGCCTGACTGCTGATGGAGGAAAGAACATGAGTGGCATAAAGAAAGGCTTGGTTGGACAAGTGAAGCAGATGTGTAATGAGAAAAACATTCTACAACCAATGTTCCTGCACTGTATTATTCACCAGCAAGCTTTGTATGCTAAATATATGGACATTAGCAGTGTACTGAATCCTGTGGTGAAGATGGTGAATTTAATAAGGTCACATGGGCTCAACCATAGACAGTTCAGAGACATGTTGAAAGATACAGACACAGAATCGCAAGATTTACCATATTACACAGCAGTAAGATGGCTAAGTTGTGAGAAAGTTCTGAGCAGAGTATTTAAGTTAAGAAAGGAAATAGGTGACTTCCTGGAAAGTAAAGGCAAGCCACAGCCATTACTGTCTGATGAAGAGTGGGTATGGGAATTGGCCTTTGCTGCAGACATAACTAGTCATTTAAATTTTCTGAACCTTAAACTACAAGGAGAGGAAAATCTAGTTTCTGATCTATACACCCACCTAAAGGCCTTCAGATCCAAACTTGTCTTGTTTTTGGAACAAGTACAGGCCAACAACTTGACGCACTTTCAGCAGTGCAAGGTCTTCATGGCTGAAGCAACAGCTGAGTTCCCCACGTCATTTGCATGCGAGATCATCAAAGACCTCCAGCTGCAGTTTCAGCAGCGGTTTTCTGACTTGGATTCAAAGGCAGAAGAAGTGAGACTGTTTCAAAACCCATTTGAAGCAGATGTGGCCAGTTGCCCAGATGAACTGCAGCTGGAGGTCATTGAGTTGCAAGCAAATGACCTCCTTAGGGACAAGTTCAAAGAAGGACTGGTGGGTTTTTACCATTTTTTGCCCAAGGAAGACTTTCCTAATGTCAAAACTTTTGCATCAAGGTACCTTTCAATCTTTGGAACAACATACCTGTGTGAACAAACATTTTCAAGAATGAAATACGTGAAGAACAATTTGAGAACAAACTTGTCCGATGATAATCTCAGGTCACTGTTGATGTTAGGGACATCAAATCTAAAGCCAGAAATGTCTGCTATTTTGGCATCCAGGAAACAATTTCACCATTCCCACTAATACAGGTGTTCATGTGTAGTGTATCAATGTGTTATTAAATAATAACTGAATAAAATAATATTAAATAAATAATTAAAAACAACATCCATGTTTTGATTCTTTTTTATTTGGACCTCGAGTGTGTAGTCGGCCCCCGAACTGCTGTTTGATAGTTAATGCGGCCCTCGGGTTGAAAAGTTTGGAGACCCCTGTAGTAGATGATCATGGTAATTTAATACCTTTTGAAATGATAAAACAAAAAACTAGATGCAATGATTTCTTGAAATACTTCTCCTTGATATCCAAAATTCCAAAATCATGGAAAGATGCTGTCAAAAACCATTTTGTACATAATAATATTAATAAGCAGGAGGATACAATAATGAACTTGCAAAAACGAAATTCACTCAGGTTTGTTTGCAAAGATTTTTTAAAAAAGGCAAAAGGCAACACACTGCTAAGCAAGAAACTTGGATGCAAATATTAAATACAAATATAAGTAGTGAGGAGTGGTCTGAGATTTATAGCCGGGCGAAATGTTGTACTAAGGATATTAAGTTGATTTCTTTTAACTTTAAATTAATCCCCAGAATAATTGTTAACAAAAAAATTTTGAAAAGAATTAACATATTAGACGACAACAAATGTACTTTCTGTAAGAGTGATAACGAAAGTATTGAACATTTTTTCTATGATTGCAATATTATTTCAGTTTTGGTACCGTTTTATTGAACATTTTGGTACCGTTTTATTGAACATTTTGCACTTTCTTGTCCAAATATATTTTTACGAAGTGAACAATTGGACAGTTTGTGTAATTTCGTGCTTATTTTGGCACAATACTATATATTTACACTTGCAGATTCAATATGCAAAATCCTTCCATTTATGCTTTTAAGCAAATAGTTGAAATGCATAAGAACATTGAAAAATACCCTGCTAAGTTAAATAAAAAAGAGGACAAATTTCTTCAAAAATGGACCTAAATAATGAATATGTAACTTGTGTAAGAATACTTTCTCTTCTTGCATTTCGTTATATCTATTTGGGTCTGATTTGATGGTAAACAGGAACAAAATACTGTAATATCACAAAGTCTATGTCACCTAGACGCTGTATACTTGTGTTCGTCTATTTAAATTGTGTATTTAAAGAGATTGTTTGTCATATGCATGTGTGTGTGTGTGTGTTTTTTAATTTTATTTTTCTGTACATTATATTTATTATCCCTAGATTATCTGATACCCATAAATGTTTGATTCTAAGGTGACCTTGGGATGGTGTTCCCCGACCCAGTAGTCAACCTATTACGGTGATAATAAAAAAAAAACTGGCACAAATAAGTACCTCTTAAGCTAACCTACAAACACCTAAGATTGTTTGCTCTTTCACTGTCGGAACAACAACCAAAAATACGGCCCTCAGGGAGTCTTGTACTATAATGACAACGTGGTATTTGGCGAAACGCCTTCGGCAATAACCTTACCTTCTATCACTCGTCTCGTCTGACCAGCAGAAAAGTTATAGTTATAGTTATATTTTAAAAAAGACGCGCTCTGCTGCATATCAGTAATCGGCCAGGAAAACAAATAGTCAGTGAGCCTGCGAACAGAGGTTTTTTTGTGACTTGGTGAGCGTGTTGGCTTCGGTGTTGAAGACCGTGTTTTTTCCAGATCAAGAAGCTATATCAAGCATACTGACGCCTTCTTTGACATCACCGCCTTTTTACTGGTACATCACGGCAACAGGATAGAGGGGTATGTCTGCAGGGGAGTCAACCTCACCCATCCCTCCAGATCAATTAAACTTTCATATCGCGCCCCATGAACTTACTCGCAGAAATTTAATTGGTGGTCTAGGGATGACGATTGTTACAGGTGATGAAACATGGATTTGCTTTCTTGAACCAGACTAAAGAGAAAAAAATGAAGTTTGGATCGGAGAAAACGAGCAGAGGGCACAAATCGCTCGACATAAATGGACTGTCAAGAGAGTGTAATAAGGATTATTTTTCGATGCAAAAGGGCTGATCATCCAGGTACTTGTACCTAACTCTGATAGTGTCAATGGACATTTGTACGCCTACACAGTGTTAGAAAATATTATGGAACACTACCGAACCACTCGTCCGCGCACTTGTACCCGAGATATCCATATACTCCACGACAATGCACCGGAGCACAAATGCGGCGTCGTAACAGACTGGCTAAAGGAGCACATCATCCAAACTTTGCCACATCCTCCATACATCCCTGATTTAGCTACACGTTATTTTGGCTGAATACCGATATTAAAGATTCGCTGAGGAGCCGACGATCTGAAAGCAGTAATACTGTTGGAAATACCGTTTTCAAGTGTATAAACAACATACTCAAAAGTGAATACAAAATGGTATTTAATAATTGGATAATCAGACTGAGAAATTGTCTAGAGGTGCATGGGAAGTGCTTTGAGAGGATGCACTGACGTACTGTTTACTAATAAAGAACTTTGTTGTACAGCGCACTAATATGCATACCTTTTAAATACCCCCTAGTATATATTTATATGTATATGTGTATGAATGTATGTACGTGGTTTAACGGCACGTCAGAACAATCCTGGCTGCATAGAGCCGATTAAAAGTATAGTTCTAAAACAAAGGGAAAATTACGAAAATCTTTAGAAAGAAAAACCCTTCGAAATAAACGTAAAGATGGAAGACTTTGCAGTATACATCAGGGCAGTCCAAAGTATGTGTGTTTTATTATCTGATAACAAAGAATTCAACAAGGATAGCTACATGAGCAGTTATATGGGGAGATATATGGCTAAAAATGGCACTAATCAAAGATCTACTCTCCGGCCATCTTGGATTAGATCCACTATGGGGCTTATGAGAATTTAATGTTAAAAGTCCCATGGTTTTAGATCCCACTAATGAGCTTTTGGAACTTGAACAATGGATGGCACTATGGGGCTTACATGACTTTAACATGAGAATGGCACTATGGAGCTTACGGGAAGTTAACATAGGGCCTGCTTGGGGCTTATGGAACTTTTAAATAATGAGGATGGCACTATCGACCTTACTCACCATTTCTAAACAACACAGTCTAACTGACCAAGACCAATCCTTACTAACCAACACAGTCTTACTGATCAAGACTAACCCGTACTGGCCAACACATAGTCATACTGACCAACACACATCGTTTCTAACAGAGACTCACCCTTATTGACTATCATCCACACCTATAAACAGATGTGTAAGAGTGGGATGTAAAGTGTGTGGGTTTGTAGGGGGGGGGAGGGGGGTTGGGGTTGTTGATTTATAGGAACTAACTCCTAACAACAATACATTACTCACCTTGCCTAGCAGACACCCACCGTTACAAATAAAAGAAACGGAGGAAAGGAAAGGAGAGTGTGATGGGACGATCACTCACACACCTGTGGATTCTCATACAGACAATCTCACAACCACACCATCACACACATACACCAATGAGAAGAAATGGAAGGATAGCTCCTACTTACACACAAACACATACACACCTATATATATATATATATATATATATATATATATATATATATATATATATATATATATATATCTGTGTGTGTGTGTGTGTGTGTGGTCAAGGCAAAATACATGTATACACATGGATAGGATTTTAAAACAGAGAAAGGGAACGATGACTGTTTTGATTTTGCATACATTTGGCATAGTATAGTTTCATGAATAAGAATCACAATGAATTTCACACAAATAATTTATTCTGCCTCTGACTATGTCTTATGAGCGTCTGCATTTGAATTATTTAGAGGCAATGGGTTCTCTTTCTTCATCTTAGTGTTTCTGTTTTTGAGGTCTTCTCTTTCTCCTCTTTTTTTCTCTTCCTTCACTTTCCTTTGACGTTCTAGACACTCTGAGGACCAATGTCCTTGCTCGTCTTTACTTTTGTCTCTGGATCTAGTTTCCCCTTTATTAGGATAAGGGGGTCCTTTTCTTTGACTTTGTGGGCATTATGTGCCCACTTCCCTTTCTGGTGACAGATATACTAGGTATCTTCACTTTCATCTCGGAAATAGTGTTGAATTTCCTCAGAGGTCTAGTTGGACGTTGCGTGTTTTCCAATAATTTTCTGTAATTTGTCTACGAATAGTGTAATCTTGTGTTGCTCATCCGTCTTCACGGGTTGGAAATCAAATTAGAACTGAACGATATTGCCATCATACGTAGGGGTTCTACATAGTGTGTGTGTGTGTGTGTGTGTGTGTGTGTGTGTGTGTGTGTGTGTGTGAGAGAGAGAGAGAGACAGACAAACAGACAGACAGTTAGATAGAGTACAATTTCATCAAAGTTGACGATTATGAAACGATCGAAGGAGAATCGAGAAAAAAGCGACGACGACCATCACGTGTTAGGTCACCCAACACGACCAGAAACATTTTGGCAGAGGTTCATCCTAACGATTTTCGATTTTGCAGAGGAGATTATCGATCCGTATGCAGTACTATTATCATAATCCCCAAGACCGAGGGAGACAGACAGACAGAGACAGAGAGAGTCAAGATCATCCAAGAGTAAAAATTGCTCGGTTACCGCCTGCGAGGATAATTTCCATAATCAATCGACGAACAAGGTGATTTCCAGGAAATTTCGGACGGCAGCCTACACTGACACTTTCAAATGTAAAACGTTTAAGTCCAAAGTCCGGGCAGAAAATGAGGACAGGTTTAGTACCGGCTTATTGGAGTATATGTTGGACGAGTTGTAAATACAAAAACTGTATCCACGTCTATCATCACCAAAATCATTTCGACCCTATTAACAATATCAAAGAATTTCTCTGATTCGGTTAATTTTGCAACAAATGTGGCATAGGCTTTAATAACCTGGAACAATGTGTATTTTGTGGATAGAAATGTCGTGGCTGTTTAGCGTCGAATCCAGGCGGGAAAAGGAATTATTCTGTGCTCCATCTGCGAACGCCAATTTTTAGTCCAGCATGTTACAACCGACATAAAATAAAACAGTTCAAACTAAAGGAATGTACTTGTGAATTACTAGAAGTGTGTCCAATATGTGTACAGAATGCTCTTATCAATTCGAGAGATTCACATGTTTGTCCAGGAAAGAAACAATGCTCTATTTATCATCACGTCGTCAATTTGTTACAGTCAGTGATATTTCAACGAACCAGACAAAAGACTGGACTTCCACAACAACAAGAACAAGAAAAAAAAACGAGACCATCCCGTAAGCTTTATCTTTTCTGACTCTGAATGTTCAGAAGACACGTGTATTTTAACATTCCTAACTTTAGTGTCGTTCATCGAGTTGCCATGCATGTATTCAGGAACCTTTATTTTGTCACTTGTGAAACTGTAAAGAGCCCCCCGGCTGAGGAATAAATGATTTCGTGGATCTAATGATCCTTCCGATTTCGCTCAGTTGAATTTGGAGCCTATGGAAGAGTATGATGAAAAAAAAGATCGATCGTTATGGCAACTGTCACCAGTACGCTACAGTGCTCACTCATAATTTATCGGGGTACGACGGTTAGTTTCTTTTTAAACATTTTTCAGAAAAAGAACTGAATTTCCAGAAATGACTATAAATGGAGCCGAGATCAGTTACATTAAAGTGGGAACTGTACAGTTCAAAGATTCCATAAGTTATTTGGCTATGCTTTTGAGGAAAATGCCAGATACGTTTGGAATAACTGAAATGGCTAAAGGGTATTTTCCTCGTTTTTTAAAACCGAAAAAAATCAACACGTCGTATTTTCCCGCGACACATTACTATGACACCGACGGTATGCGAACGGAGCATATGGAAGCTTTCTATACAAGGTACTAAGCCCACAGAACAACTCCTACGCCAGCTGTTGCTCCGATATTAAACTGAATGGATAGTCTAGTTGGGCGCATTTAGAATTTACCTTTGCTGCTGAGAGAACACTTTTACAACAATTTTACACAGATTCAAATGAACTCAAATAATAAATACATTCTACATTTGTGAACTATTACTATTTCAAAAGATCTTTGACAAACACAAAACGCGACGTGGGTATAAGGATTGCGGTGTCCTACTCCTGCACGCAGTGTTGTACCGAATTCCATGCTAGGATGTCAATGAAACGATTCAAGACTTGGAGGACTACAAAGTGCTCTGCGAATAAGTTATTTCACAGGATAATTTTTCCTTGATTTTGGGACGACGTGCCATGTGTGTGTATGTGACTGTATTTCTTGGATTTTCTTTACATGCAGACACCCTTTTGGCACATACATCACCTTCACATGAAAAGACGCGATAATCATGACGATAAAAACATTGTGCACAATAACATCTTTGTGTTGAAAGTCGTGCAATTGGAGATGAATACCAGTCTACACCTCAGTAAAGACAAGATTCATCGCACTTTTTTAATAATCCATACAAGAATTGGGTGTTGCTAGTGATGTACACCAACAGACTTTACACTGGAATATATACGCGATTGAAAAAATCACGGATTTGAAGCCTTGAGACGAGACATAGCTCACAGTACCAAGTAAAGTGTGAAAGTTTACAGGGCTACCCTTCACAACAACAAAAACCCTGGCGGATCGTGGTGTGACCCAAAAAAGACAAAAAAGAACTTCTTTTGAAACTGCTCTGGCATGGTGTTTCATGTGTTGTCTCTTTTAGAAAACATTTAAACTTTGTTCTGTATCAAATGTCTTGTATGATCTGTTAATTCTCATAACTCTCGAGTCATGGCTGCATCCTCCTTTTTGGGAAGCGCTGTATCTTCGCCATCATATAACGTTATTTGCTAAACCTAGCAGTTCAAGCAAAACTGAATTTGTTAGACTTTTGATCGAGCACAAACAAGTTTTTTTTAATCGTCCTGCACAACGTATAGTATGGTTTTAAAAAGAGTGGCAATCCGCTTAATCGTTACTGAAAGAAAATCAAGGAGAATCCATTTCGTTTGTAGAATGTATTCCTAGCAAAGATGATGTGATCGTGTTTGACTCTAGTCAAACGCATCGTGTCATCTTCGATGATATATTAGAGGAAGATGAAGAAAAAATTAAACTTTTGTTTATACGAAAAATATATCATCGCAACGCTAGTATTATTTACATTAAGAAAATTTTATTCAAATAAAGTAAAGTACATCGCGCAATCAGTCTCAATGTGGTGTTCGTAAAAAGTCCTAGAAATAAATCTTGAGTCCAAGTGTTGGCTAAACGATGGCCATGGCTGAATTATGCTTATGATGATGCCACCCATTTTCCACACACGTATATAGTGATTGATTTATAACCCACAACCACGGATTATTTTAGATTTCTTGCGGTCTTGTTGCACAAATGGAGTGATTTACACTTAGCCTTTCTCGCTTTCGTCTTTCTAAAACAAGTATGCAAACTACATCCACTTACTTTATCCCTGACATTATTCAACATGACCTCATTCCAATTTTATCATCGAGCAAATTGATTATTGCACTATATGCTATCAGTCGCGAAAAGATGCACATATATGTTTGAATGTGTTGGAAGCAAGTTTCAAAGAAGTGTTGTCTGGTTTACTTTGACGGCACTTCCGTTACTGCAAAGGAATCATTCACTTTTTTTTAACAAACACAACGGTTTTTGTTTCTTAAAGCATAAGGTACCATTAACACAACTTGGATATCCATAAATCGATACCCAGACCAAATTTTTTTTTATCTTGAAACCTATTGGAAGTGGATTTCTGGGAAAAGTGATTATTCGTTCTCTTGTACGATCATAGTACAGAAGCCAAGGCAAAAGCTGCAAAAGCAAAAGCAAAAAGAATGACGAAGAAGAGAGATGTGTCTAGGCCATACCCAAAAGCATCTACCAAGAAAATAAAAAAGACTAGGAAAACGAAAACCTCTACTACTACCCAAGAAAGAAAGATACTGCTGCTAGAACACGCACATATTCACGGAATCTTCGACCTGTAGTTACGACAATATCCACAGTCTCCTTCTCCTTGTCTCCTCAGTTATTGATGATGCCAGCAAACCCTGACTTAAGACAAATGTTTTCTATTCTGTTGAAGACGCCTTCTACATTGATACCCATTTCTAAAGTTTACTTGATCTGTCCAAATAAGAAGTTGCACGATTTAGTTCATTGACAACGCCTTTGTTGTCTCGTTGTCCAGTGTCAAAACTCAGTTTGTGGGTGGATTCAAACGTCATAGAATTTTGCAATCGATGCCTACGTTGGGAGAAAGTAAGAAACCCGACAAAGAGGAAACATGGAAAGACAAAAAAGAGAGATGAAAACGTTTTACACACCACCCAATAAAACACCGAAGACATCATCCAGTCGTGTTCCCACGTTGACACCTACTCCAATTCGAAAATAAATGTAAGCTTGATCAAAACGATGATGTCGAAGCTCTCTTCATCAGAACTAAAAAAGATATAAGTGAAAAAAGAACTAATCACGCCTGTTCCGCGTCATTGTCTACTCATATTGCTCGATGCATATGTACAGCATCGCAACCCAAATTACCAAACAAAGAGTATCGGACGTTGGTTGACTTACTGAGCGACATTTGGCGAGCATTTACAACTCAGCCAAACTCAAAAGTATACGTTTCCAATGTGTACGAGAATGGTTCCAGGAACATTACACAAACTTATTGACGTACATTTCCAAGAAGTCAGACCATGGTAGCAGGAATCGACAATCAATGGCAAGCCGATATAGGTGATATTTCCCACTTAGCTCCATATAATCGAGGTTTTAAAAATTATTTTGTATGATTGATGTGTTTTTAAAATCGGCTTGGGTGGTACTTCTGCCATCCAAACCAGTTTTTGAGTTAGTACGATCTTTACAAATCATGTTGAAACAAAGTGGTCGACAGTCTCTATGATGGCAAACGGAGAAAGACACTGAATATCTCCATCAAGAATTTCAAAGTAAATTGAAAAAAAAAGACATATTCATTTTTTCGCAGCTGAAAACCCTGAAACCAAAGCAAGTGTTAAAGTACATTAGAAGAACGTATGTGTAAACATTTGACACCTCAACATACCCTCAAATACATTGACGTGTTACCACGTCTTGTGAAAGCCTACAATCAATCGTACGATCACAGCATCGGAAACACCAGAACAAGAGACTCTCAAAACGAAGTGGCAGAGGTTGATTTATTTTAAACCCCAGAGAAGAAAGAAGGGAATCACAGTCACAGTTCTAGTCGACGTCGTCGCCCTCGTCTTTCTCCTATCTTGATGTTAAAAACAGAAGATTGGGTTTGCGTATTTACCAAACTGGAAGACAGAATTGTTTCGTGTGATAAGACACGTTCGTGGATGAAACCCACCTGTCTATAAATTGAAAGATATGAACGGGGAAAATTTACAAGAAAGTTTTTGCTTGTACGAGTTACAATGAGTGACCAAGAAAGACGACGGTTTCTACGATATCGACATCATTCTTGATCAAAGAACACGCAATATGGGATAACGTAGTATCAAAGAAGTGACAGTATATTCGAAAGGTTATCGACCGAGATTCGATTCTATAAAACAGATCGACTTTAAACAGAATCAGTCGTGAACATACCGTTAAACCTCGTATTACCTTCCTTCACTTTATTTCTCCAGGAACCTCAGGAACAAAAAGTTTAACAGCGGGTGTGTTGTGGAGAACGCGTCCCCAAAAATCAAATAGTCTTTATCTGTCAGATTGGCGTAGTGTATTTTATCACTTGAGCTGCTATTGGAAACTTGAGTTAGCAGCACGGCGATATACCATTTTACTCAGCAGTTGTAATGGCTATCGTCTTCCCAATATACCAACTGCAACAGCAACGGTATCAACTGAAACTCCAATCACGAATACACCAATCCAAGTCACAGCAACGCGCTGGAGCCGTTGGAAAGTTATCCTTTGACATCAGGCGACTCATCGGAGACAAGAACGATCAAACTAAGTATAATCAATATAATTTGACTTTACCTAATGACAGTTCTCTGGATGTGTTTCCCAACAAGTCCACGAAAAAATTAACGACGAAAGTACATCACGCCATACAAATGGTCCACGAAGCCTATTGGAAGGTCGCTTGAGTAGAAATCCTTCATCCTACTCAAGTCTTGAATATCACGGGAAAACAAACCGGTTTCGTGTTAGAAATACTAGACGAAAAATAGAAGAACAGTTGGGTAAAGAAAGATCCTAGCTTGTAAGAAAGAATACAATCGGCAGCCAATACCCGATTGAATATGTATGAAATTAAAATTCCTGAAGAACATAACTCCTCAGTCGAAAGACATTAACAACAACAATCGATTCTTTAAGTATTTTGATACCCCATCGAATTGACTGAAGGACTCAGTTTGATAGTTATGTACACCGATGTCGTTTTGTACAATGTGGTGGGAAACACCTCTGATCTATGCCTGAGAGCCATTCCCTTTACAGTGGATTCGGCAATTGCAACGTTGAACATCGTCATTGTGGAAACACGTATCAAGTTCACCGAGTATTTGTTCATCCTTGTAATCTTTCCGACAGTAACTCGTATTTGACCGTGTTAATATTAGTACAAAAAGAGATCTCTGACAAGATATTCTATTCTCCAAAGGATACGTAACCGTGAAACTATACTTTGGAAAACGATTCTCAAGTGAGTTCTAACTCATGTATCCTGTGCATCGAGGAGAAGATCGACAACGAGGTCATGGTTTGGGGAGTATCGCTCTTTCTTCTCGATCGTGAAACCTTTCGTACACCAAGGATTGCACGCTTTGAAACGTCATGCCCTGTCGCAAGGAAAACAACTCATCCAAAACATCATCGTTGACAAATATAATGCAAAACAAGCGTTACTGGGTGCTGGAAATAAATGTGTTGATCTAGACAGGAAAAGAGCACTTTGGATCGTCTATTATCCCACAGCACACAACATATCCTCAACAGTTGACGTGCGTCTGAGACTGAATCGAAGTAGTGTCGCTTTCCATTTGATGGATAATGCTAAAGATTTCAAAACCAGCATCAAAGAAGCCAGAGTCTACGTGGGACGTGTGGAAGTCTTGCCTTGAATAAAAAATGAGATCTATCAGACCAGAAACACAGCCAAATATCCTATACGGCGAGTGCAAGTCAAAATATTTACCACTGCCGCTGGACTCCGATCCAAGATCGAGGATCATGTGTTACATGGTCAGCTTCCTAAACGTTTATTTATTGGCAACGTCAGTAACACAGCTTTCAGCAGGCCTGTTGATCAAAATCCTTTCCACTTCCATCACTACAACGTAGCTAAGGTACAAGCCACCCCTAACGTCAGACGCAATCTACCAGGCCCTTTAGAACCTAACTTTTCTCAGAAGAATTACTGCAGATCTTTCTTGACTCTGTCTAGAACTACATGACAATTGGGGACCAACAGTACACATGACATTTGTTACGATGATTATGCCGGAGATTATTTTGTGTGGGGATTCGATTTCACACCAGATCAAGGCAGTGAGGAAGATTTTTTCCCAATAAAATCAGGACAACTGCGTGTGGAATTTCAATTTGCCCATCTTCTGGACGAAACCGTAAACGCGGTCTTGTTTTCAAAATTTGACAATACCCTTGAAAGCAACAGTCTAAGAGAAGTGATCCTAGATTATTAAAAAACTCATTCATGGAACAAGAAGTAATAGACATAGGCGGTTAAGAATAGGAACCATAGGAGTCGCATCAGTCACCACCAAGTCAATGTGGTGAAGAAGTAGGAAAGAAAAAACAATATTGGAAGACCATGAAGAACACTTGGTATCCTGTTTTTCGCAAAACCTGGCTATAAGAATCATGTTTCTGACCAAAGCAAATAGTGATCACCAAACCACCTTTCGTTTTTTTTCAGCGCTCTTGAATTGAATACTTGTAATCTCACATTATTGGATTGGGTTTAGATATGATTTCGTCGCATAAAGTATGTGATATCATAACATAGTAATGGTTCTCAAATCAATCATCCTAGTCATGTGCAATACGATCAATGTTTGCTGATGAGTCAAGCAGAAAAGTTGAAGGATTATCTGGAAGAAGCATGGGCCTTCATCAAAGAAAAGAAAATCCTGTACGAATGGTACCCATACTTTTGACCTACCTGAAGGATCGGTTTAAGGATAAAGTCCAGTTTGAAATCATTGCCTATCATTACCTGTAAAGTCTAAACACAAAGGAAATGAATACTTGGAAACTTCATTATCCTTGACACATACAGTCCCCTGAAATCCAATGGTATGTGTCCAAGATGAACTTCCTCATCGAAAACCTAAAGATGTTTGAGCTTATGTCATCATCACCGACGACAATCATCGACCGAGAACCCACTGGGTGACCGTCTACTTTTCCAACGACCTCATAGTGGAGTATTTTCCTATGGATTACCTCCCATCTAAAATGATATCACGTACTTTATGCGACGAAATCATATTTAAACCCAATCCAATAATGATCACTATGGCTATCTACCTTCTTTAACTCATAAACAATGTGTGAACAGATGGCAAGACGAAACCATCCTAGATCACTGAAACCTAGGTCTCACTCACCAACATTGTCAACCCTGTAAATAATTTCAAGTTTCAACATGTTTTGTATTTGTATTTCATATTTGTACTTGTATTCATTTTAGAATGGAAGTACTGTACATTAACAAGAGGGACTGCCCTAATCCTCCATCTTTATTCTTTGCTGATTATTGGTTAAGCTGAACTTATTGTAATTTCTTGATTTTTAAAAACGAAATGGTTTGTTTGTGATTATTTTTTATGGATCGTGTTTTTAATGTTTGGATGCTCTTTCATTCTCTCTCTCTCTCTGTCTCTCTCTCTCTCTCTCTCTCTCTCTCTCTCTCTCTCTCTCTCTCTCTCTCTCTCTCTCTCTCTCTCCTTTCTAGAAGGATGCTTTCCTTCACGTTCATTCTGACCTGTGTTCTATCTACTTTGTGTAATTAACCTAGGGATGTTTGCATTCATGTCTGTACCTCTGGCATATCAAGCGACACGTTCGCCAGTCTTGTCATACATCGTCAACTAAAGAAAGAAGAAAGAAGAATGAACAACCTGATTGTAACAACTAAGCTGACGACAGTCTTTGTGCATTTGAGGCGAGTGAAGTACCTCTTAGACCCTTAGACCGGGTGAAAGAGCTTCAAAGGCATCTTGGACGGAGGCACTTTGTCAAAAGAAACTCATTGTATTACCAGGTAGCAAAAGATATCCTGGATGTGTGTGTGAGAGAGAGATGGGTAGAGGGAGAGACAGAGACACAGAGACGGGGGTGGGGGGGGGGACAGAGAAAAAGAGAAAAGAATGTATGAGCAGAAGTGCCTGTAACTGTAGCTACAACAACAACAGCAGCAACTCAGACAAGAACAGTGGGTCCTATTTAAAGAGTGGCAGCGGTGGCACCAACATCCTATCTGAAGAGTAGCAGCAGCAGTCACCACCAGAAAAAGAAGAACCCCTGATCCAACGGGTAGATAAGTGGGAAAATGAAGCTAATCAGCATAATTTTAGCCTTTCCATCTCTGTGGATCCATGGTGCCAGGATAGGTAGGAAAATAAATCGGCTACTTTTTGTGCCAGGTCTGAAAGGTGCGGTCATTAGGGAAAGGCGCAGTCATTTAAACATACCTTCCTAGGGCTACCCCAACTGCCCTTTTCAGGGTAACCCAGGTTACTAGAAACAGAATACTACACATTATTGATATAAAAAATATATATTGTGTATATGTATATATGTATTATTTGCCTATATCCACAATCAGAATACTACTCAATATTGCCCCCCAAATATGTATGTATGTATGTATGTATACATATATATGTATGTATGTATGTATGTATGTATGTATGTATGTATGTATGTATGTATGTATGTATGTATGTATGTATGTATGTATGTATGTATGTATGTATGTATGTGTGTGTGTATGTATGTATGTATGTATGTATGTATGTATGTATGTATGTATGTATGTATGTATGTATGTATGTATGTATGTAAGGGTTTGTCTACCCGCCAAAAAAGAAATTAAACCCCACCCCTTGAGTACGTGTGATGGTATAGGTGTAGGGTTGTCTGAAGTAAACAAGAGACCTTGCTCCCTTCAAACAAAATAATATTTGTGTATGTATATATTTGTATGTGTATATGTCTGTGCATGTGTATGTGTTGGTCTATGTTTGTCTTCCGAAAAAAAAATTAAAACACCCCTTCCCTCTTTCTTGGTCTGTGTGAATGCATGTCAGATGGTATATAGATAGGTGTGTTTGTGTTAGTGTGTAAGTGGGAGTTACCCTTCCTTCCCCCTTCCTTGGTGTATATGTGATGGTATGGTTGTGAGATGATCTGTGTAATAATCCATATGTGTGTGCGTGCCCATTCCAACACTTTCCTTTCCATTCCTTTGTTTGTTTGTTTGGGGTTTTTTTTGTTTGTTTTTGGGGTTTAATTCTTTTTGTTTGTTTATTTTTGTTGTTGCTGTTGTTTTTTTTTAAGAGCGGGTGTTAGATAGTTAAGGTAAAGTATCGGATTGTGATTAAGTGTTTGTCCTCATAATTTTACTCCCTACATTACATCCCACCCTTACACATCTATTTGTAGGTGTTTAGGTGTTGGTCAGTAATACCATGTGTTGGTCAGTAAGACTGTGTAGGTCAGTAATGATGAGTCTTGGTCAGTAAGACTATGTGTTGGTCAGTGTGGATAAGTATTGGTCAGTACGACTGTGTGTTGGTTTGTAAGGGTGAGTAAGATTCATAGTGCTATCTTCGTGTTACAATTCCATAGACCAATACAGGCCCTATGTTCAATGCCCGTAAGTCCCATAGTGACATCCTCATATTAAAGTCCCATAAACCCCACAGTACAATCCAGTGTTAAAACTTCATAAACCCCATAATGCCATCTAATGTTAAAGCTATGGAACTTTTTAACATTAGGCTCCCGTAAGCCCCATAGTGGACCTAATCCAAGATGGCCGGAGATTGGATTTTCCCATATGCCCCATATTGCCATTATTAGCACCATACTTCCCCTACGACTACTTACTTACGAAAAGAAAGCATAAACTCTTCATTGTCGTGTTTGCAACTATAGTGTGAGGGATTTCTAAATTAGGCATAGATGTACACGGATGTTTCACGCATCAAACTGAAAAAGCTCCAAGATATACAAGTAACCCGGTAAAGTTCTGTGGAAAGCAGTGATATTTCGACAATAATGTAATATTTCAATGAACGGTTCATTGGTGTGCTTAAGCTAAATACATGTATAATTTCATCTAAACATGAATAACAGGACCACTGATTTTCCCACATCCTGAATGACATCACTTATAGCCCTTTATTACGTGATAGTTTTACAAGCTTTATTGTTTTTCCTATCCATAAAGAGTAAACACTGTTACATATATATATATATATATATATATATATATATATATATATATATATGTATATATATATATATATATATATATATATATATATATAAAGATAGATATGCTGAAGGAAAATTGAAAATGTTTATGAAAATCATACGAAAGTAGAAGTAACATTATATATATGAAAATCATACGAAAGTCGAAGTAATATTGTATATTAAAGATACTTTTGATGACTATGGCTAGGTATCTTCATACAACGATGGAAGAAGCGGTAGTTCAGTTGGCAGTGTATCGGACTCGCAAGGGTTGCGGGTTCGATACCCACCCAGGCCAGCCCAGTTCGACTGCCTCGGAAAAGGCACTTAGCTCCCACTTCCTCTATAGCCAGTAATGTTCTAAAAGTGCCGCTAAAACAAAACAATAAAAAAATCATGCAACGACAGCATGTAAGAATGCTGAAGTTTTTTTAAGTTTTAAAGGGAATTTGCATGGAGTATATCAAAAGAGAGGAACTAGTCTTTTATTGCACTGATATACACGCATTTTCAAACTTCCAAATGGATTGCAAATATTTTGACTTGCTGAAATACCCCCTTCAAAAAAAAAAAAAAAAAAAAAGAAAAGAAAAGAATACTACATGCAACCTAATTTGACGGATCTAGAAAATAAAAACAAAGTTTAGAATATAAAATTGTCTGACCTTCCTCAAGTCATGCAGATTCACTGCTTTATGTAGGCGATAGATATAGATAACATGACAACTTGATCTTTTTGATATGAGGAAAGACACACCTTGAAAAATTGTATTCCCACAAACAGGAATGTTGACCTTTTTCCACAAGCGTTAATAACAATTTTATGTTTTACATAAATGTAAGCTAGCTGTAAACCTAAAAAAACAGGTAACAAAACGTGTTCCTACACTTTTGTTCCGCCGTAGTCATTGATATTTACTTTCTTTGTTCCGCCGTAGTCATTGATATTTACTTTCTTTGTTCCGTCGTAGTCATTGATATTTACTTTCTTTGTTCCGCCGTAGTCATTGATATTTACTTTCTTTGTTCCATTTCTTTTAGAACAAGATTGTATATGAGAGCTTAAATAACTATATACTTATATATTTTAACTGATTACATTATTATATACTTGATGCAAAAAAATATGTCCTTTAAATCCAAGACAGATCCATCGATGTCAAAAGATTGCATAACATTCAAGAATAGGATAACTTATTGTTAAATTTGAATTCAATTTTCTTTAAAATGAATTTAATTTTTTAAAAGACTCCTTGTTTAATACTAAATGCATGAACATAACGAATGTAGTAAAATCCTTGATATGTCCTTGCCGAAAGACATAATGGAACTGTGCCTAAAGCATAATGTCTTGAAAGCAGTTTCAAAATACCATCTTCTTAACGGCTGCCGTTACAAACATGTTAAATTGATATATTAACAGATAACTAAAGAACCAAACAGTATAAATACGAGTCAATGATGCATCATAGATTTTTAAATACCCATTGATATGCAACCATTGAAATCCATCACGTTGAAGAAGAATCCGATTTTATTATATATTTCATAATGAGATAATGAAATATATCAGTGGGAGAAAAATGATATATCCTCAGTGGCGATACCACTTTTATCGCTACAGTGGCGATATAACTTTTGGAACTACTTTCTTTTTCCATTTAAGAATTATATCTGTCCTTACGCATGCTATTCAGACCTATTTCATTTTTTCTTATTTTCCTCTCTCTCTCTCTCTCTCTCTCTCTCTCTCTCTCTCTCTCTCTCTCTCTCTCTCTCTCTCTCTCAACCCTTCCTCTCACTCTTCTTATTAGGATGAATATATCTTCAAATGTGTCAAACTGTTGACACTCTAGATATACATTTATGTAATTAATGAGAAGGTGCGATCAAAAATGAACCCCAAACAACATAAAGCAGGATTCAAGTATTAAATTTTTTATAATTAGTTTTCCACATGAATCATGTAAATTGTCAGCGACTTAACTTACATGACTTTTTGCTATTCGATAGTCTGTGTCACATACACTATCGTATACCTGTTACATTAAACGACAAACGGTACACGTTTTAAAGAAAAACTATTGATTACATATAGAAATTAAATCGTTTAAGTAGCTGTTTCAACTGCTGTCATCACAATTATAATCATGTCTAAAAACGATGGAGAAATCAGGCATTGCTTAGTGTCGATTGCAAACCGAAATTAAGTGGCAATCGAAATTTGGGTGCAGAGCTTGCCACCGAAATAGACTGTATGCTTGCCAACACACTAAAAATTCTGGTCTGAATGCAGAAATTTTTTTTAAAAAATAGCAAACAAAATTCTTACAAGTAAACACACAATAATTAAAAAAATATGTTGTTTAATGATAGTATGCTCTGCTATCTGTTGACCATTCTGTTATGTATAGTACCCCCACCCCAGCAATGTTGAATGTATCAATCCACGCAAGAAATGTGTTAAAGAAAATACAAAATCTCTTCATTTTCCCGTGAAAACATTCATTAATTTAACAAAATACATAATCTGAAGCTTTATATGTTCAATCTAAAAGTCACTGTTCTAAAATTATTGCAAAATTTCGGAACTTCTTTTTATCCATGTAGTAATGCAGCAGTTAATCGCATAGACACAGAATAGAGAAAACTCCATGCAAATCTGTTTTTGCCTTAAAAAATATATAATAAAAAGAACACCTACGTCGTGAATTGGAAACATTTCGTATTGTCACTCGTGACAATACAATGTTTCCACTTCACTCGAGAAATATTTCCTTATATGTACTCAAAAACGTAGATATCCTCTATATATTACTATTAAAACAATACAATCTTCATTTGTATATTTTAATAAAAACAATTACACGTACGTTTTTGATGAGCCAAGAAGAATTTTAAATTCGCATTCGTTTTAGATGTAGATATTAGAAAAATTGTAGAACAATAACGTGATGGAACGCCTGGGTCTTACCTAATTTAAATTGGCTAACTTATTACATTCAGTATTATCTGTTTATGATCCGATTTTGTAAAGTACTTCCTGGTTAAAAATTCTATCGACTTATAGTGTATAATAAGCACTTGGTTTACACCAATTAAACAAATTTACATGTAACTGACACATGAGATGGATTAATGTGATTTACTTGCAAAGAAAACATATTTAAAATGTTCAATACACAGCTTCTTCTGGATAGACGGAACGGTCTCCTTCAATAATGTACTTAAGCAATCCATATCAATAATGATTTGTTCCTATTGCCTAGTCTGTTATAAAACTCAATCAATTATCTTCACTCTAATGTCTGGACTAAGAGTGTTATGTTTTGAGATACACTTCCTGAAGAAAGCGTATGAAGTTCCACGTAACGTCTCCCATCCTGAAAGAATACGATGGGGTTCACTTCCATCCACACTCACATGGTCGACGTCAGCATTGCCATTGGCAACCCACATTGATCGAAATGTGAGAAAAGGATACGAAGTTAAAGAACGCGCATAGACCGCATCTGACACAATAACCATCGTTTCTTTCATGGTGATATCCAGTTTTAGAGACAAGAAGCTTCCATCCCAATAGGTCAGCTGAATGGTCAGTTCCTTGGGGTCGATATCAACATGACGCAATGTTGCAGCTGGTCTAACAGCCGTGTGGTCAGACTGTCCAACCAATATCGAGGAACCAAAAGGTATCCAGTCAAGACCATGAGGAGTGATAGGAAGCAACCTCACATTACCATCCTGGTACATTACAAAAACCTGGCAGAACTCCTTCTCAGACCAGGGGATCTTTCGGTAAATCCGAAAATAGTCTACCCCTTTGAAGACTCGACCATTGTGCAATGTTTTAAGCGTCATGGTTTCGTTGACACGCCACCAGACATCTATATCTACAACCTCTATAATGGTCATGCCATCGTGGTACGCCATCACTGACTGATCCATAACCTGGTCTCTTTTACTCATCACAATTTCTCCGATTCGTAGGCGCTCTTCTCTGAAAGCAGTAATGGTCAACTTTATACTGTTTCCCCTTCCTTCTCTCCACGCAAAATCCGGTACGTTCCAAGTGTCCCAAGTTTTATTTGAGGAGACAGTTTTGTTAGTTGACTCCGACCATCGCGACCATCTGCCAAAGTATTGCATGGAAACTTCTACTGGGTTTATTATTCCTTTGAAGTAAACTTTGATGATTGAACCCATCTCAGAGTCCATCATACCCAGGCTGGGACCATCGAGAGAAAACTCAATAATTAATCCATAAATTATCAAATTCGATTGCCAGTCTGTCTTCAGAGGCGTCACGGACATTGTTGCATCGCCAGACGTTTGCGTGACTCTTTGAGTCTGAGAAAGATCTATGTCTCTGAATAACAACAAAGAGTGGGCCATTTTACAGTTTTCCCAATCTGCCATCCTGCTGTTTGCAAATGAAGTATATTTAGGAAGACTCGCTGAAATGACGTACTTTCGAGCGCTGTCATGAAAGATGGGAATATTTACATTGTCCTCTTCTGCACACAAAGTCTTTTTGCTCTTCTGAACCAGTTTGCCTTTTGATGTATAAAGACCAAAACCAGTGTCTGCGCTACCATGGTCATATGATATGTCGTCAAAGCAAAACACTTTACAATCCAAGCTGTTTTCCTGTTGACCATTATACAATAATAGTTCGATCTTATCAATTTCCACGCCATATTCGTCAGCCTTCTCAATATAGAGGCTCAGCCGATGTCTTCCTTCTGATAAGTAAACGATGGAACCTAATGGTCCACTAGGTTTAAAAGAGTTCCAACCCTCTCCATCTTTGTTAAGAGGCTCCGTTACCACTTTTCCCAACTTTTTATTGTCCACGGTCACTGTTATCAAATCACTTTCTCCATCATTGGAATACCACACGTCTTTCACGTCAATTTCGGTATGCTTCGTCAGGCAAAATTCAATTGAAACTGTTTGTCCCTTGTACATTTTTATTGACGCCTGGCCTGAAGCTTCTGATCGCGGTATAACTTGTTTTCCTTCAAAAAAGACTGCATTCTCAGCCTCAAGAACGTCAGGACGGGCGTGAATAGATACTAATCCAAAGAGAAAGATTACGTACACCGTGCAGCGTAGTAGTACCATTGTGTCTTGATCGCGAATACACGCAATAGACTCTAACGTTCGTCAACTGTTGTTGACTGCAAGATGTCAACAACGGCAGCTGTTTCCCCACTTTAGAAAAGTATACACACCTAAATTTGTTTTACTTCGGACAAATACTTTCCCTGATTTTCATAAAATTGTTATAATAGTTTCATCCTGTAATTATGCGAAGTGTTGTATTAGTAATAAGGCGACACTCTGTTCATTATAATTCCGTTTGAAATTAAACTTCATTTGACTAATTCTTTTCACAACCGACAGTTTTTAACCACTCTTGTATGCATGAATTTGGTTCATACTACCTGATCCATGGTGTGCTGGATCAAAGTGAAAGCTGGATATACAAAGACTTCAAGATTATCTTCTCTAAATTTGTCTCATGAAGAGGTTATCTAAGACATAGTTGTATATGGTAATTACAAGTAGGTGTGTGACAATGTGATATGCGGTCACATCCGCTTTGATGGATTGCCACTCACAAGCCAATGCGTAATAATGTATGGTTAGTACATCTCTTATTACCATTTCTCCTAGCATATAGATATGTTTTATGTACTAAAAGAATTAATTTATGGATAGACTATTAAACCTATAGATTTCAAATAGTCTAATATAGCTGAGACTTTTACATGTCTGAATATACACTTTTCCTCGAAACTTTTTGGAGCAGAAAACTGAAGCTCAAGCTAGAAGTCTAAATGGTATAAGTCTGTAACGTCCTTTAAAATAATGTAAGAAATCTTAGAACTTTTATTATTTTCTGATTTTGTGTCTTTTTACTAAACTCTCTGCCCTAATATATGTGCAGTGTCGTTCAGTACTGTCACAAAAAGCATGACTAGATAATGAGATAAAACTTGACCGACTTTAATAGTTTCTTTTGACCTTCATTTTTGCCTAGTATTTAGGATTAAGTTATTCGACTCTTTTTCTAAGCAGACGGGTTTTGATGTTTTCAGCATAAGTTTTATAATAATAAAAACTTTATTTCAGACTTAAGTCAATAGGCAAAAACGAATAATTTCACACAATATATGAGCAAACAAATATTAATACAACAATTTGCTCCAACGATTTACTCCATAAATACACTGCTTTATTGTGCGGACAAAGATTTTAGAATGCTAAATTTTATTAACGTCGAGGAGCATCAAGTATCACATTTCATTTTGGAGTTTGGAGCACGTGCTTGAGATGTGTGCTTAAAACGTTTGAGAATAAAAGGTCAGTTCACTCAAAGAATAAAGCTACGGAAAACCGTGCATGAAAAACAAGGTCCGTTTTGAACCATTTTTATTCGTGTAAGTTTTATATTTTCAAATGTGGTCAACCTATCATGTATTTAATATATTGTCCAGGCGCAGACAAAAAAATATACCACAATATCTGTTGATTCTATCAAAACGCTCCAATTACTTCAAACATTATGAATGTAAGAAAATATAATTTCGCTAACCTTTTTGAATAACTTTGTTTTGGTAGGAATTTGTCTTGCCGCTCTTAATATTTAACGTTGTAATCTCCAAACTTAAGTCTGCACTTTCACTTAAGCCCAAAATCAAGCAATTTGATTGGCTGAAATGTATGTCTATCTTACAACTGATAAGTCTAGACTTAACTATGAGAATTGTTTTGGTGAAATTAGGACCAGATGCAGTACTTTTAATGGTGATAAAATTTACCATCGTCCTGATGGAGTATACATATGAGACGCGCCACAAGAAATGATACCTTTGGGCATTTGACGTCACATCGAGATGACGTCGCGATAAATGATTCGCTCGACAAGACTTGGAGACTTTTAAACAATATTGATACAACAGCGATGAAACCTTGGGGTGGGGGATAAACCGTTACTCTTTTCGCCAGCTACGGTTAAAACCATAATTTTCTTTAGAAGTACAATCACTCTTTGCCTACTGTCCAAATCTTGAAAACAACAATGTGCTTTTGATGCTACAAAAATGTAGTTCTTCTTATATATAAAAAGAACATAATAGTACGGAGTGCCAGGGCTGTCATAAGTGGCCCGTTATGAATACATGTGGTTGAAATTACATCATATAATATGCATGCCTTATTATTTGCGCATTTATTGTTATATGTTGTACATTACTTATCATATGATGTGTATGATGTATATTTCTTATTATATGCTGCATGTGTTTTACTATAGGATGTGTATATTTCTTATTATATGCTGCATGTGTTTTACTACAGGATGTGTATATTTCTTATTATATGCTGCATGTGTTTTACTACAGGATGTGTATATTTCTTATTATATGCTGCATGTGTTTTACTATAGGATGTGTATATTTCTTATTATATGCTGCATGTGTTTTACTATAGGATGTGTATATTTCTTATTATATGCTGCATGTGTTTTACTACAGGATGTGTATATTTTAGTATATGCTGCATGTGTTTTACTATAGGATGTGTATATTTTATTATATGATGTGAACTTTTAAATATACGTCGTGCATTTCTTATTATATCATGTGCTTTTTCTTGTTTATTATATCTTGTGCAATATTCATTATATGATGAGCATTTCTAATGATATGCTGTGTATTCTTAATTATATGATGTGTGTTCTGAGTTATATGATGTACATTCATTAATATTTAATGTGTATTTGTTACTATATGATGTGGCAAAATAAAAACTGTATATGCGGAGCAAACTTCATAGTGTGATAAGGATGTTTTATTATATGTATATGCTGTGCCTATTTCATTATATGTTTTGCATACTGATTTATGATGAGGTTTAACTTGAAAACGAACTCATTAGTGAGAATTTATGGATGCGCCGTTTACGAAGCTAAGTCTTTTCCAATCCGGCCAAAATTAGTTTTCCCAGCGGTTGCAGTACTTATTACATGGTAGCACTCGACTAGCTGACGTTACCTAAGCTCTACCAGTCCCTTGCTATGTTACGACTCTATGGTCTAAGAAAAATGTAATAGAAAGTGAAACCAACAAATTAAGTCAAAATCAACAAGCATTTTATTTCTAGACAATGGAAATTAAAACTAAAAAGGCACTTACAATAACGTGAATTAAAATTTTAAAAATCCAATAATCTTAAGTGTCCTAATCACAAGTCCTAAATATTTAATGTTCCGAATGAATGACTGTATCCTTGAATGTGCTGATGTGCCACTAGTTATTAATGTCCTGATGTGCCAGTAGCCTTTAATGTGCTGATGTTCCAAAATGAAGTACTCCAGGATATCTAGGAATATGTTCACATAAATCCAAAAATCATCAATTCAAAATTCAAAATCCAAAAGTTTATGAGCACTTTTATAATCCCATGAATATTTTAAATAATTCCTCTCTCTGAATTTGGAATGATATTTCAAAACTCTGATGGCTCTAAAAAGACTGATGGTAAGGTCGAAAAACTTAAAAACTGTCCACTAAACATGGTAAATATAAAGATAGGTCACATGATAGAATGTTCTAGAATATTATGGTGTATGTGACTTTTGACACATAACTCTAAAGTAAATTTTTGCTTTATCTGTAAACAAAATGAACCTTGACCTCAAATTGAATCAACAACTTGTTTACCAAAACCGTCCTTGAACTCAAATACTAAGTAAACAACCTAATTCAAGGACAATAACTAAACATGTCAACATTATACTTAACATTAAGGTTTAAGCAAATGTTAAAGTAAAGAAACATTTATAATTTTCTACAATATTTATAATATTATATAAACATCATACATAACAGCAATTTAAATTACAGACCCTTGTAGAGGAAGCGATCGGCAGCCATATTAGACGACACATTATATATTTAGTGAGGGTTATATAGGTAGCATGACAATTTAAACAAATTATTTTCGTCTCAGTGCAAAATTATAAAATACACATCAATTGAACAGGCAGAAAATGGGCTTTCTGTCGGTCAATTAGTAATGTGTGTACTAATTTTGCTTATACAAAAGACAACAATTTTCCCTCAAGTTCCTTGTGCTTAAAAGTGCAAAATAGAAACTCACTGATTGCAGCGTTTCAATTTCAATAACCATCGATTTGTTTACCGAAAACAGGCATTTCACCATTTGAAAACACAATACTGGACGTAATTGGTTCCTGACCAATGTGAACGGTAAAGCACTTGGAACCAGTGGCAAGAAAATGATTGTCTAATACCATAGCAATTTTCTTTTGTTAAATTTTATGCATAAATACTGTACAACCACACTCAAGTTTGTGCACGATACCGACGCACACAGTGTGAAGACAACTGCGAATGTTTTTGTGTCCATTTCACTGTACAACTTGCACACCACAATGCAATTTTAAGTTACTCGTCATCCAGTTGTCGATATACATCCGCCTACTACTACTACAACAACAACAACAACTACTACTACTACTACTACTACTACTACTACTACTATTACTACTACTACAACTACTACTGCGGCAAAATAGCCCGGCAGATTTAAGTTTTTACAAACGTTATACTGTTTTATCTGGCTTCGTGTTTTTTCTTTGACATTTCAGTCAATTGCTTGATACTTATCGAAACCCTGACCATGATAATGGATATTTAGGTTCATGATTCAGCACGAATTGTACGAACATTCAAGTCGTGAATTCAAAGGTCATATACTTGTATAATAATTGTTTCTATCACGCCACAAAGTAACAATTTGTACCATTTTGCCAAATTTTGCCAGTCTTTGAGGAAAACATTATTGTACAATTAAAACTAGGAAAATGTTCACTAACCATTGTAAAAGTCATTAAAAGTTTTTAATATTATTTATCCATTTATTTATTTATCATAACGAGGGCAATTTTGAACTGTCGGTCAGTCTTCACTCTCACAAAGTTGCAAGTCCGTGATGCTAGAATGCTAAATATGAACTCTGGGCAAAAATATGTCAAACAATCTATTATTAAAACGAAAAGAGCAATTATGAACAGACACGAGAAGTATGACACATTTGTGAAAAGCATGGCGATACTGTATGGTTCTCCATGGATTTAACCAGATGAGGAACACAAACTAAATTTACTACATACTTCAGAATAAAATATAAAAAATTAAAGGTGAAATATTTGTAATGTTTCTTCATTCCTATAATTTTCATAAGTTAAAAATGCATTATTATTTTCTAAAAATTGAAAATACAACATTTGCCATCATGCCATGCGACGCTTGCATATATGCTCCTGCAGGATGCATACTGGAAGCAGGAAAAACTAGTATTTTGTGACCTATAATACATAGAAATTTCAGTACCTTGTCAGCACAGAAATTAGTTTTGCCGAAGATATTTGACTCACCACCACTCGCTGCTCTACTATGTTATGCCCCTAGTAGGCAATATTCCAACGTGGCGTTTTGTTTCACTCGATACGAATTACTGTTTTAGTCGGATACGGTACAATATTTTATAATATATCAAAGATGCAATTTATTGCAATATAATAGGTCCTTTTAAACATATTGTTCTCTTAAATCGCGGCCATTATCACGGTAAGCAAATTGATACAATCAAATTTAGGCGAACTTACTAAGGAGTTGGGGTTGAAGGGTGAACTATTATTCGAAGCTTCGAATCAGGAGCAAGATTTGTAAATAAGAAAAAAAATCTTTTCCTGTTTAAATACTGTATAGATTTCATATTGTAGTAAAAAAAATCAATATATTATTTTAACACGGGGCCTCGCCACTCGTTAAAATTCTATGATATGTAAAAGTGTACTTAACCAACAAATTTCGCCAAAATTTGCTGACTTAAGCTTTGTGATGCAGACTAAATGTAATAGAACCAATAAATTGAATAACTTCGCATAAGTAAACAATATGAAAGGACAAGTTAATTACAAATCCACCTTGCATATTGCGTCAACGAATTGCACAAGTCAGAACATTATTAAAGGACCAGCTAACACATTCACTATACAGATGGTGCATCAAAGCTATTTAATTGACACAAAGCTCTCACATGGTATTGCTCTGATGCACACAGAAAAAAATAAACACAATCTCATACAGAAGTCATAATCTAGTTCTAAAGTAAAAACTAAAATCATATATTACAAGCCCATACAATATGTGTTACACGTGTGTTTTACACAATTTCATCGGAACTAAAACCACGAAGTAGTTGACATAGGCAAGGCTTAAGGGTGGGTGCGGGGGTGGGGGAAAGCATCAGACAGACATTACGTGACGTCATGTGCATGCTGGTACTTTCCATTCTCTACTACGGAAACTCTTCATTTAATTAAGTCTGAAGATGTTTTTTTAACAATGGTTAGCAAAATTGGTTTTCGTTGAAAATGGTTTAAAAAGGTAATGTTTGCAAATCTAAAAATGTCAACATTTAAGAAAGTGAAGACACAGATGTCCACGAAACTTTTCGATAACAAAACAACAACAGCGGGACAGTCTACAGTGTTTCTTTGAAAACTGCGTCCTGTATTGGTCTTGAGACTGCATATTGACTTTTAAGTACCATCGTTGAATACAGCACCGGGATTTCTGTGGTTTTTTTTTTTACCCATCATACACTACGCCATATATGAGGGTTTCAATCAGTCAATAAAATGCAGAGGGATGTTTCAAGATTAAATTTAGAATGTCTGGTGTGAAAATTGCGTCACTACCTAAGCAATTGGGGAAACAAAAGATACGAGTAGTTACCATCCTATGATATATCGGCTTGCAAATGTATGCCTGATTACCAACCAATCTACATAATGTCATGACTTGGCGGTTCTCACACACTGGATGAATCGACGAAGACAACAACCGGTATATTGCATGTCATGACAATGTTTCGCATATGGCACGTGTGCGTTCTTGGTTAGAACAAAGTAATTGTTTTTGCAATGTTAAGTTTTTTAATTTCTTCAATGAATATTTTAATGAAACATTTTGTAATAGGAAAAATTAATTAGTCTTTTCTATCTTCTTTAATATTATTGCTCTTAAATTAGTATCCTCAGTTACACTACTCTTAAGATAAAATCATGTGATACCTTAGTCTCAGCATACCTAGACTATATCTGCATAGCTAATCATGTGATACCTTAGTCTCAGCATACCTAGACTATATCTGCATAGCTAATCATATGATACATTAGTCTCAGCATACCCAGACTATATCTGCATAGCTAATTATTTGCAGACGTTACGCTGGGCAAAACAACGCCCGAAACTGCACTCTTTTGCAAATTGTTTAAATGACAGCGCCACTTAACTTGGAGATAATAAAACTTCGAGTCTGAGATTGGGTTTTAATTTTCATCCGATCGAACGTGACGTTACAAATGTAAGATTTTTGGGAGCTCTCTCTCTCTCTCTCTCTCTCTCTCTCTCTCTCTCTCTCTCTCTCTCTCTCGTATTGGCTTGCACATCATGCTTTGTTGATGTCTAAACCTTATGTCACAAATTAAAACAAATTTTCATGCATCCAATCAGAGTAACGGTTATAGAGGATTTCACATGGGTAATGATTTAATATTGACTTTATGAAACCATTTGAATAATTTCCAGCTTTTGCGAGCCTTGGCGTGCAAAAGCTGGAAATTATTCAACGAGTTTCATAAATGTAATAATAAATCATTACCCATTCAGATTCTGTTTATCACATATGTTTTATTTTAGTGGAAAGAGTTTAGATAGAACAAAGCAAAAATGATTTTCGGCATGTCATTTAATTCTGGCTAACACGCTACATCTTTCAAATCTTGCGCGTGAAAAAATAGTCCCAGACGCGAATTGAATCAATAATGCACAATTCGATAACCAGTAACATTTAAAGATGGGGGTTGGGGGGTTGGTTTACAAATTAAAATTCAAAGAGCAACTCTCCTTCCAAATCAATAGAACATTGGACACGGACAACATCATATTTCAACACTGGAACTGTGATAGAAATTCCTGTGTGATGTCACATAGTTCATTCGGGTCAGGTAACCTGGAGTTGTTGACGCACCATGTACATGGATTTCGATGAGACTGTTTACAACGTTTTGATTGTGCTATGGACATTCACTTCCGATGCAGTATTGGATACGGCAGAAAAAGCCGCATTCCAGTTGTTGGAAACTGAAGTGAAGGGATGATTTCTAGATGAATAAATTTTACTAAATCTAGACTAGAGGTGTTGCTGAGTATAGTGATTCCAGATTTTTTTTGGGACCGGATATTTGCATTATCTGATTTGGAACAATGCTGTGGTTGAATAACGTTTTGTCAGTTGGGAGACCAGCATTTGTCAAAATTCTTTTCATAAGAAATGTGAGTTTATTTACTCCTGCAGGTTGACATTTAAACCACGCTTGTCCTGTGAGTGGGGTGCATGATCCATACAGCGTTCTAGCAGCAATGTACTGATGTTCTAGTTTTGGTTTGGCATTCGGAGAATTCTAGGTAGAGCAAATTGGCCACATTCCGACACACGTAACCACTACTGTGCGTTTTTGTAATAGTCGCCGCTTTTTTACCCAATGTCCATTGGGATACCGATTTGAAAGACGGCCCCAATCTTGTTGATAGTAATAGTAAAAAAAAAGATTCCAGAAGGCGAGACAAGGACAATGTCCACGGTCGCAGCCAATAAATAATGAGAATAGTGGCCAAGAATTTCACGGGCTTATTTGGACCAATCAGATTCACAGAAACTGATACGTTAGCGTGTTGCCGTATCAAAAATATTAAACTGCAAATAATGTATGTAAAGTGTACCAACTGCGTGATAAATATAAATACATAACGGATGCACTTAGTCTGTCCAGTTATCCGGATACAGACTGATGATGGGGAGCAGTTTGGAAACTGTTGGCACCATTAAGTTAATGACGTCATAATAATGTGCATGACGTCAAAATGACGTCATGCTAATATACCACCACATTCGTCTTACATCATTCTTTCCTACTGACATAAACTTTGCTCTTATTTACCTTAAAGATATGAACTTTTTTTTTTTTTTTCACTTCCTTTTCCCCAGGCCCTGGTCCCGGTTTCACTAAACATCTCGATTTTTCTTCGTCATTTTAAGATTTTTTAACATTTTTCTTATTACAAAACATTCAGCAGTTATCAAAAGTTAGAATTAAGTCATAGTCTATTGAATTATCATCCAAAGAGCTGCGTATTATTTCTCAGGAAAACTTGAGGTTTTTCCCAAATTTGGGGAATTCCACAACTCTTTTTTTAGGAATAAAAGACTCCTAAATGTAAAATTTTTCAATTTTAAATTTTTTGGCATATTTTTTATCATCCCTACCTTTGTAACATTTGGCTACATACAACATGTATTGTTAATGCCAATAAAGATTATTTGAATTCGAATCTAAATTTGACTGACAGCTGGTGGCAGATCATTGTTGGAAACCCACGTGTAATCGATTCCAATACCACTCATCAAGAGGAATGGAGTGGTAACTATATCGATCACAAGTGGGTTTCTGACGATGGTGATAGGTAGGTGGAGTTTGGGAATTCGTCTATTTTTACTAGCATGTATTGGAAAATCAAAGCTATTGTGTATGTAGCTATTGCTAGCGTTATTCTACGTTTAATAGTACACAGATAAAACCCCAATATTTTGTAAATTAATCTTGCTTAATCCATGTTTAATCTGCCAGAATGATATCTACTATATAGGTCAAAGTAAGGATGAATGTTCTACCGAAATTGAAAATATAACGAACAGAGTTGCATTCTCTTAATTTTTAATTAATTTTCGACAATTCCATGTATTTGATAACTACATCTTGTTAAGTGTTTAATGTGTTACATTTTGATATATCTGCATGTCTCCCATTTTCAACTCTTTATTTCTATTGCTTGAATATTTAGAATTTTTTTATGTAAGAAAACAAAATCTTAAAGACCTTAATAGTGTATGTTATGCTACGTGTTTTATGCACCATACTATGGTGTCTAATGAATTGGAGGATGTTTAAAGCGCCGGATGTGGACATCTACATACCTACCTGCATACATACATACATACATACATACATACATACATACATACATACATACATACATACATACATACATACATACATACATACATACATACATACATATATACATACATACACACACATATACATACATACTGTTACGGAATATGTATATGGAATCTATAATGTGCTTAAACTTTTGGCCTATGACTCTACTTTAAAGTTGTGTCAAATAGTGAGTCATATTTAAGTTGGTTTTAGCTGTACTATTAATCAAATAACAACATGTTTACTGAATTTTTGTTCAAGGTCAGAGTTGTTGATCATTCTTCAGTAAAATTCCATGAAATAGACGCATTTAGTATTGCATTCTGGGCCGTAATATGACACGTTTCCTGTTGTGAAATGTGCCATTTGCAAGTTGTATAAAAGACCTGGATATACGAATTATAGGCATTCCATTTTAGATCTTGAGTTGAAAAGAACTGTTTTTTTATGATCAGCTTTTTGGAATCATCAGATTGTTTGAAATAATAGCCATGCTGGAATCCTGTAATGATGTAATGCTATGCTGTATGAATAATTCAAAAGGAATTTTTTATTGGACCATTCATCAGAGCTACCTAGAGTTAAATTTAGGACTTTCTCAGATGCCTCTGAATACTTAAAGATGATCTGACATTATCTTTGATACATCGGAACATTACGAAAACTCATTCTTTCAAAACATTCGTTCATTACGAAGATTCATTTGGAACATTCATTAACTTGGAACATTCATTCATTTGGAACATTTTATAGTTTCTATATATACAGGACTTGGGATTATGACACTAATAATTGTTGAATTATTTGGATTTTAATACACGAAACTGTAAGTGTATTTTGATTTTCACAAATAATTATTTAAAATAAATTGTTTGTTGATTTTTACAAACATTGTTGGTTTCACTTTCTTTTGTTACTTTAGTTCGAGCCATAGGGTCGTAACAATACATACATACATACATACATGCATGCACGCACGCACGCACGCACGCACGCACACACACACACATACATACATACATACATACATACATACATACATGCATACATACATACATACATACATACATACATACATACATACATAGGGTCCAACAATATCAAAATCAGATGATAGCCTGGTTGGGTATAAGAAAAAGAACATGGCAACCCAGTTTAAGTTTTAAATACAGTTGCCCAGAGGAGGCATTTTCATATAAAACTGTTAGTTTCATAAGACTACTCTTTCTCTTTGATTCGAGTTATTAATAATGAGTCTTCTGTGTAAAATATTTTGAAAAATTATAGAATAAATCATATCATGTAATAGCCCACTGGGCAACCTGATATAAATATACGTTAGCCCAGACATATCATTCTAGCAGACCCTGGGTTCCATACATCAGATTTGTCAGACTTTCAAACATCCATTCATCCATCCATATATACATACATATATGTCTTTCCGTCTCTGCCTGTCTCTGTCTGTCTATCTGTCTCTCTGAACTTTCAATTGTCAATACTGAACTTTCCATTGTGTCCAAATCCTAATAAATCATATGTTAAAATAAAGTGTTTTCAAAGATGAACTCACGGCGAAGATCTTGTCATATGTTATCCGGCATTTTTGGAGTGCCTGAACTGTACACAAATCAACGTGCAATGGGTCACATATTTCACTTCCGGGCATGCATTACTCACTGCGCACTGTTGCCAAAACACACACATACACATGCTCGTATTCGAAGGAGCAATCAATTTCCTTTAAATTAATACCAAAAATGCCTAAATTTTAGTCGTGTATCACCACCAAAACGAGAGAGGAATAAATGCTCTAAAATAGACTGGGACTACATTCGTGGGTGCAGACTTGGAAGTAATAATTGTAACCTTAGTACTTTATTTCCCAATACTACATAATCCATTTATGACATCCTTGTATCTATGTCTCCTTATACCTACTATATATACGTAAGTAACTGCAACATCCACTCTTTTTAAATTCCAGTTTAAAAAGAATTTTAGTATTTCATGAGATAGAACTTATTATTAATACCATATGTACGTTTCATTCATCCCGGTAAATATTTTCTCCCCTCTCAAATATTTCTTTCATTTGTACGCTTACAGCATGGATTTGTTAATAATCTAACTCCCCTAAAAGTGCATAAAAATATTTGTTCAATCAGTTTGGCGTATTGGAACATATACAAGAAAAACATAAAGAAAAGAAAAACGGTAATTTTCCATTTTTTTTATTCATTCCGGTATTTCAGACTATTCTACCATAGATTTCAGCAATGATACATGCGATATTTGTTTTGCGCAGTTTTGTTTGCGAAGTATTTATGGCATCCCTCGAAAGCGACACAACTGAAATGTTTAACTATCGTAAAATACAATGGTAACACCACAAATATGTCATTTCATCGGAAAAGGCATCACGCAGATACCACAGCGTGTAAGCAGCCTTAAGTTGTCGAATCGACCCCACAAAAGAAAGTCATCCCTCGATCCAACCAGCTGACATTTCCAGAGACATTCCGGCAGAATTTTTTCAAATCGAAATTCCCCTAAAGCTGTGGCAATCACCAATGCCATGTCTATATTCCTGGTGACGAGCATGTCGCTGATTTCAGTTATGGAAAATTAAGTATTTCTTAATCTTGAGATAAATCTAGAACCAAGCTACACTGTGCCAGGACGACATTATTTTCAGAAAAGGCTACACCAAAAATGTATGAAGAGTTAAAATATTAATTATTGTACGATGTTAGGTGTGCAAAACGGATTGCAATCACTACAAATGGATGGACATCCCGGGCTACCCAGTCGTCACTTACTCACTTATTAATGCAGGAAAATTGTTTGCAAGTCCCCATTATACTGCTACAGCTGGCTGTCAGAACTTTCCCAATGTTTTCTCCTATATGTGATTAGGGCAAATCTGATTTGTAACACACCGTTATAGAGTTCCCATTCATCGATGCTGTAGTGTGAAGTGATAGTAATGTATGATTGGGTAGCCCGGGATGTCCATCCATTTGTAGTGATTGCAATCCGTTGTATTGGCCCCCGGTGGCCGAGTGGTCTAAGGCGCTCGCCTTTACAAATCACTGACATCTCATCTCTGTCCGCGTGGTTTCGAGTCTCGGGCTCGGCCAATATGGGTATGTGAGAAAGCTTGCCAGTAGCTTCTCGTGGGTCGGTGGTTCTTCCCGGGGTTTTCCGGGTTCTTCCTTCACCAAATATACTGGCCGCCATGTATAGCCTATCATGTGCTGAAAAATGGCTTTAAACCCATAACAACAACAAAAACAACAACAAAAAAGCAATCCGTTGTGCACACCTAACATCGTACAATAATCAAGATTTTAACTCTTCATACATTTTTGGTATAGACTTTTCTGACAAATAATGTCGTCCTGGCACAGTGGAGAGTAGTTCTAGAGTTTTCTGAAGATTTACTAAATCCTGAATTTTCCATAATTGCATACAGGGACATGCTCTTCACCAGGAATATAGACGTGGCATTGATGATTGCCACAGTTTGGGTGAATTTGGATTAAAAATAAATTCTGCCGGAAAGTCTCTGGAATTGTAAATTGATTTGACTGAGGAATGACATTCTTTTGTGGTGCCAATTCAACAACTTGAGGCTGTGTACACGCTGTCGTGTCTGCGTGATGCCTTTTTGCTTGAAATTACACATTTGTGATGTTACCACTGTATTTTTACGATAGTTTTGCATTTCAAACAAACAACCTTATTACTGTCACTCTTTAGAAAGCCGGAACTATTTCAAACATCTGATTTGAACAATTTTAATTTTGTCTCTTTAAAGGGATGCCATCAATGCCTCGCATACAAAACTGCGCAAAACAAATATTGCTTATATCATTACTGAAAATAATTGTAGAATAGACTGAATTTCTGTCTTTCTTGTATATATTCAGATACGCTAAAATAATTTAAAGAAACAACATTTGTATGCCCTTTTAGGCGAGTTAAATTAATAATAAATCCATGCGGTAAGCGTACAAATGAAAAATATACTCGGGAGGAAGAAAAAATATTTTTCCGGGATTAATCAAATGTACATATATAAGTGCTATCTCGTGAAAGGCTAAAATTCTTTGTAACGTGGAATTTAAAAAGAGTGTATGTTTCAGTTACTTGGGTAGATATAGTAGGTATAAGGAGACACATCTACAAGAGTCACAGAAATGGGTTATGTAGTATTGGGAGATAGATCCATAGATAATTTTTATTCATGGTTTAAGCGGTCTTGTGGTTTATTCGAAGGGATGTAAAGACGTATTAACTTGTATGTGTTATTCAACTATCGTCCTGTATAAATAGTTTGAGTTTGTATCGCGATACGCTATCGCCAGATAAAATATTGCGATGCATCGATGATATCGAACCAGCTCTAATGTCTAGGGTTTAACGGTACATCAGTATAATTATAGCAATATAGTGCTGACTAAAATTATGTAGTACAAATAGTAAAGTTTCAAACAAAGCTACAGTCTTTAGAAAGATAAACCTTTCCGAACAAAATCAAATATGTCTTCCTATAAGTTTAAAGATAAAAGGTACAGAGGTAAATATTCTTGTAAAGGTGTACAAAACAAACGATAAAGGTGAAAACTAAAAAATCCTTAGAATATATGCAAATTCAAAACCGCATTATTTTAGGTAGTTTAAGATTTTCTCTGGTGGCACATCTTCGAAAAGCTTTTTGATCAAGAACGTAACAAAAAAGCTCTCTGGATAGAAGTACATACACTCAACAACATCGTGTCCCACTGTCAGTGGATACTGCCAAGTCACTCTGGTCAATGTTTATCCTTTGGGAGGTATGTATGGATCAGGTGTGTGTGTCCTTTCTGTCAAGTCACTCTGGTCAATGTTCATCCTTTGGGAGGTATGTATGGATCAGGTGTGTGTGTCCTTTACGCGAGCGACTCAATACTAACTCATCTGTGATTTATTATGTGTGATGGATGCCACTCTCCATTCATGGGTTAGATGTCCCGAAGTTTGTTTGTGGAGTTTTAATTCCACAAATTTTCCCAAGTAGATAGAACATAACAATTTATATAATACCTGAAGTCACTATATCAGATCCTTCACTCAGTAACGGGTGATTACAGGGCAGCTTTGGCTGTGTTATCTGCTCTTTCATTATTTTTATACCAATATGACTTGGCAGCCAACAGTTCATTATACCTTTTTTCCAGATTTTATGAGCAGATCGTGTTTCTGTAAGACGTGGGATATTAACATGTTCTGAAATGTAAGGTTTTGCAAGGCCCTCGCTGTCGAAAGGTAATCCGCAAACATGACGAAATTCGTTTTCTGAGAGGTTTCGATATAGTTGAAAGATCTGAGTATTGCTGTCATTTCTACAGAAATAAATGGAGGCTTTATCCGATAATCGGCTTGATTTGGGGCCATGGTGTGTTAGAACAGCTGGAACTTTGTCTCCATCTTTCGAAACTTCTGTATACGGAGACGTATGCCCACGATAGGAGGCTTTCATTGAATTTCTTTCTAAAAATCAATAGGGTTTGTTGGTAGAGGACGTATTAAACTGTCAAAGATCAAATATTATGTTTGTTGGTTTCTTTAGGACGGGGGTGAGTATTAACCATGGTGGTGATGTTGGAATGGACAACTTCACGGTTTGGCACGATTGATTTTTATAGCTTCTACATGAGAACAAATTCGTATGTCAAGAGGCGGAATAAAATTTGGTACAGAGTTTGGTATTTGGGCCTAAATACGACAGTATAGCCTGGATTTGATTAGAGGATAGTTTCGTATTTCATTTAAGAGCCAATTTCTTTCGTCTAAAGTGAAGTGATGGTTAATTTGCCTCAACACAGAGGCTTCCTGAAGAAGTTCTAAATGCTACCAGACAAAGTCTAAACCGTATATAGGGTCAAGCATCCGAGGGTAAGATTTGCGAGCCGGTCCCTATATACAGCCATGCCATAGTAAAGTTTAAATTGCAATATTACTTAAACTAAAAACATTAGTAAAACCGCTAGGATTAAGTTATTATAGAGAAATGTTGAAAAATGTGCAAAAAATCTCTCTCTCTCTCTCTCTCTCTCTCTCTCTCTCTCTCTCTCTCTCTCTCTCTCTCTCTCTCTCTCTCTCTCTGACGAGATTACGAGGAAGTGGACTTCTAGACAGATGGAGTGGTATAAGTACAATTGGTGACAACAACCGATGCATAAATGAGAAATAACAGATTGGTGTATAATACGACGTAGTTTACACGCTTCATCAAAATAATGAGATATCACAACCTAAATCTCATGCGCTTGACAATGTATTGTTCATCTTATTAACATATTGTGGTAAGAAACTTTCAATTTTGTCATACGTTTCTGACGTAGCACCAGAATGTTTGCGGAATATTCACAGTTTATTGCATTGTAGATACTTCGTATGATACTGAGTAATATTACTTATATCTGTGAACTTTTAGAACTTAACTTTTAATCGGTACTGTATAGCCAGTATTGTGCAGACATGCGGTTAAACGCTATACATACATACATTTATTAAAAATGATAACAAACTTTACCTGTTTTACTTCACCTGTTTTGCGTCGATTGTATATAAAATGTTATAGTCTAATAAATCATATGAAATATTCTAGACGACTTAGGTGTAGGGAGGAGTAGAATGACCATGGATATGCAACCATAAAGCCTTCCACATGCCGGGAAAGGGGAACATGTTATTTATCAAAACCTAGTTGCCACGCCAACTGTATTTACGTCATACTTGTTTGACGAAAGATGCATGCATTTAATTTAGAATATTACTATGACGCGCGACTGGATTTGTGTGGTGTACATTGTTGAAAATAATAAAATTGAAAGAGGACGCACTGACGTACTGTTTACTAATGAAGAACTTTGTTGTACAGCGCACTAATATTCACAACTTCTTAAATACCCCATGGTGTCAACAGTAGACCATTGCGTCTATACTCTCTGACCTAGTAATGAATTTCCAGTTATAACTCATTAATATTATGGGAAAATAACCGGGAAAACAAATATCTATATTCAACGTTTACTTTACATTTCCTAAATTAATAAAACCCTTTAAATATTTTTGTAACGGTTCAAGATAATTCCAAATTTCAAAATATATGCCAAGCAGAATTCATTTGTAAGTAACACAAAATGTTTCAAAACACAAGATACCTAACTGATATATATATATATATATATATATATATATATATATATATATATATATATATATATATATATATATATATAACTGAGAATGAACAATCCTTTAACTAGCCTAAAAGCGCTTTCCATTCACATTGAGTCTTTCAAAGGCAAACACAAAACAGCGACAAGACAAACAATAAACATAAAAGAAATCGTTGAAAATACAAAAGTATACATGACTGTGTCTAATAGAAGTATTAGCTGAAAATGTTCGATGTCTAATTAGTTGCAACTCAGATGATAAAGATGGAAACCTAGTTTTGATTCAGACACTATAAATACCAACAATGCAGCAACATATTGTATCTCTTAAAAATACATTCAAACTCTAACACGTTAATAGGATCAATTGTCACTTTATATATATATATATATATATATATATATATATATATATATATATATATATATATATATATTGTAATAAATTTCTCTACAATATATTATTTTGGTTGAGTTCTTGAGTCATGTTGAAATTTTGCTTTAACCAATGTCGTACTTTTATGTCATATTTCTTTAACCAATGTCGTACTTTTATGTCATATTTCTTTAATTTCACAACAGAGATAAAGTAAATATTTAATAGTTTATTGCTCTCTCTGACAAAATTCACATGGGCCATTTTGAATAATGTTATGAAAAAATCTTGTCTTGTGTTGAAATTTCCCCAATTTTATATCATAGATTGCCGTTAGTAACGAATAAAATATTTTATTTCTTCTTGTAATATATTATAGATATCATTATCCCACTTTGTAGAGTACCCTTTCTTTTATTTATTTTGTTTGTTTGTTTATCTTTTTTTCTTTTTTTCCAGTTAAGGTATCATACAGTGTTCTGCATTTCCTTCTCTCTTTAAGAAGCTCACAACATATATGTTAATTATACAGTTTTGAATAAAATAATTTTCTTTTTGTTTACAACTCTGCATATATAACAATTTTCTATAAATTCTGGCTTTTAGTGCTTCATAATTAATGCAAGTTTCTGCTATACCAAAATTGGCTCAAAAATCTTTTAATTTTTGCAGGGGGGGGGATTATCATTAAAAATATCAATTATATTATGGATTCCAGCATTTTTACAATTATTATAACAGAACTTTGAATATTTTTTCATATTTGTATTGTCCAACAGAGGTGAAAACAGCATCTCTTCTAAAGTTGTACTCTTTAGTTTATTAATATATTCTGACCAAGTTTCTAATATATTTTCCAAAATCTGTTATCTGTATTATCCGCAACTATTCTACTAAAAGAACTACGATTTACAACAATAATATTAAAATCAATCTTCGATATTTTTCACCATTTTTAATGACCTTACTATTACTATTCGATTACTATTACTATTCTACTAAATGAATTTCCAATTATAACAACAGTATTAAAATCAATCTCTGATATTTTTCACCATTTGTAATTATCCTTACTATTACTATTCTATTACTATTACTATTCTACTAAATGAACTTCCAATTATAACAATAGTATTAAAAGAAATCTTTGATATTTTTGACCATTTATAATTACCCTTACTATTACTATTCTATTACTATTACTATTCTACTAAATGAACTTCCAATTATAACAATAGTATTAAAAGAAATCTTTGATATTTTTGACCATTTGTAATTACCCTTTCAAATTCATCTTAGCCGTGTTAATTTCAAAGCTTTAATAAATTCATTTTTTGTGATAATTTTAAATCCCTCTCTATCATAATTTTGAGTGATAACGTATCTTTTTATTTTATCAGGTCCTGAATTCTAGGTGAGTTTGAATAACATTTTATCTAAGGAGAAGTTAGGTAACAGGGGGTTTGTTCAAGGATATAAATAAATGCATACATTTAGAAATTGACAATGATTTAATAATATTTACTTTATTATAGAGAGAAATTTTACTTTACCCAAAAGTCTCAGTAACTTCTCAGTTTCATCTGTTATGCGCTTTTAATTTAATGGGTCATGTATCAAATAAGTCAGTTGTGAATATTACTCACAAAATGTTAAATGTACTTTGGTACCGGTTTACTTTAACATTTTTGCAAACTCTAAAATTTTATTTTGACAATCCATATATCTATATTTTTGGTCTGTAACCCCGAAATGTTATATAATTTATTTAAAGTTTCAAATTTACTGTGAAGAGATTCTTCGCCGCCATCAATAAATATTTGCGTATCATCTATATATTGACTCAGGTTGTATTCATTATGATTGACAGTAATACTTTTTATTGAGTACTTAATTTTAATCAGCTAGTATTCATTATGATTGACAGTAATACTTTTTATTGAGTGCTTATTTTTAATCAGCTAGTATTCATTATGATTGACAGTAATACTTTTTATTGAGTACTTATTTTTAATCAGCTAGTATTCATTATGATTGACAGTAATACTTTTTATTGAGGTCTTATTTCTAATCAGCTGTCACAAAACTTCTGCACAAAGAATAAAAATATATGGCGAATTTGGGTCTTCTTGCCGGCAACCACTTTTTAAGTGGAATAAATCAGATATGAAGACATTTTGTATACTGCATGATATGGCACCATTATAAAACAATTGTATCCATTCAACTATAGATTTACCAAAATAAAAATATCAAAGTGTTTTGACAATAAAGGCCCAAGAAACAGTACTGAAAGCCTTATGGAAATCAACAGATAATTTCAGCCAGGGTATATTAAACTTTCATTAATAATTCTTATATTTTTACCTATAAATCTAACTGATATGAAATCTACCTGATATGAAATCTGTTTGGCTTCATTAATTAACGTACCTAGTGCTCTTTTAATTCTATTAGCTACCCAGGAAGATGCCATTTTAAACACAACGTTCAATAGATATATAGACCTGTAATTTATTAAAAAGTTTCTTTTTTATCAGGTTTGGGCAAAGAAGTAATAATTCTCTGCTTTTTAGTAATAGAGAGCGAGCTGTCCTATATCCATAATTTATTGATCTCAATATAAACCACTCGATGATCTTCCAAAAAACGTTTAAAAAAAGCAATCTAGTCCCGGACCTTTTCCATTTGTGCATATTTTTAACTACTTTGATCTAAGTAATTTATCCTGCTGGATTTTGTGCATTTATATCGTCCGATTTCACATTATTTGCCCCCAATTCAACCTCTGCATCAATCTTTTCTATATTTTTATTTCTGCTGTAGAATGCTTTATTTTAAAAAATCTTTTCCTTGTAATAAAATATTTTCAGTGTCGAAATATTCAAAAATAAAAGCGAAATACTTGGTTTCTATTTTCAAAATTGAAAAAATAACGTGTAGGTTTTTCACCAAGATTAGAATATCTTTCCTGTAACCCCCTCAATTTCTTTTTTGTTCTAAATCTTATAATTCCTCTTCTTTGTTTTTTTTTTGTTTGTTTTTTATTGTTTTGTTTTTTTTTTTCAATTCAATTATTTTAACATTACCTATAGTCATACACTTTTGATATGCTTTTCTCCAAATATATCGAAGTCATTTTCTAATTAATTCTATTTTTCGACCATTTTTTCTTTTCCTTGTCGAAGAATATTTTATAGTATTTCTCTTAATATTAATAATATAGTTTCTAAATAGAGCTGATCATTTATATTAAATTGTATATCTAGCATAATGATATTTTGAAAATCTATTTTGTTTCAGCTGCATGTATAGTTTTATCGTCTCAAAAAGTATTTTTAATTAATTTAATATATTCTTTATGTCTTAACAATGAATTATTTAATTTCCATGATCTTCTTCCCCTCTCATTATTGCTAAGTTTTAGTTTTATAATAATGTCAGAAGTATCATATATATAAATAGGCACTATGGTTGCGTTAGTTGTCAATATCTTCCGACGTAAAATAAGAAATCCAGTCTAATCTGTTGTTTTTGGATTTTTAATAATGCCAAGTGTATTGATGGTTATCTTCAGGTTAAATACTCCACACATCTTTGAGATTCGTTCTTTCAGCTATATGCAAAGCTTTGTTTCTTCCCTTTGGATTATTCACGTGAATTTTGTAAATTGTTCCGAGTCCAACACCAAATTAAAATCCCCACCGAATAACATTAACTTTCCAAGTTTTGAACTTTTAAAATTATATTTTCATACAGTTGCGGACAATCATTATTTGGGCCAGATATAGTTACTATTGATATTTCTTCCTCTTGAATAATAACATCCACTATACTTGCCTTCAGTATCCCTTTTTATGCGATTTATATGAAATTCAAAATTATTATTACAAAGAATTGCTAACTCCTGTTACTTTTCTACAATAACTAAAAACAACTTCTTGTCCCCATTATGATGTACATAAGATTGTAAGTCTAAACTGGCACGTTTATTTTCCAAACAAAAACTATTATATTATTTCTTTTTAATAAAGTGGAATAGGTCACGACTCTTTTTATCTCCCAAACCTTGACAATTTTGCGTGAACAAATCTTACAGTAGTATCCATTATCAAATATTTTCTCTTCAATGGATATACCTTTTCTTGAATTCAAAACTTGACACCTTTGGATATAACATTTTTTTTTATATGTTTGGTAAATTGGCAATTTTGATAAATAATTCAAACATAGACAGAGAAACATATAGACGACTTACACACTATGCCAGTTTGTTAGCAATATGTGGAAAGGGATATAAAAAAAGCAAGTTACTCCTCTCTATCTCTCTGTTGGTTTGTCGGCCTCTCAGTTTACTTCGATCCATGAATCTTTCTCAGCTTAATATTTAATTTGAATGACTAAATTAACAGAAATTATTCTATTCTACAGAAAATATGAATGCATTATTTTTTTACTTCTTTCTTTTTTCTTCAAACTTGACAACACATAGACAGAGCGTACCTGTAATCGTGATATTGTATCTAGACCACCCTATGGCATTGTATCTAGACCACACTATGGCATTGTATCTAGACCACCCAATGGCATTGTATCTAGACCACCCAATGGCATTGTATCTAGACCACCCAATGGCATTGTATCTAGACCAACCTATGGCATTGTATCTAGACCACACTATGGCATTGTATCTAGACCACACTATGGCATTGTATCTAGACCACACTATGGCATTGTATTTAGACCACACTATGGCATTGTATCTAGACCACACTATGGCATTGTATCTAGACCACACTATGGCATTGTATCTAGACCACACTATGGCATTGTATCTAGACCACACTATGGCATTGTATCTAGACCAACCTATGGCATTGTATCTAGACCACACTATGGCATTGTATCTAGACCAACCTATGGCATTGTATCTAGACCAACCTATGGCATTGTATCTAGACCAACCTATGGCATTGTATCTAGACCACACTATGGCATTGTATCTAGACCACACTATGGCAGAGGAAACTAGAGAAGATTCGTTGTCAATAACGCAGTTAGTTGAGAGAGAGAACAATATACAAAGTTTCAAACAAATGTGTAACTCTTAATTAAAAAACAGAGAAGAGAGTGGCATTCAAATCGGCAATAATGCGAAATATATCCTAAAGAAAAGTTTGTACCGAAAGTACCTACTGCAATATTCCCCTTTTACACACACGGAGTAAAACTGCAAGTTTAAATTAAAGGAAATGAATCTATCTCAATAAAGAAAATTACTCCATTTTAATAGTAAATAAAAAAAATCTTAGATTCATCCAAGATTGTGGCCCATATGATAAGAAAATAAATCAAAGTATTAAGCTTAACAATAGAGATCATCTAATATGGTCGTGAAAAATCTCTTAAATCAATTTGGATTAAATCTCATATATCAATTTTTAAAGTTCTCTTGACTAGGTGTAAACATCAAAAAGAATAAACTAATATGGTTTGGAAAAAGGACAGGTGGCAATATTACATATTGCTCGGAATATTATTTGGATTGGAATTCTAATAAATTCACCCTTTTATGCATAAAATGTTCATTGAATTTAGATGATACCATAAAGCTAAATTATAATCACTAAATTTTAAAAAAATAATAAATTTGTTTGAATAAATAGGAAAGAGTGCTGTACTTGGAATATATGAATTCTACAAAGTCATACGGGAATGTATATTGTATTCCGTGGAGTAAAATCAAATAATTTAAATGAATGTGTCAAATTATGGAAACTATTTTTACTGAATTAGGTGATTCAAAAGATGACGAAAATCGTGACTGTGAGCATGTCAAGAAGATGTACAAACAAAGTAGATTTGAGACTTTTGAGAATTTTAACATAAAATGTGATGTTATCAAAGAGAAGGAGATATTTCAGCATATCAAGTCTCTATATATAAAAAATGTCTGCTCTTTCGTTTTTTTTTTTTTTTTTTTTTTTTTTTTTATTCCTCGTATACATAAATGATTTATTAAATGAATTAGTTAAAACTAACCGTCATTTAACAATGTCAGATGAACATACCTGGCATGCTTTTAGCAGACGATACAACTTTTTTAAGTTCAACGTTGAATAGAGTACAGATATTTGTACATACATATTATTAGAATGCACAGAAATAGAAACTGAAATATAATCCTGGCAGTATTTGGATGAAATATAATCCTGGCAGTATTTGGATGACATTCATCGGAAATAGAAACTGAAATATAATCCTGGCAGTATTTGGATGACATTCATCGGAAACAAAAATGTGTATTCATCAAATGGAATTGCTTTGGGAATACAGGATATTCCTAGAACAAAAACGGTGAAATATGTAGGAGTAACTTTTTCCCAGTCAATGAAAATTAATGATCGTGGAGAATATTTCGCTGATAATCTAAACGTGTAATAAACTGTATTCAAAAGGATTAAATGCAGAGGAAACGGACACTATCATTACTGTGAAAATTTGGGAAAGAATTATAATGCCATGTATTTTGTATGGTTCAAAGCTCTGGTTCAATATGACATATCGGGGCATGGAATATGATATATCAGGGCATGGAAACATTGGAGAAAGTATATTGATAATTCGGCCGATAGGATCAACTACGGCATGCTTGGTGATGATTTCAATGGAAGCTAGCATAGATAAGCAAAAAACTTTTATTTTTTGGACGTATGCGTAGAACATCGATAAATTTAACTGCTAAAATGATTTTTCTCTGGATTGTTGGCACTGTTATTTTGTATTCCTGACATAATTATAATTCTTTTATATATTATATCTTTACTGTACTCAAAAAGTATAATTTAGAAGAGCTTCTCAACTACTTTATTTTCACGGGAAAGTGTCCAGTCAAATTAACATGGAAATATTAATTGGGACAAGAATACATTTATTCGAGGAAAAAACATGAAATCAACATCAGAAATTCATTTGAGGGATTAGGCCGATTTTTTTTATTTAAAAAAAAAAAAAACAATAAAATGCACCACTTATGGAAACTTGCTTACATTGACTCAAG